>OW026519.1:2005000-2365000 GCA_932274085.1 Protocalliphora azurea
GATGAGATTTAAATAATGATTTAAAATGGTACACCATCATTAAAATTTGTAATAGAGTATGGAAATGATTAAAAGACCATGCAATCTTTAATAAAGGGAATTTCCTTTATAAAAATGGAAACATTTGAAAGAGAAATTAGAGAAAATTTGTTATAAATATTGTTTCAAATATTTCAAAAATTCTTAGTAGTCAGATATTTGTTCAGCGAGAAAGTATGATTTTAAAAAAGTATATGCTCTTCGCCTTGTAAAAAGTGTAATACATTTGTTCTTTAATTATTTTTCTGTAGAAAAACTGGCGTTTTTAGAAAAAAATCAACTTAGAAAAATTTTATTTATTTTAATTACATAGAAAATTCAATACAAAATCAAAACAAATAATAATGTAGTCTTGTAATATTTAGAAATCGTATATTATATTACTGAAAAACATTTTGGAAATATTGAATTACACATTTTATAATGCGAACATCATCTTTCTAATAATCATACATTATTGCCGAACATACTAATAATTGCAGACAATTTTGTAAATATTCTAATAGATGTTAAATGTTGATTTGAATTAAAAATTTTTTGTGCTATTAATTTCATTGTTTTCTATAATAAATACAAGGAAGAGTTATTTTTGTTATTTAAAAAATAAATTAGATTTAATAATTATTCTTATTATTTTTAATTATTTTTAAAATTTTATGCAAAAAAGATATTTTCTATCGAAAGTGTAACTACATTGGCACACCCGGAAGTTGATATGTATCGCTTTTACTATCGAATTCTGATATAGTTAGAGATAGCATCTTTTGAGTAACGCTTTAATAGGGATGGGAAGATTCGAATTAAGATTTTTTCATTAGACACTTTTTACTGCGTTATAGTAGATCTAATATATGACGTACAAAATTCACCAAAGCGTTACGAATTCCGATCTACTTAGTAACGCCTTTCGGGAAGAAATGTGCAACTAAGATATAGTTCCTTTTGAGTAACGCTTTAGTGGGGATTTGAAGATTCGAATTATTATTATACGCGTTTTACGTGACATTCAATACCGACTAAAGAGTTACTCAAAAGGAACTATCGCTTAGTGCCACAGTTCTTCCTGAACGCTATTACCAAGTAGATCAGAATTCGATAGTAAAAGCGACGCATATCAACTTCCTGGTGTGTCGATATAGTTACATTTTAGATAGAAAATGTTTGCAGGGTTACAATATCTAAATCATTGTATGTTTGTAAACGTTTGTTAACGAAATAGAATGTGTTCGTGAAAATGAATACAATAAATTTCCAAATATCAGATAAATGCCACCGTATGCATCTACATTAGGAAGATTCTTTAATGCTATTTATTTTTCTTTAATTTTCAAGTAAGCCACACAGACTTGAAATATTTTGCTTTAGTTCAAAAAGAAATTTCGTGAAATTTTCATGATTTATGGTTTCTAATAACAAACTTATTTCAAAAACATACATAAGTATGAAACTATTATGTACTTACAAATAAATTCGCATCACCTTAATATAAGTGGGTTTGAGTGTGTTTGTTTTTGAATATACAACACATTGATGCATTCATTCATTCATTTGCGTGAATTTGTATTGAATTTTGAATACAAATTCAATCTCTGATGATGTCAAGAACGAACGAGCGAAGCCAATGACAACAACATCGCAAGAGTGGCAATTGAACTTAATTGAATTGCCAGTATCAGAAATTTCGTTTGTTACATTTTACATGAAGAGTATTTTCAATACAATTTGATTGATATGATTTGTGATTTTCTATAAACAATTGCTAAATTGCACATGTCTCATACAGGTGGACCGAAAGCCAAATTAAAATCAAATCCAAAACACAAACTTAAATTGAATTATTATTGAAACAAACACATCATAAGAGTATTTAACTAAAAATAATGCTACTAAATTTATAAAAATATACTTTAGATATCGTTGGCTTAATATAGAAAAGACATATCTCCATTTTTGTAAAATTTATTTACCTAGTAGTTTTCTTTCAATCACACCTTCCTTAAAAAAATTAAGTGAGCTGGAAATGATCAATTTTATAATGGTTTTAGAACAGCACAACATAATTTAAAATTTCTTTTAAAATTTCTTTAATGTAAATTTTATAAGCGAACTTGTATCAATAACTCATTTAGCGTTAAGGGTAATGTTGTTTAGAATATTTCCTAAAACAAGTTTATACATACATACATATAGAATATATGTATGTATATATGTATACATATAGAATTCATATATTATATAACAGACGACTTAATGTCAATGTTATTCAATTTCTTTATTTATCTATTTATTTTTTTTATTTATAATATATTATATTGAAAAAAAAAAAAAAAAATTTTAAATAAATAAAGTACATACATACATACATACATACATACATACATACGTATTAAGACATCGATATCTAGAAATGTATAGAAAAATATATAGTTTTTTTTTTTTTATTTTAAATTGCAATGAAACAATATTGCAAAAAAAATTTTTCTATCGACAGAAGATTTATAAAAGATCTTAGAACATTTGAAATATTTTAAATTTTAGCCTCCATTAAAGAAAGCGATTAAAAAAAATATTTATATTCTAAGGCAACTTACTCCCTATGGAAGGAAAATAAGTGTTTTTGTTGCCTCCTGATGGTTCTACTGATGACCGTTCGTGAGCTAGACCGTTTTTAAAAAAGTTTTTTTTTTTTTAGTTTTTTGAAAATTTTTGTATTTTCTTCTAAAGCTACGCATAGAAAGTGGTGTATAGTCTGAAAGGTATTTGGAATATATAAAACATATCCAAGATTGATTTCAATGTTTTTCAAAATAATGTTTCTTATTTTTAACGAAAATTCAAATTTAAAAATTTCTATTTGCTTATAAATATAAGTTGTTGGTGTCTGATTAATTTTTATTTTAATATTTTTGCAATTTCGCGGTTTATCAGACAGACAATCAATATGGGTATCAAAGTTCTTCTTTTGAATAAGAACTAATCGAAAATTGCAAAAATACTATTAAAAGAAACAAAAACATTTTTCTGAGTGAGTTGCTTTACTCGTATTCGTATTTAATACATACGATTATTAGTAAATTTCGTTCATATTTGTACGTTAACAAATAAGAAGTAAGTTATTATTATGATTTTATAGCTACGATAATATTTTGGTGGTCTTGAATACACATAATCAATAAACTAAATAACCTCAAGATATGGTTCTATAAAAGAATGAATCAAATATAAATGAATGGATGTTGAAAGAAAATGACATATAATAATTTCTTTAGGCGAATTAAATTTGTATGAAAATTAAAGAGAAAAATTATTAATCTCACAGAACATATAAAAAAGTCAAATTTTTGACCTAATATCTTTCAGTTTTCTTCATATTCACTAAATATGTTCCCAGTGAAGCTAACAAATAAAATGTATCCAACTTTTGTTTTTTTGCGGTTTAAAATTATGGAAAAAAAATTTCTATTATTTAAAATGCATTAAATTTACATATTTGCCTTCTTTTCTAGTAAATTCATTAAATAATTTCAGTTTTTTACTAAATTCATTTTAGATACAAATTTTTCAGATGAATTTTTGAAATTGTTCTCCCCTTACGATTTTTATTTTATTTATTTCGTATTAAATAAATCTCAATTTATTAAACAATTAAATTGAGATTTTCTTTTAGTGACGGCAATATTTACTATTACACAGTGGGGCCAAATACAAAATTTTTGTGTAATAAATCTATATCTCTTAAACTACTGGTCAGATCGAATTGAGATGTATCGAATAGTTGCAGAGGAGGACGTAAACTTTCATAAAAATCATCATATAGTCACTCTATGATAACACGAGTTATTTGTTTTTAAAAAAATGCCAAAAATTGATTTGTAGGCCTTTTTAAATTATTTTTGTAGGGCTGGAAGACTGATATTTATTTTATATCTATTTTTCGATTAAATATCGTCAAGAAATTTAAATAAACTCACTTGATATTTTTTTGTATTAATCGATAAAAATGAAGCTTTTTTTCTAAAATTTCTCATTTTTGACCAATGCTGGATGTAGAGTGTAAACCTAAATATATTTAAAATTTCTTTATTAACTATTTATAAAGCTTTGTCTTTTCAAATATGTGAAGAAAAAAATTTTTATTACAAAAACTTTGAGAAAAAAGTGAAAGAATACCAATATATTTTTGTAAAAAAATCGCCATTTTGCATATTAATTTCAAAGTGCTGATTTTTCTTCATATGAATCAGGACCTATTTCCAAAAAAAAAAAAAAAAAAAAAAAAAAAAATAAAGCCGAGGGAAGAAATCAAAAATTGAAAATTCAAGCGCAAATATATTTTTTTAAATGTAAGAGATAACTTAGGGAGATAGGCACTCTGCGGAAATATGAAAATCTTTGAAATCGAACTTGATTTGAAGAAGTTAGGTTTTTTTGAAATTTTACATACTCGAGATAGTCAATTTTTGACACCCTGTGACTCATCTCGTATTATTACAGATTGACTACAGGATAATTCTTCCAAAAACTTAAATCCTCCACTACAACTCTTCCATACATTTCAATTTGATTTGATCAGTAGTTTAGGAGATAGAAATTTATTACCAAAAAATTTGCGTTTGACACTTTTATTTTATTACGATATTTATATTTGCTTTAAGTTAAATAATTCGAAAATAACATTTCAGCTATAAATTGCATTAGATGAAATTTGTTAAAAATACTCATTACTAAAATTTGACAATTATATTATTTATTCATATATAAATTTATTTGGATACATATTTTCCAAATTTTTTGTAAATGAATCGAAATCAATTAAATCGGACCTAAACTTCAAAAGATATGTATAGATACAATAAAATTACATACAAAGTGAATTTTTTTTTCTTACGAAATTAATTATTTTAATTTCTTGAAATTTCACAAAATTAAAATAGATACATCAATGTGAACTTACAAAGCATGCAAGTACCAAATATGAAACAAATCTGAGAAACTACGGTATTTTTCATATGTATGTGATGTCTCATGGAATTCATGATGTTCAAAAAACATGCATACATACATACATACATACATATAGATATACATACATACATGCATACATACATACATATATACATACATATAAATATAATGAAATAAAATAAGTGGGTTTTGAACAGAGACCGTAAGTGATATAAGTTAAAAAAATAAAAAATAAACCAAATTTTAATTATTATTTTTAATTTTTATTTTACGAGTATTGTTCGAAAAATAAAGATTACTTCTGAGTTTTTAAATTAAAAATCAAAAATAAAAATGAATTTGTGTTTTAAAATACAAATGAAAAATAAAAACATAAAATTAAGTTTTGTGTTTTCAAATGAAACGAAAAACAAAAATATTTTAAGATTTTTATTTTTGTTTTCAAACAATATAAATATCATATATAGAAAATGGAAACTCTTTATTAATATGTAGGTGAAGTTTTTTAATCAACTTCGACTATTACAGTATTTATTTCGATAAATTTAATGAATATTTTAAAATATGTGTACATAGATGACATGGAAGTTAATTTGAAGCGAAAGATTTAATTCTGAGTTAAAAATTATAATTCACCAGTCACCACTTTTTATTCCAATGTTTAGTTAGACCTTTTATTCATCGTTAATTAGCACATACACCTGATATTAATTACAATAATGTATATAAATGTAAAAAAACTTTTATCTTATGCCACAAAAAAAAAAAAAAAAAAAAAATAAAATAAAATAATTTTATGATTTTTATTTCTTGTTAAAAAAAAAAAAAAAAAATAAAAATCATAGCTCTTTAAACAAAAATATATGAAATATAATGACTTTGATGTGCTGAATAAGAATCTCTTCTCAGTTTTTTTCTATTACGTAATGATTTTTGTTTATGGACATGACTAATATAACCTCCTTAATAAGGCGGTCATAATAGTTTAACTCAAGAAATTTAAATTCTCTTTATGTTATTTTAATATCATTTTTTATCCGCTTAATAGTTTCCGAATTATTTAGAAATTAGTAGAATTTTTTTTTTTCATTCAAAATTGAATAAATTTTGTTCCTTAAATAATATATAAATATATTATCGTAAAGCCAGATATACTGCGAAAAAAGAAGAAATATATCAATAAAATTGATGGGGAAATCTTGATTTTATTAACAATTAAGTAAAAACACCTATAGGACAAAATGCATATAAATTGTGTGAAATACGCAGCGTACATTTGCGTGTAAGTACGAGTATTTCTTATATTTAATTTAGGTGTTTTCACTCAATTGTAAATAAAGTCAATATTTATACATCAATATGAACACTGATATATGGCTTATTTTATTCGTAATATACCTAGCTTAATGATAAAATATAAACGATTTATATTTTTTACATTTTAATAATTTTTAAGGCGCAATTTTGAATGAAAAAATTATGTTAAGTTAACTTGAAGGCAATTTTAGTCAGCATTTATAAATAATAGAAAAAACCTATGAACAGATTCTTATTCAGCACATCAAAATCTATGATGATTTTTATGTGCTGACCTATTTTTGTTAAAAAGAGGATTTCTTTAGAGACCAATGTAATTGGTTTGGCAATATTTATGGTATTTAATTGATTCAAGTAGTGCTTGTAACATACATAGCAAAAGTTGTATATCAAGTGGTTCCCTAAGAATAAAATATTTTTTTAGACTTTTTGTTTTTTTTATAAAAATGTTTAATAGTCTTTAACTATGTATCTAATTCATATAAAATTTAATTTCTTTACAAGCTTTAGTTATTGATTGTAGGTTTGTATTATATTTTATTTTTTAATTAAAGAACCACATTTTAATGTACTAATTACAAAATTGAAAACTACATTTTTATAGACACTTACGTATTTTGTGAGGATTATTAAAAAAAAAAAACTTTAACATTTCGAATAAATATAAACAGAAAGATATTTTCATTTAATATTGGTCAATGTGTGTATTTAAAAGTGTTGTCATTGCCAAATAAATTCGACTCCATAAAACTACTCGTATGTAATTTAGAATACTAAAATACTTACATAGATTTTAAAATTAATTTTATATGGTTTACATAAAATGTACATTAGGGTGGTCCTATTGTATTGTATGGAAAGAAACAAAATGTATCTCATATTACACCTCTACAATTATGAAAGCGGATACTATTTAAAACATCTTGGTCAAATTTCAACTTCCTACGACTATTGGAACTGGGTGGGTGCTACACGGCTATTAAGTTGATGATTACAGAACAAATCTTCAAAAAATGTTCTCATCCAAATTAATGATATATAGATCAAACAATAGCTTTTAAAAAGTTAATATACCCATATTTAGATTTTTTCCAAAAAAAGTTAATATGAAAAAAATACGAAAAAAAGGATATTTTATATGAAATTTGTTAGTAAGGAATTACTTTTTATGTCTACGTAATTTTTAATATGAATTATTTTTAGTAAAATTACGATTTTATCATTCTAATACCTATTTTTGAAAAATTAAATTTTTCTTTAACTCTCGTTTGATATATTGTCATTAATATTAGTGAGAAAAAAATCGAAGATTTGTTCAAGGATCATCGATAAAAATGGCGGTGTAGTATCCTGTTCCAATCATCGTAGGAAGCTGAAATTTGGCCATGTTGTTCTAAATGACATTCCCTTTCATAATTTTAGGTACGTTTAAATATAACTAACAAAAATAAATTTTGAATCACACTAGTGAACATATTTTGATTATATATATTTGTAAATAGCAACATTGTTCTATATCGACTTATGTATATCTATTGACCAGAAAAACCACAACAAAGTAAAATAAAATAAGATACAAGTTGTCGAATCTTATATACCCTTCACCCGTATTGAAATGTGTTATGTGAAAATGAAATACGTTATATTGGATGTAATAACAAATATATTTATCTATACTATATCTATATAAACACTAAAAACTTTAAATAATTTGCATTTTCATATAAATAGAATTTCCATGAAATAGAATCAATATTTTATAAATCGTTATATCCTTATATATATTATAAAAATGAAGTGTAAGTTAGTTTATTTATTTGTTTGTGTATTATCACGAATTACCATTGCCAGAGGTTTGTTAGATCTCGATTGGACGTCACATCCTCATTTTACGCCTACTTTAAAAAATCTATTTTATCAATTTTACACGTTATTAATGAAGCTATTTAAATGAAATGTGATGCATAGATAGTGCTTGTATTGTAGAATGTTTTAGGTTATGTTAGGTCTTGATCGGATATCACGCCCATATTTTACATCCACTTTTTAAAAACTAGCAAACGATTAGCTTAAAATCGAAACCGAAGGTGTAGAACTCTCCCCTAATTATAGTGAAAGCCCTCATATCCTATCCTATCATATCGCATTGATGAAATGAGAATAGGACAGCTAGGTTCAGAAGGAGAGGTAACACCCATACACAGAAAATATAAATATTCTCATCTAAAGGACTATTACAGTGAGTCTTAAAAAATTTAAAAGTAATTTTCATACAAAATTTCGAATAACATGAATAGGTCCAGGGAGAGTAGTAGATCCCATATAAAGTAGCTAGTAAATAGCAAATTTAATACTTTGGAATTTTAAAAAAAGTTTGCACATATTTAAGGAAGATATCTTCAAAAAATCACTTCGGTGCAAAACAATAAATATTAAATTAAAAAAGAATATGATGGAAAATTTATGGACCTATTTGACTGATTTAAAAAACCGAAATTCAAGAAAAATATTTGTAATAGATTTATGCAGGAATGAGGACCATAGCTTATATAGAAGCTCATTCATCACAGAAAAAAATTTCCGATTTTTCTGCGAAAGAACGAAGTTTCTAGTCTACATAGGTGCTTTAAAAAGTTGAAAAAACAAATATGCCTTAGATTATTGTTGTTGTTTTTCAGTACCCATGAAAACAACAACTATAAGGGAAGGAGATATTAAATAAATAAAAAACAGATGTTCTAATAACTCGCTTGTTTATGAACCGATTGGGGTGATTCATGCTTCATTTTTTCAGCGGAAAAATTCGTAAATAATTTTCCGTTTTTGTTTGCAAAACGAAGACCCTAACTAACATAGGGCTTCAGAAAATCGAAAACCGGTTTCAAAAAACAGTTTTTTTAAATATCTCCGCTATTTTTGAACCGGTTTTTTTACTAGTTTCTATAGAAGGGATATGGAAAAGATTTCTGATCTATATATATATACATATAAATATATATATATATTATATATATATATTTGATATATATATATATATATATATATATATATATTATATATGGTGGGCTTCCTAAACGTCATTTCAACTTTTGGATGGACAGACGGACATCGTCCTATAGACATCAATTCTTATAAGGATCCAGAAAATATAAACTTTTATTACTCTCCGACGAAAATTGCAAAAGGAAATTACAAAAGGAATGATAAACCTATATATGTATACCATTTACACCTGTGGTGAAGGATATAAATATAAAAAAATAAAAGAAAGTAAATAAATAAAAAATTGAAAAAGATTATAGTAATTTTAAAGCAAATTTTTGTTTTGTTTGTGGAGAGAATAAAAAAAAAAGCAACAAAAAAAGGAAACCAATTTAAATGCCAGTAAAATGTTGGCCAATATTTTATTGTAACAACCACATACAAATAAATATGTAAATATATATTAACACATATGTATATACTCTGCAGTTCTGACAATAAATATATAGTCGCCAGATGTAAAATAGCTATTTAAACCTGTGTTTGTCTTTGATGGAAGTCAATTGATTACACTCTAGTGAAGAACACTCTTAAAAAGGTGTAAATATGTTGCCACTATTGAAACTGTAGGGTTAATATTGATTTTATTATGTTTAGAAAAATTATACAAGAATGAACTATACTGGTGTAAATAACAACAAACAATGTAAATAAATAGATATATACATACATACATACATACATACTTACTTACATACATATACATATACATATGTATATATGTTTATGTGGTTATTTGCATAAACTTGCACAAATATCATTTGCTAAATAAATATTCCAATACGCATACAGAATTATACATACATTCAAATATTTGGGAAATATTCTCTTATGAATGTTTGTTTGTGTATTTATGAATATTTTTGTTTTCCACAAGTGCCTACATTATATTCCATAGACATACACATACATTCCCACCCAATTTCAAAATACACAAACAAACAATTGCATATTAAAATACAAATAGAAATAAAAGTCACTTGAGGCATTATTTCGTTTTTTGTTTTTTTTTTCTCCTGTTATTATTCTTCTTATGTTTATCACAACGAACTATTGAAGATTGTATTGTGAATAACTTTCACAAATTTTTTTTGTCCTCTTCTCTACAATTGTATGTCGATATAAATATATCGATGAGTAAATATGTACATCTATCAAGCCAGAAGGTAAATCTCATACTTTTAATAGAGATAAAAATGAAAGCAAAACTATCTGCTATAAACATATTAAAATAATAACAAAAACAGCAATAATACTTAAAAATATTCTGGCGCTTTAGAGGGATGACAAAATCTGAAGCCAACATCAAAAGTATTAAAGTGTCCCATAGTAAAATTCCTATACACAGAACTACAATGTATACATAGAACTACATATGTATACATAACTATGTATTTTTTTTTACAACGGACACACAAATACACATAAGATGAGATATAAAATATACGTAGAATGGTAAGTTGTTACCATAAATGAGAGGGTCATAAATATTTGTCAAGTTGTGATTGGCAAACTACTTAAACATGTTAAATGCACGATAACAAGCAAATACTAAGAAGGGCATTTTCATACATTTACGAGTATATTTTTGGTATTTGTTTATATATATTTACATTAGGTTGCCCCCGTTTGTATGGAGAGAAAATAAGGCATCGATGTTTCCAACTTAAATGAACCTTTGTCTCATTTTTAGACATTGTTTATCAACAAATTCTTACAGGCATTATAATTTCGTGAGATGGACCAAAATGATAAAAGGTTCTATTTCGGGTTCTTTTTATTGTTTTTATATTTCTGCCAAAGGAACAATATGAAAATTTTTCATCAGAAAAAAGGTCTTTGTGGCGTGCATTTACAATTTTTGCACAAAAAATTGAGATATTTTAATTTTTTTTACACATAAATATTTGAAAAATAAAACCAAAATAATACAATATAATTCTCTATCACTTCTACAGAATTGTCTTTTTTTTCGTCTTTTTACAATTCGAATTTGTTCGAATTTTTTGAAACATTCCTTTCTTCATATACAAATGTAATTATACGGGCACAAAATGTGGCAATGTGGTTGAAAATAATTTTATGGGTAAACTTAATTTTAATTTCTTTCATTGATACCAAATTCGTTTCATTTCCCCTCATAAAGAAACTTTTGTTTATGAAGGAAAATATGTTTCGAATAAAATTCGAACCAGTTCGCTACAGTATTATATTGTATTATTTTGGTATTATTTTTAAAATAATTACACGGTCCTATAGTGAAAAAAACTCTGGAAATATAACATAGTGTTGTTTGTAGATATGAGTGAGTAGATTATTACACTATTTTTAGAATTTTCGATGTACCCTTGAAATCGGGAGTTATTTCCAAAAAATTGATTTATTTCGGAATACCTTTTACACAATTTAATTTCTTAAATGCCATTAGAAAGAAAAGATTTTTTGAATTTTACAGCCATTTTTTACCCACACTTTATTAGAATTCTTTTCATATTGTTCCTAATACTATATTTTATTAGGAATAAAATGATCTATTACTTGATAAAATCAGATGAGAATTGTAGAATATATGATTTTTTTTTTTTTAAGTTGTAAAACTCAGAAAATCCTGTAATTTTAAAACTTCGAAAAAAAAATATATATGTTGCGCAATTATAATTTGATTTTACCAAATGATGGCTCATTTTACTCCTAATATTAGTTTAAAATGGTTGGAAAGTTAAAATACACAGTTATGCTAGTAAAACAAATGTGTATATATTTTTTAAAAAAGGTAAACTCTTTTTTTTCTACTGTCGTTTAAAAAGTTTAAATTGGTTAACAATTTCCAAGTGTATTAAACTTTTTATATTTAATACACTTTGAACACATGTGGTCTTTCCTGGTCCAAAAGACTTTTCTGGCGATATTAAGTTTTCATATTATTTCTTTGACAGAAATATGAAAAAACAAAAATCCAAGTATCCGAAGTAATAACTTTTTTTTTTATTTTGATCCAGCTCACGAGAGAATAATTTCAAGATTAGAATTTTGGGAAACGCTATCTTAGAATGAAGTAAAATTTCACCATCGATACCTTATTTTCTCTCCATACAAACGGGACTACCTTAATGTACATATGTGTATATTTTTTCTCTGTCCTGTTCTGCTGTTGTGTTTGTTTTACTATTAAGACTCTTAAACCAACAAAAATATAAATAAATATTTAGCCATGTATGTATGTATGTATGTATGTATGTATGTATAAATGTATGTAGAAGATGAGGAAACAAATACAGAAAATATATAATATTCCAATTTATCATATTCATATCATAAACATGATAAAGTGGTTAAGTTCGAAGTATGTGAATGTCTATTTAATACACTTACAAAAATTAACTAAAAAAAAAAAACAAAATCATTATGTACCATCTGTTTGATAGATAGAGTTATTAAATTCTGATAAAGAATTATTTTCTTTTTTATTATTTTTTTTTTGTTTCTAGTACCTAGTGCTGATTATACTTTAATTACATTTATATGCCATTTATACCAAACAAAAACTGGTAGTTTTTGACATTATTTGGTTTTTGAATAAAAAATTCCGTAAATTTGTTTAGTTTTTCTATGCAAATCAAAAACCATTTTAACTAGTTTTTATTGAAAACCAAATAAAAACCACTAAAATAACTACGAGTATTTATGATACATCCTGTTTAGCAAATTTTAGAACCGTAGATTTTATATATAAAGAGAAAAATAAAATTTCAAATTTATAGAAATTGTTTGTTTTGTTTATGAAATTATTACAATAAATAATTTATTAAAATTTTTTAAAATATGTTTTAATATTGAAATAGCCAATAGAGTGGAAATAAAAAAATATCCAAGATATGTGAATGTCAACAAAAACCACATTGGGAAGAAATAAAATATGTGAACGATGTAGTTTTTGAAATTTTGTTTTTCAAAAACCAATTAGTTTTTGTTTTGGTATAAACGGCATATTAAATTTTAAGTTTAGGAAGTAATTAACTAAATAAAGGATTTTCTAAAAGTTTTTTTAATTTCTCCCAGTGTAGAAATTGAATGCACAGATTTAAATATAAAATTAGCTTTTCATTTAACTACTTAATATTGGCAAATCTTTTTCAACTTACCTATTTATTAGAGTTTCCATTTTACCATACAAATCACGGCGATGTCTACGCTTAATTTGAAGGCTAACAAACTGCTCTTGATTTTTGGGGCCAAAGCCGTTGGCATGTTGTAATACCCATGTTGTATTTGGCAAATCATAGGCAATGCCCCAATTCAAACCCATACTTAAATAACTAACATTAGGATTTCCAATAACACCAGTTGTCAAGCAAACGGCTGTCTGTGTACATATATAACAGTGAGAGGCAAAAATGGATATATGAACGGAGGTATGACGGTTATTGGAACATAAATTGTCAATTATTAAAGTGTGTGATTACTTCTGAATGTTTTTAATCTTTTTTTTGAAATGTAAGATATGTGTTTTTCTTACCGAAAATGATGAACCAACTGGAAAAGCAATAAAACGTTTACCCCTCGAAAGAACTGCATCATAAAAGTTATTTAATACTTTTATTTTTGGGGTTGTTGTACCACTGACAGTTACATCAACATCAAATCCACCTTCATGGCTACTGGAGGCGTTATCGAAATCAATGTCATTTACATTTTTCATTGTGTCCTCTTTTGCTAATGCTGCCACTTTATTAGAATAGTAAAACTTTAAAAGAAACACAACAACGATAACAACAAGCGACAAATCTGCACATAACAATTTCATGGCCTTTAGTATTTTGACTAAAAACTGTGCGAAACTTTTTTCCTTTAATGGAGCAAAACTTTTATCTTCTCCTTCTCTTTAAATCTAATTCAAAACTCCATAAATCTGTTTCTGTTTTCTCTAATACCTTTTCCTTTCTTTTTACTATTTGAAATATAAAAAGAAATAAAACGACCACATTAACTGGCAAACTGTCTTTTACAGATTTTTTTATATACTACTCGTACATATATGTACATATACTTACACACATAAATATGTATATGTGTTTATATATATTTTATATTTTGTTGATGTATATGAATGAAATGAGATGAGATATGGTTTCAGTTGTCGGTTAGTTTTGTTGGCTATTTTAAAATGCGTTTGTTTAACTCGATTGACATTTGTAAAATAATCATAAAAAAAATAATAATAAAATGAAAAAAGAATTATTTTACTCTTTTTGTAGTTTCTGGATGATTTGGCCAGTCTGTGTAAGAGTATTTTATCGTTTGTGGACAAGTTCTTCTTTTTTCTTTTCTATTTTTTAAGTTGTTAATTAAATTAGTTTTTAACATAAAAACACCAGCATCAACGACAACAACGATAATAATGGGAACAAAGTAAATTCAAGTTAAAGTGGTTCTTTTTATTTTAAATTTCTACTCGTATTATTTGTAAAATTTTGTGAACGTTTCTTTGTAGGTGTGTTTTTAATAATGTGATTGTGTGTGAGGAAATCCCAGCAGTTTCAGATGGCTGTTCCAAACTAGTTACTTGACTGACTACAGTAGGGTACCACTAGTTACTTTATTAACTACGTGACTAGTCACTTTAACATGGGCATGTCCTATAGTGAAGTCTGTTGCCACTTCCACGACTACGTGGAGTTACATTTTTGCATACACAATTACCTCCTCGGCTACAAAGTGGCACTTTTGCGCAATGAGTTGGTAAAAATGTTTTGTTATCTTCTTTTCGACTTCTTTCTGCTTACCATTGGGTTAGTAAAGTGTCAGTCGTCACCTCCATACTTACAAAGAGTCCGTAATGTTTTAGTTTGCTTAACGATCGTTCACAAAGTGTACCAAAGAGGGTGATGAAAATAAATATACATATTTAAGTGTGGTAGGCAAACTAAAACTTTACTGACCCTATGGTAAGTGAGAAGAAGTCGAAAAGAAGATAACAAAAAATATTTACCAACTCTTTTTTAAATAATAAAATGATTGCATGTGCGCAAAAGTGCCACTTCGTATCCGAAGAGTTGATTGTGTGTGTGCAAAAATATGACACCACTTAGTCGTGGAGTGGGAAATCGACTTCCCTCTAGGACATTCCTATGTTGAAGTGTACCGAATTTTAGCCAAATCGGCTAAAGGACATTTCAAAATTGTATTTTATCTGCAAGTATGAACAGATTGTATCCAAAATTTATACGTTGACATGTATTTGTGTTACCTTCATCTATACAAAATTTTACCTAAATCGGTTTAAGGACACGCTCACTTCCCATGTAAAATATAAGCACAAAGACCTGTACTTTTTTTTAAAGTTATTTTGATGAAAATTTAAAGCAATACAAATATCCATCCGGAGTAGGGTTTCAACACTTATAAATATTTTCAATTTTAATGAAATTAGGTATATAAATGTTTTATATAAGCATAAATCAAACTTTTAAATTTTAGGAAGATCCGTATATAATTAGCAATAGCTCCCATATAACCCCATTAATAATAATTTTATCGTGCATAAATTCCATACAAATGTAAATATCAAGATATTTTGACATAATGAAGACTTATAAAAGTAGAAAGCACTGCGCCAAATTTTATTACGACTGGTTCATAATTGACCATAGCCGTTATATAAGACTCACTTCCGAAAATCACTTTTAAGTGAAAGTATCTCATTAAATATTATTATAGAAATAGCATTTGACAATAACAAGTTTTATGCTGTATAAATCACTCTCCCGAGTGATTAGAAAGAATCGTTTTATAATTTACTTTAGTTTCCATATAAGACCGTCGACAAAAATTTTACTCATAAATGTATATATTTGAGATATGCTCAGACTTGGCCGACTATAACCTTCTTACTTGTTTCTTTTTTTATTTTTTCTTTTTTATTTCATTTTTAAATAGAAAATATTATAAATTATTATCAATATTTTTCAAATTTTAATATATTTTATTTATTTATTTTTTTTTTTCTTTTATATATTTTTTTTTGTAAAATTAGCATTAAGTTCTACAATTTTACATATTGTAAATTGTAAAATTTCTTAATATTTGCTGTGCACAATTAAGGTCTTAAACCACAAGCAATATTATAAAAAAAGAAGAAATTTAGGTTGAAAGAAAAATTCATAAATTTCAAATTTGCGGTCAAAAATTTAGAATTTTTTTTTAGTCAACAAAATTATGAAAAAATAATATGTTTTTTCATATTTTTTTTATTTAGCCATAAATAATACGTTTTTTTTTGGTGAATATGAAAAAAATCCGATTAAAATTATCTGAAATTTTTTAAATTTAGCGCCCATTAAAAAAAAAAAAAAATGCAAGAATTGTGAACATTTTAAATACATTTTCTAAAATTCTTTTTTGAACTTTTTAATTTGACAATTTATTTAATTTTTTGGTTATACAACAAATATTGAACTGTATTTATTTTTGACAAATGGCTAAATTAGGCATTTACGCCATCATAAGAATTTTAAATTCGCGGTCAAAATTTTGGACTTATTTTTACGTAGCTTTTTACAATACCAAATTTTCTACTAAAAGTAAAAATAAAAAATAACATGTTTTTCCTAAAAAAAAAAAATTGACTTTTCATTAAAATCAATGTAATATTGTATTTTTGGTTAAAAAAGAAATACATGCATTTGAATGTAATTCAAAAATGGGAATAGTAAAAAATCATTCTTAAAATAAATTTTACTTTTTATATATTTAGTTTCAAATCCAAAAAATAAAACTTTGAATCAATATCTTCAAAAATAGAATTTTAGCGATTTTTTTCTAAAAACATAAAAGAAACACTTTTTACATACGCAAATAGCGCCCAAATTTGTAAAATTTTAGCGTCCTCTATTGTTAACAAATAGAGAAAACTTAAATTTTTTCATTTTATGATTAGTAACAGCTTAACTAATATTAGCTTTCCAAAAATATAAAATTTAATAACATTTATGACATTATTTTAATTCTGATTATTGCCTATGGGACAATGCACTGTGTGACGGTTGCCATAATGATGATGATGATGATGATGATGATGATGATGATGAAGATGATGATTATTTTGGTTGGGTTAGTTTTGGGACGTACACAATGTGTTTTTTGTGGTGAATTGGGTCAACAAAAGTATTAATTACACTGTATATGATTTCTCATGTTTTATAACCCATATAATTTGAAAAAAGAAAATTAAAATTTTTATCATTCGTTTGTTCTAAATTAATGTTATGTGTGGATTTAGCAGTAATAAACTTGTACATTAAAATGGAAAATATGCTTTAAGTTGGTAATAACTTAGCTTCATATATTTTTGTTGTAAGTTAGTTAATTAAAGAGTTTTAAAAATGTGACTTGTAAATATTTAGTGTCAACATTAACAATTACAAATTGCACTTAATGTGAATTTTTTATCATTAATGACATTTAGTTGTCAACAACATTTCAAAATGACCACATACAGCATAAAGAAATTCATTTATTTTGTATTTTTAAGCGAAATCCTTAATAATTTGGAACTCCATGTTGATGGTTTATCCACAAATAAAAAACAAACATTTCTGATGATAAATAAAACAAATGATATTTTTCTTAGAAGATCTAAAAGATATTTGGTTTTTGAAAAAGGATCAACGGTAACTGTGAGTGTTAATCATTAAAATAATCTTACATTTAAACTATATCTCAACAATTTAACATTTGTTGCTTAGTTTCAGGGTAATATTGCTAAATCGATAATATCTCCAGCACCCAGGGGTCTAAATCTTATTGCTGAATATACTTTAAGCTACGAACTGCCAACGGATTTAAAATTTTTCCATAATAAACAAACAAAACCTACTCCTACGAGTTCCCCAATAACATCATATCCCTATCACCCACATCAAATTATTATTCCATATAATCATGATTATTATTTTAGTTCACATCCAGAGTATTTGAATACACAATTAATTCAAAGAACTTATTCATATTCCAAGAAAACGATGTCTCCACGAAAGTGTTTCAAGAAAAAATTTTATGATTACAATGAAAAAGTACCGAACATATGCCTAAGACGCGGCAAACGTAACGAAGATTGGAGTGTGAACGAATTGACTGTCTCCCAAAGAATGTTTTATGATTTAATCGAAAAATGGTCTTTACTGTAAGTTTAATTCTTATCTGATATTAAGATTCTTAAGGAGTATTTAAAGTTTTGATTTGAAAAAAAAAAAAACGTTGATAAAAATACTGTAGGAAAATGATATGGTGTAGACTTTTAATTGGTATCAATTTTCATATACACAGATTAAATTTTTAGTGAAGACGGTTATTTACTTCGTCATTCGTGTAAAAAGTTTGAGTGAAGTATCTGAAAAAAAAGTAAAAACTTTTTGGGTCTCGATAATGGCAACTACTTATTAGAGTAGTTTTTTGGCAATGAGATGTCATTATTATTTTCCTACTCTATAAGTACTCAATAGTATAATAGGACTATGGATTACCCCATTCTGATGCTGTTAGTTTTTTTCTTTTTTTTAACAAAATGTCTAAAAAGATATTTTATACTAAAAAAAAAGGTTTTGTCAGTTAGAAAATTAAGTGCGATATGGTGTACTAAATAAGAAATTAGTTAATTTGTGTCCAAATTAAAATCAAACTGACGTCAAAAATTTTTTATTTTATTTTCATTCGGGTACATATTTTTGAGTAGCCCTAGAGTCTAAAAATACTACATGAATTTGTGGACAACTCGAACAAAAATAACTAGTTATTCAGACAAAAAATAAGTATTTTATTTTTGTTTCTAATTATGCCTGATAGCTTACAAGGAAAGCAAAGTTTTTGCTGGGACGATATGTGAGCTTTTTATGCTGTGAGTGAACGTCGGACCCAGGATTTGTTTTCCAGATTCAGTTCCGAAAATTTTGATGTCGCTCTGGTCGGTCAGTCACAGAAAACGGTGATACAATTTTGTAACTTGTGGAGCAAAACCGGTACGCAAGCTATCTGGAGATAGAGGTGGCACTAAAAATCAACCGCATAATAGTTTAGAATCATTTGAGTGCCACATAAATTAGCACAAAGAAATTTTATTGACCAAATTATCTTCAGTGAAACGCTGCTGAAACGCAACAAAATCGAACCATTTTTTAAGCAAATAATTACGAGCGATGAAAAATGAGTTGAATACGAGAATTGTAAATGAAAAATATCATGGTGACCTCCATAAACATCTTCAAAGCCTGGATTAAGGGCAAATATTTCATTCATTTTTCTTTTCAAATCAATAAAACTTTTTACACGAACGACGCATTAAAAAAGAACCGTTTTCACTAAAAATGTAGCCTGAAATGTCACCTTACAAACACTCGTTTTTTGACACAATTAGTTTTGTCTAGAGATAAACAACATCGGATACTTTTTATATGATCCAATATACAAAAACTATATGCTATTTCCTAAATATTTTGAGTAAGTGGAATATTAAATTTTTTAAAATTATTTATTTAGTCAATATTTTTTTTTTTTAAATTTTCTATTTCTATATTCCATTGACAAAATTAAAAAAGAAAATTATTGACTCATAGAAAGTTCGAAATAATATTAATTATTTACAAAATATTTATTTAGTCTTTGTATTGTATTTGAATTTATATTGTGGTTTTGAAAATATTTTGTATTTGATGCATTTTATTTTAGCCATGGCTTTCTACCACGTTACTGCTTCATGCGTACTCTATGCGAATCATCAGAATTGTTGCTGCCGTATGGTCATTCCATGTTACACGATATCATTCATATATTGTTGAGGTAAGTGCTGATAGGAAAAGCATTTTTATATCCTTCACAACAGGTGTAAAGGGTATATATAAGTTTGTCATTTCGTTTGTAATTTCCACAATTTTCGTTGGAGTACAAAAAGTTTATATTTTCTGGATCCCTATAAGAAATGATGTCGATAGGACGATGTCCGTCTGCCCATCCATCGGTTGAAATGACATTTATGAAGCCCACCGGTAACTACCTTTCGATATATGCAAAAAAACTTTTTTTGATGATATCCATTCACGGACTTCGTTTTTATATAAATCGGTCACAAACATTTTTTTAAAATTTCAGTTTTCTGAATCAACCAAATCGGTCTATAAACAACCGAGTTATTGGTAAAAAAAAAACTGAAAAAAATCGATTAAAAATAAATACTCACAAACATTTATACGAATTCAAGCATTGGAATGACTATCAGTGTTGTTGTTTTTGTACAAGCAAGCAGTGGTTGTTTGTATATATATATATATACACATTTAATTATGTACATTAGACTGCACCAAAATTTACCAACTTCTGCAATTTGACAGTAAATCCCACAAGAATCCTTCATTGGGTTGTAAAAGATATTGTGTGAAATATTAGTGAAAGCGAATATCGTTAATGGGACCTGAAGTTTGTATAATGCGTTTGTATGGCAGAAATATGGCTCTTTTGTAGTTTTTAAAAAACTTTATCTATTAAGTACTTTGCTTTATATCAAAATTTTAAAACATCATAAGAATAAATCGGTTAAAAAATGTTTAAGTTATTACGACTTCCCCAGACCATTAATGTGTTTTAGTTCACTTGAGTAAGGAGTGTACAAACAAATTTTTAATTTTTTACAAAATGTTTAAATGAAATGTTATTTTTAATTAAATTTAAAAAATATTAAAAAAAAAAAACTATACAGATTTATAGACAACACTACAGGAAATGAAATTAAAAAAGAATTATGTCAATACCTTTTATGACTAAGCCGTACCTGGAATTTGAATTTTGCAGATTTTGATAAAAAGGCATTTTTTAACCGATTTTTTCTCTTTAAATATTGTTTGATATATAATTATGTGATTACGATTACGATTTTTTAGTATTTTGTTAAAAAAATGAAGTAATTTATAGCTAAATTTTTCTAAAAACTTAAAAAAGACGTATTTTGAACAAAAACCGTTTTTTCGATGCAGTGCGGGTTAGCGATATCCGATTTCACTAATATTTCACACAATATGTTGTACTTCTACATAAAAAATTTTATATTTATTTATATCTTCAAAAAAGATTTCAATATTAATAAAGGTCAAAAGTACTTAATATCAATTTCATAATCGAAACAGTCGTAAAAATTGTTTCATTTAAGAAAAAAGAAAAAAAAAAAAAGAAATATATCGATTTGAAAGTGTAAAATAGCAAAAAAAAAAAAAAAAATACAAAGTTGTGTGCACAAAATTACAAATATCTTTCAAAGTATTAATGGAACAAGATTCATTGAGACAATTTATCTTGTTTTAGAGCTATTGTAAATCACGAACTAAAGCGGAAATCATACTCAAACTCGGTATTTGCGTTACCAGTGTTAATGTTAATATGTTTGCCAAATTTCATTAAATTTTAATGATTCATTGAAATAGTTGGTGATATTTCTGTTTGATTATAAACGAAACAATACAAATTGAAATAAATATTTCGTATTTATAATGACATTTTTTGTAATAATTTATAAACTTTTGAGAATTAGAGAATGACACTTACCAAGAGTGTAGAAAACATATTTACCATTAACATATATTTTTTAACTATAAATCGCGAGATATGAATCATTTTAATGTTGAGATAAAGTCATGTCAAAAGTAATGTTTATACCTTGAAAGATATTTGTAATTTTGTGTATACAACTTTGTATTTTTTTTTTTTTTTTTAGCTATTTTAGATTTTCAAATCGATATATTTAGCGAACCGCGTGATAAAATTATCTGAAAATTTGTATCAGTTTGAGGTTTGATGAATATAATTATTGTACTGAATATAGTTAAATTTGAAGGAGGTGAGGAAATTACCTGGATGGTTTTAAATGGATTGACTTAAATATTAAAAATTGTGGTTATGGCCTTTTGTATTTTTATAATGTTTTTTGCTTTAGCTGTAAAAAATTAAAAAGTATGGTAACGATATATATTGGATATTTTAGCTTTATTTTGGATTTGTAGAAAAAATTAGATTATTTTTTAAAGTAGAAATGTGAAAATAATAATTCAAACTTTAAGGCATTATTTTTATTATTTGAGGGTAAAGTAAGTAGTGAAGGGTATAAAAGATTCGGTACTGCCAATTATAACGCTCTAATTTATTTTGTTTAATTTCTATCGTAATAAATTAAAATTAATCTATGAATAAAAATTCATTCATAGCAATATACAAGTGTCTATAACTTTTATAAACACTCATGTATTCTATACGTATGCATTAGGTTGATCAAAAAAAAAAAAAAAAAAAAAAAAAAAAAAACTCGAAAGTCTAATTATTTTCAATACATCTTACAAAATTAAAATTTGATATTTTTTCTATGGAACAAATATAAGAAAAAGACTAATATTTAAAAACAAAAACCATTATTATTTTAATTGAAAATATGGTCAACTTTATTTTTTTATCAATGAAAAGAGTACAACCCTAAAGAATGCACTTCCATATACCCATATTTATGTTTGCATGTTAAAACGTTTATTTTCAATATTTGGTTACAGGCACACCACACCTTGGGCTTTTCTCCATAAAATATTTGGTCGTTCATTAAGGCAGCGGTATCCCATCGATGAATGTGCTAAATTGTATGGTCCATATTGTCGTGTAAGTTGGTTGGATTTTATAACTAAAGTGGTGTACGGCTCAAGGGCTGTTGATTTTATGCGTTAATTGTCCTTTGTGGACAGACTAACTTAAAATATATATCGAAAATTGTGACTAAAAATTCTGTTGATTATAATTTTGTTTTACATATACACACATACACACATATACATACATATGAACTATACACATATGTACGTGTTTTAACATGTATTCTATATGTACATAAGTGATAATGATTTTTAATAAATTCATCCATTTATTTATCCAAAGAAATTTTGTTTTCGTTTTTTTTCTTTTTATTTTTTATTTTCAAGTTTATCCTGACTGTATATTATTATTTGCATAAAATTTGTTCATGAACGAAAAAAAAAAAAATGGTCATAAATAAAATGTTGGTATTTTTAGTTTAAATTTTCGTTTCTCTCATCGCTATCCTTAACGTCAACCACTTTAAAAGCAAAACAAATAAAAAGTAAGAAATAAAAAAAAAAAAAAAATGGATTGGTATTTTTTGTTATGGAAAATATATAATATTCATGTATGTATGTATGTATATGTGTATGTATGTATGTATGTATGTAGACACTTTGTTTAATATCCTGTTACTCATCAAAATATACAAAAAAATAATAATAAAATTTAACTTATAAAATTGTTCTTATTGACACATATGTATATACATATTTATTATGTAAAATAGTGTTGGGTATGTAAAATCAAAAATATGCATGCATATATATGTATATCTAATTTTGTTTTATTTTTACAAATTTATTTATTATAAACCAACACAATATTTTGGTCTTTTATTATATTTAACTTAGCAATGGCCTGAAAATTAATTGAAAATTTCCATGTTCTTTTATTATAAAAAAAAATAAACAATTAAAATATTGGATGCTCATTGTGGATTATATGTTCATACATACACATACATAATGAAAACTTTAGAAGAAACGATTTATTTTTCACGTTATGTCACATTACGAAATATATTAATAATTAAGGATTACGTATTTATTGAAATCAAACTTGTAATTGAGAATTGATTTAACCGTCTAATGGCATATAGACGGTTAAATCAATTAAATTCCTAATTTTGTTTAATTAATATTATAACAAATTGGAATAAATAACACAGAACAACATTGATTCTGCGGAACTTTTACTGAAATGTTTTTGTTGTTTTTACAACCTTCACCACAAGTGTAAAGGATATATATAAGTTTTTCATTCTCTTTGTAATGCCAACAATTTTCATCGGAGAGCAAAAAAGTTAATTTTTCTGAATCCTTATAAGAAATGATGTCGACAGAACAATATACATCCGTGGGTTGAAATGGCGTTTATGAAGCCCAGCGATAACTACCATATATAACATATATATCAAACGATCGGAAATCTTTTCGATAATTATGGTATTGAAACTCAGCAAGATTGGTTTTAAAATGTGTGTAGAAAACTGTTTTTTTTTGTGAGGTTTTTAAAATGATTAAAGTGGCGTTTGTGAAGTCTCCCGATATATATTTCATCAATGCGATATGATAGGATAAAAGATCCCTTCACTGTAATAGTTCCTTAGATATGCCATAACGAATATTTGCTTTATATGGGGGGCACTGCATTCCCTGCTCCGATGCGTCATATTTCATGTAACGTGTAAAATTGAAAAAATATTTTTTTTTTTTTTTTTAAGTAGGCGTAAAATGTGTGATGTCCAATCGAGATCTAATAAAGCCTATAAGCACCTCTGGTAATGGTACTATCTGTGTGTCAAATTTCGTGAAAATCGGTGCAACCGTTTATATATAAATATTTATAAAATCTTGATTCTATTTCAATTTTATATATATTTCATTTTCCTATAACACATCTCAACATGGGTGAAGGGTGTATAAGATTCGGCGCAGTCTAATATAGCTCTCTAACTTTTTATTTCCTTCACCATAGGTTTAAAGGCTATAAGCTAACGACGTTTTTTAAATTAACCATATCGATCCATAAACAACCGAATTATAGGAAAAATCTAAAGAAATTAATAAAAATATACACTAAAAACATATATAGAAAGCACTACAATGACTTTCAGTGTTGTGTTTTTTTTTTTTTTTTTATAAGCAAGCGTAGATTGTATCATTTTTTATGTATGATTGGACGTTTTTTTAGTTTGAAATAGATGCATTGCACTTGTGTCGTTGTTTTTTGTGTAAGCATGTATCTACGTACAAACATATGTATATAAATTTAGTTGTCATCAGAAGATTTCAGTGTTGTTGTTGTTATTTTTTAAGAGACAACACTTGCTATGACAATTTTGTATTTACATTTTTGTAGTTTGGAAAAAATGTAGATTATTTTATATTATATATGAAAGCATACAATTTTTTAATATCACAGGTCAACACTTAGCTATAGCTATCACAGCTATCACAATCACCACAAACCTTTCAGTTTCTCTCCATCACGTCACACTTTTAACCCATTTACGACTAACGAAAATATGTTTTTCTAGGGAGTTTTTCAAGGTATATATAGAGCAAATTAGTCATTCATGTTTGTCTAAATCAAGAATTTCTCAACGAACACTCACTTAACTATGCGATAATGAGGGGTAGGAAGTGTGTGCGGAGGGGAAATTTGTATTCGATGCAACTAACACAGATTATAGATCACAGAATAAAGCTAATTTATGAAAAGTTTTGATCCAAATTACTTTAAAATTAAACCGAGTAAGCACTTTTTTGTTAAAAGTACAATAAAGTTCCGGAAAACAGCTATTCAGCATAACTCAAAATCTAAGGTTATTCTAAAAGCTATAAAATTTTGATGTGAAAATAAGAATAAATAGCTTAAATGAAAATCTGTTTCTCAAAATGGTCGTCCTGATGTTATCCTTTCAAGAGCTAGATTCAAATGAAAAGTGGTTATTTTTTTCAATATTTTTTATACTTTTAACGAATTTAGTATAAAAATTCGCATATTTTTGTAAGTTTTCTAATGATATT
Source organism: Protocalliphora azurea (assembly GCA_932274085.1). NCBI lineage: Eukaryota > Metazoa > Arthropoda > Insecta > Diptera > Calliphoridae > Protocalliphora > Protocalliphora azurea. The sequence continues at coordinate 2,031,049 of OW026519.1, forward strand.
TATACTTCTATTCTTCTCATATAGAAATATTTGTATATGAAGAAAAATATACTTTGAAAAATTCTAATAAAAATCGAAAGAGCTCGAATTTTAAAAAATGGAAAAGACCGTTTTGGTATAACAGCTATTTTAATCTCATGCTTCTTATTTATGTATAAAAAAATCAAATATCTAAAATTTTTGTGAACAATTTCATAATTTCGACCACATTTAAACCTGGTCTCAAGTTTTGGTTACGTCATTAAATACGTGTACCTAACGCCTTTCTTACGATACCAAATTTTCATATTGTTCCTTCGGCAAAAATAAGAAAAACTTCCAAAAAACCTAAAATGTTTTTTTTCTTCTGATCCATCTTACTAAAGGATAATGCCAGAACGAAAATTTTAAGAAATGGTATCTTAGAAAGAAGCAAATTCTCATTTAGTCTGAGAATGTATATGAAGTCTATATACACATTAGGGCCACTCAAAAAAAAAGTTTCCGATATTGCCAATTAAAACGAAAGTTTATTTCATTTTAGACACCAAGTCTTAAAAAATTTGTACAGGCGATATTCTTTGGCCAGTTGGATTTTGATTTTTTATATATGCTTATATTTTTATATAAAAAATTTCAAAAATTTATTGTTTTCTTTATTTTGTGAAAAATTGTAAAATTATAGATATGATCGTATTTCTAGTCATCCTAGTATACATACATATTTATACACTATACCAACTACTATATTGGTACTATAGTGAATCAATGTATAGATACAATAAGTTGAAGAAACTTTATCATCGTGTTGTTAATGAACGTTTATGTTGAATTTTGTTTATTTTTATACCCTACACCGTCATAAGTTATGCGTTTGTGCTGATGTTGGTAACGCATAGAAAAAGTTATCCAACACCTACCTTAAAGTATACCAATCGATACAGAATCACTTTTTAAATTGATCTAACGATGTCCATCCGTTCGTCCGTCTGACTGGCTGGCTGGACGGCGGGCTGGCTGTCCATGTAAACATTTTGCACAAAGTACTAGTTGCAATTTTATAGATAATTCAATGAAATTTGGTACGTGGCACTTTTATAATACAAGGACGAAGCGTATAGAAATTAGTTGTGATCGGTAAATTATTTCATATAGGCCCCATACAAATGTTCCCCCAGTATAGAGTTTAAACACTCAAAAATAACTTAAAAATAAAAATATTTTAATGAAATAAGAATATTTTAATTGAAAGAATTTCTGTATAAGTATCAATCTTTGTAAAAAATTATGTGAAGATCGGTCCAAAATTGACCATAGCTCCCATATAAATCCCATACGAATGTTAGTATCAAGTTAATATTATACACAAAATAAGTTTTATGTAAGTAGAAACTAAATAGCCAAATTTTATGAGAATCGGTCTATAATTTACCATAGCTCCCATATCAGCTCACTTCCATGCATCGCCCTAAAGCGCATAAAATCATCTAGATGTTAGTATCAACGCATTATTTTGTATTTGTATATTTTATTTTACATTTAGTAAAATTGGCCACAAGTATAATATAAATCCTTTCCTGAATTTTTATGATCGTACATAGTGGTGTAGAGTATCATATAGTCGGTATTGACCGACTATATCTTTCTTTCCCGTTTTGTATTCAAATAAACTGCTCGTACAAACAAATATAGTTTTATTTGTTGTTTTACATGTTTTAACTCTTTTCAGTTATTTTCATAGTTGTTGTTGTTGTTGGTTTTAATATAAGCAAAACTTTTGTAAGTGTGTTTATACATGTAATATTTGATAATGTCACCTGTGCATAATTATGCTGCTTGCTACATGCTTCATGCATTTACATACATACGTATGTTTTCACAATATCTGTAGATATAATAGGGTAGTTCCATTTATATGGAGAAAATATAAAGTTTCGATTCCTTCAACTAAAATTAAATGAAAGATTTTATATATTCGATTATTTTAATTAAATATATAATTCAGTATCATTTACATCATGTGTGATTTTAACGACGTATTCAATACAGTTTCAGATTTAGAGCGAAAGAAATTTTACCTTATAAACAAACGTTTTTTTAAACGCTTGTCAATTTAATTTTTCATCATGAAATGAACTAATGGATTAAATTTATTTGCAAAATATTTATATTCTTTTCTACTGTTTGCTGTTGTATCTTATAACGAAGTAAACTTTCACATTAGTTGCGTGTATCGACAATTTTTTTTGTTTGCTTTTTGGTGTTCGTCATTTTTATCTGTTTTATCTGGTTTTCATATTTAGTTTGTATTGTTGATTTTGTTATTATTGGGGTTTGTGTATTTCCAACATTTTATCAAAATATGTATTAATGTGGCTATGTATTTTTTATATATGGGATAGTAATCTGAAGAGTCCTTTCCAAATTACATTTCTTTAACAATATTAATTTTCGCTTCAAACTTTTCAAATTTCTGATTTGTATCCATTATTAAGTTTATCTTTGATAACCATATCTATTTTGAAGGGTTGAAGTAAAGTGAACAATATGAATAATTTTTCGATTATTTTACTAGTTTTAAATCTGCCCTCGTTCATTTATGTATAAGTATATGTTAAAGTGCATAGATTTGTGTGAAGACAATAAAGACTTATATGTTATAAACTAATCCCCACAATATTTCGGTTCAATTACTTCGTTCCCGTGAGATGGACCATTTTAAAAATACCTCAAAAATATGTAGTTTTCGATAAACAGTGTACATAATGAAGATTTTAGTAAATTTTTTATCGTAATTTAGATTTTATAGCATCATTGGAAAAACTATATTCAGTACTACTGATATATGTATTCATTTAACCTTTTAGTAGCAAAGGTAATATTTTGGTATTACCGGTCCATAATAAGTTAAGTTAATTTTTATTGCAAATAAATGATTAGTTAAGAAAATAAACGTCATTAGAAGCATAAATTTATTAAAAAAAATCATAAAATCGTGTAAAATAGAAACTAAAATTCAAAGACTTTATTTTATTCGATTATTACCGCGGTTTTAATAGAATTTATTATATTTTTTATAAATTCATTGATATTTTAAAAAAATTTTTTGATTTAATCGTTTGAGAATCAAATGTATAAAATTGAAACTTTTGCTTTTAAAGGGTTAATTATCTGGAATTTTCAATAGTATCAGAATAGACCTATCCAATGGTACGTTAAAATCCAATATATGTTGAAAAATTTCGGAAATATATATATAGAGATGTAAGAATTATTTAAATGTATATATATATATATATATATATATATATATATATACATATATATATATATATATATATACATATATATATATATATATATATATGTATATATATGTATATATATATATATATATATATATATATTTATATATATATATATATATATATGTATGTTTGAGAATATTATTATTACTTTTTAAATATTCGTGCATTAGAAATTGTGTTAACTCATGTTAAAACAGCTGCTTATTTGAATTTTCTATTTAATTATGAAGTTTTCATATCACTCTTCATACTTTTCGAATTCTAACATCAATGTGCCACTATATTTTTCAGTTTTTATTTATATTGTTGTTCTTGTTTTGTTGTACTTGAAGTTAGTAAATTGTTTTTCTATTTAGCGTGTAAATCAGTGATGTCAGATGAGGGAATTTTCCCTTTTTGAAGGAATTTTTAACGAAAATTTAAAAGGAAAGGAAAAAGGGAGGGAATTTTAGTTTTTGGCAAATTAAATGAATTTTCAACATTTTTCAAAAGAAAAATGCATTATTAACGTTTTCATTTATATTAGTTGTAGAACCGTAATTTACCGAAAGGATTTTGACAATAATTATAGACGCTCGAATTTTTTTGTCATTTAAAAATATTTCTCTGTGTACTTATGAGTCGTAAAAAAGTGAAAATTGGAGGGGGATTTTTTTTTTTTTTTTTTTTTTTTTTTAGAAAATAGAGAAAGGAGATTTTTTTTTTTTTTTTACAAAACAGAGGAATTTGTCATAAATTGTATCTGGCATCACTGATGTGAACACAGACTATTTGATAGATGAGTTTTAAAATGAAAACTTTTCTATAAAGTCGTAGAAAGTTGTACAAGTTGAAGTTTTAATATAAATTTATGTTTGTATGTCTGTTCTTGTTCTCAATATTAATGCGTGCAAGTGTGTAAGTTTATATTTCATTTTAATTTAAATCTTTTTGATTTGTTAACAAAACTAAAGAATTTCAATATAATTTTAAAAGCTATTAAAGTGATAATTTTTCAAGTAAATAAATAAAATTAATTTTAAAAATCAATTATATTGAATGAATTTGAAATGAACGGGTTTGAAAATTATTAAAGAATTGATATAATTTAGTTAAATTGTGTTGAATACAACGAGCACATATCTAAAGAGATCATGCAGTACTTTAAAGTTGTAACATTTTTAATTTTATTGATTGTTTATACGTCAGCAGAATCTTATAGTAATTCAACTCAAGTTTTAAATCGTCGAAAAAGATACATTGCTTTTCCGGATGGATCGTCTGTTTCAGTAAGTTTTTCTTTTAGGTAGTATGTAAAAATAAGTGAATATATGTCTGCTTCTTTTTTAGGCAGCCATTTGTTTAACTATTGGAGTTGTGGGAAATCCTCATGTAGATTATTTGAGTTGGGCTGTTAATTGGGGTGTAGCTTATAATTTACCAAACTATGCCTGGGCGCGCCAACATGCACAAGGGTTTTCCAATATAACAAAAGCCATAATCCAAAGACGTTCTCGTCGAGATCTCTATGAGAAATTCGAGGTGATGATAGACAAGTGAGTATTTGAGAAATGTTAAAATATTCTATGTGAATTATGAACTCAATAACATTTGTTTTATTTTCCCTTTTAGCATGGGTTTCAATGGCAATATCTGCATAGCGCGAGCTCTTTGTGAAAGTGCTAAATTTTTACAGCATTTACGACAACGCCGAGGTAACATGATAGAGGAAATCGTTAAAACCATTTTCAGGTAAATTTTCTTTGTTAATGTTATTATTGATAATAATCTTTTTTAATTTCCATATCTTTTTAATAGTTTACCAACTGCTCCTGTGGAATATCATGAGCCGGAAAAACATCATTTATATGATAGTGTATATAGACGAGCGAAACGTTCTGAGATCAATTGTGCCCGGGAATATTCTTCGTGTCGTTTTTCATTGTTAGAAATGGCATTGGGCAAATATTCAGTTGTATTAACGAAATTAAGTCCTGGTTTTGTTTTCATGTAAAATGTATTTCGCTAATAAATAAAATAAATTTGAGATTTAAATAAAAAAGTTATAGCTCATATAAATATCATTTTAATACTCTGAATTTTATACAAGTTGAACAGGTTGAACAGTTGAACTTTTAGGAATTTTCGATAACTATAAATAGTTTGTTCATTGGATATATTCATGGATACATACATGATACTTTTTTAAAATAAATAAAACAGTAAAATATTTCAAATAAAGAAATGGTTATGAAGGAGATTGTGAGTTGATTTCAGTCAGTTTTGTATGAGGTATCCCATTGGGTCAAATTCTAGTGAATCTTATTTTCAGAGTTTAAATAGTAGAAAATAGCTTTCTTTATTTTTTGAGCTGCTTACTGTGAAAATATGCATTGCTAATTTTTGTTCACACATACTAAAAATACAACCACCATCAACGAGGCGCCACATATGTATGTTTGTACGTGTTCATATACATACATATTTTTAGCAGTTTAACTAAAATAAAACCCTACATCAACATAATTTATATTAGTTTTTGTATTTATTAGTTGAACATTATAATTTTTATAGTTCTCCGAAATATATATTTCTTTTTGCATATTTTTCTTTTAAAAATATATTTTAACATAAAATTATGCAACATTACAAGTGCGAACTACGAAAAATATGCCAACTTGAGAATTTCTTACTACGAGTTTAAAGTGTAGGTATAAATGTATCCTAGCGAAGCTGACAATGTGAATATATGAGTGTGAAATATGTGGAAAATATACTTTTGAAAAAATATGCATGTGTATGAAAATGTTTGTTAATGTATATGCAGAAATAAAATGAAGTTGAATTTAAACTAGAAATAAAGAAAATGTTTATAAGTTTTATATTAATATCGCACAACAATTCACAAAAATTGCACAATAAAAGTTTGTAAATAATGGAAACTTAAGTAATTTGGCGAAAAATTTTAATTTTTTAATATATATAAAAAAATAAAAAACAAAATAATTAGAAAATATCTCATCTCAACTGTGGAACTTCATAAGAAAATTGTTCCTACCAAATCTTAGGAATTTCTCTGTAGTAGTCCTTTACGTATACAATAATTAATCTTTAATTTGTATGGGGGCTATCACTCACATTAGACATGTTCGCCCTAGTTTCATCTCAATTATGTATCTTGGTAAGAAAATTGTCTCAACAAAGTGTTAACACTATCACAGCTTTTTAACACTATCACAGGTTTTTAGATATGTATTAATTAAAATTAACCTCGTGTGGGACTATAACTCCCCCTAGACCTACTCGTCCTATTTTCAGTTATAAAAAATTTGATTTTTTTAATGGCACATCAACGCTATTTAGTACCAGTATTAGCTGGCTGATGTATTTTTCTCGCTGTTGTAATTTTCACAACTACCCATCAAGAACTTTACTTACCCGGTAAGACAACATATTATTTTTCACAAAAGGCGGTTACTACTCATAATTCGGGTGAAAAACTCATTACTTTTATATGGCGATGTCCACGAATTCATGTGTCCCCATTAATCAAATACTAAAAAACTACAAAATTGCTAAAAAAAAAAAATAAAAACAAAAAGTTGGCTCAACTCAGATTTGAACTTAGACAAAAACTTTCTTTCATGTTTTAAAGACTACTTACTGTCTTACTCACTATGTCATATATACGTTAAATTTGTGTGCGTTGTTAATAGTTTTAACATGCCAATAGAAATTTAAATATTTTTCTAAAAATGTGGGTTTGGTTTGGGGTTGAACCGGCAACGTTCTGAGTACTACTCTGTCACTCTAGTGAACTATGCCATTGCAAAACTAAATGAACTTGTTATTAACTGGTAACTAGTTATACCACTACTCAAAGAAATGAGAAAAACAATGACAACTCATTACCAGGTAATGAATATAGTAAGTAGTAGTCATTATCAAAAGCCAAACAATTTTTGCTGGGTAACCTTAAAAAACTCTTCAAATGATATAAATAAATAAAAAGTTGAAAATATTAATTATTTTACTATAAAGTAAATTTTTCAATGACAAAAATACACACCAACATTTTTTTTTAAAGTTGCATTAAATTGAAACGCAAAATTAATTTTGAGTGGCACTTGATTCTGATATAAGTTATCGTAACAACTAAAGATTCGTGTAAATTTTTATAGATTTCAATTAGCGTCTTGGTTGTGCCTTGACGATTTATGAAATATTAAAGACACTGCGATCTCAGGTCATTAATACTTTTTAGGGAATCTTTTTGTTGAAACCCATTTTTCGCTTCACTGAAACAGAATAGATATTCTTATTTTAAATATAATTTAACATAAAATGTAAAAAATGCCAATATAAAATACGCAAATTTTTAGATCCATTACAAAGAATTATCAAATCTTTGTAAGTTAATATTGAATCGCTCCATAATAATCTTTAAAAGTAATTTGCAAACTTTTTATTAAAATTAAACTGTGAGTGTGTTTCGCGAAGAAGTAGCTCTTGGAGCCATTCACGTTTTTATCCTCAAGTTTGGGCACCTCCTATGGCGTTTCTATTGAGAGCACATTAACGAGATATATCGCAAACAATTCATAATTACAATAGCAATAAACTTCCATTATTTATTTTGCAATACTCGAAACCTCGCAAATTTTCTAATCCAAAAACTAAAAAAATTAAAATTTTAAAAATTTTGATTTCACCACTTGTCCACAATACAATTTAACACTGTTCAACGACACACTGATTGAACACAAGTTGTTCTATTTCTACAAGTGTTTAGATTTCACATTAGAGAAATGGGATACATATGCTTATCTTTTAAATTAGACTGCATGCTGATAACATATGGATTAATATTTGCAAATATTTGTAGCTGGAACTGATTAATATGAACATGGACGATATGAAGTTCCAGCAATATTGCGAACAAAACAATGTATATTCCGGATAAACATTTGGAAAAAGTGGCGTAGCATATCGCTCCTGTTTGAGTTCTCTAAAGTTGCTTGTTTATGTCAATAAGCTGCAATCGAGTAATGTTCTCACATAACACATACAATCGCTTAATTAGTCTGGATTTATGGAACATTAAAAATTGTTTCCTTTAAATCGTGCAATATCACGTCAATGTAATATTCTGCACAAAATTTCAGAAATATGTTTACTTTAAAATAAAAGGATTTTTGTTAATATCTAACTTGTTTAATTCAATTTCTTTAGCTAGCTTTTCCTATTGGCAAAACAATTTATATAACTCTTTAAAAAATCTTTAAAATCGCGTAAAAGGTTACAATTATCAAGCCAGAAGGAGGGTCTAACGGAAATCGGTAAATTGATTAAGCAAATAATTTCGAGTTCATGTAAACCTTATATAATTGACGATAACTTTGGAAATTGGCTTTGGTTAATTCATTATTAAACGTTTACCCATACAAATCATATTTTATGTATTGGTAACCGTTGGTGATTCTACCTAATTTCGTACGTCCGCCGCATAATTGACCATGAATCTCACATAAGACCCTCACTCAAAATCAATATTATAATTTGTAACGTGGTTTTGTCGTCGGCTGAGGTAGTTCAGTAGTGTCCAGGGTCGACTTACGGGATCCACGAACCTTAAGTGAGAACACAATTTGTTTACCCTTTCCGGGGTTCGAATATACAGTATATCTTTATTTAATAATTCAATGTTTCGGTTATCGGTAGTATTTATAAATATTTTGTGTTAGATAAATTACTAGCAGCACGATGATACGCAGGAATTCAGTCGGGTACTTCTCAGGTGAATCGGGTTTATTACTGGTAGATGCTGGATCGGAGATTCGGCTCCCTCGAGTATTATGCAGCACGCCGGGTACTTCGCAGGTGAATCGGGCTCTATTACTAGTAGATGCTGGATCGAAGATTCGGCAGTACGATGATACGCAGGGATTTAGTCGGGTACTTCGCCGAAGCCGCTGTGCCAAAACAGTCAGCCGAAGCCGCTGTGCCAAAACAGTCAGCCGAAGCCGCTGTGCCAAAACAGTCAGCCGAAGCCGTTGTGCCAAAACAGTCAGCCGAAGCCGCTGTGCCAAAACAGATTGTCAATGTTTTACATGAGCACCTGTACTAAGACTTAATCTCATGGTGGGTCTCAGCCACTGGGTGAAATGAAAAGCGTTCACCGTCGCTCCCTCTAAACCTCCCGCCACAAAGCCGTGGCCATTGGAGTAGAGGTGCCAAATGAAGAGAATGTATTTGGACATTACTCTTCCACCTTGGCGAAATGCGGAGCCTATCTAACACTCCTACTGTTCCTATAACAGCATAAATTGGTTGCAATGCAACTCCACATTGAGCAGAAGCTCTACCCGCGATTTGGGTATAAACCACAGCCACCACGTTACTCCCCGAGGGGCCTCACCATTAACCAGGTTGGGACCGTAGTCCCAAGGGCGTCCTGGTTTCCCGTGGTACCGAATAAAGACTTCGGTCAGCTTCGTAGCCGTAGCTACTACCAGTTGAACCCCAAATGGTTCCGGACTGGTGGCCGATGCTGTGCCAAAACAGTCAGCCGAAGCCGCTGTGCCAAAACAGTCAGCCAAAGCCGCTGTGCCTAAACAGTCAGCCGAAACCGCTGTGCCAAAACAGTCAGCCGAAGCCGCTGTGCCAAAACAGTCAGCCGAAGCCGCTGTGCCAAAACAGTCAGCCGAAGCCGCTGTGCCTAAACAGTCAGCCGAAGCCGCTGTGCCAAAACAGTCAGCCGAAGCCGCTGTGCCAAAACAGTCAGCCGAAGCCGCTGTGCCAAAAAGGTCAGCCGAAGCCGCTGTGACCGAAACAGTCAACCGAAGTCGCTGTGCAAGGTATCGTCCTGACGCCCTCGGAATTGCTCCGAGTATCAGAGAAACAGTGACTGATTTCACAATATCAGATGTCTTGGGAACAAGGCAGATTATATCGTAAGATCAGCTGTCTTAGTTTGTGGCAAATTCTAGAGCGCTCGAATCGCAACTACTTCAACCAACTTTAGAATACTTATGTGAAAAATGAAACAAACTAAATGAGAATTATTAATTCCCTCTAACATATGAGGTTGGTAGCTAAAGTAAATACGTTAATGTATTGGTGTAAACAAATGTAGTTACAGACGAGCAAAGGAATGAAATGTTAATGGGGTGCAGATATATAAAAGAACATAGTAATAAATATAAGTATTATAGGTATGTAACGAAGTTACAAATTTTTCTTTCCAAAATTGGTTTATATTAATTTTTTTTTAGGAAGAATTAACTCATCACTTGTCTAAAACCTGTCGTTGAAATTGAAAAATAAATTTATTGTAACATGGCTCATAAAATATAAATTTCTGTTACAATAACGTTTTTTACGGTAATAACTAAGTTATTAATTTTAATCGACTTTTTCATTATTCGATTAATAAAATAACTCGAAGAAGATATTTTTCCATTAGTCGATTAATATAGTACAGTTTTTAAATTACTCGAGTTTTCGAAAAAATTATGCTTTAACATATTGCTTCTTTTTTCAGTGTTTATACAAAAATAAATCAAAAATTCTGAGACAATTATTTTAATAAAATATAATAATTCTTAAAAACATCAAAAATATGTCTAAATTAATTGATATCAGTTACAAATTTGAATTGCTTTTTTTTACGTAGGGTCATCAGATTTATTTTTTATATTTGGTATGCATGCAACTTATGGAATCATTTAGTCTGTTTCCTCATTATTATTTCTAATTAAAAAAAAACTCGAATTTCTTCACGATTTAAATTTTTACGAAAGTTAAAAAATGCGACAAAGTACATAAATTTAAATATTAATATTTCTTTACGATGAAGACGGATTTTAATGATTCAAGGCTCGAATCAAAACCAACTGAGACTCTTTTACAGGTAATAATGCAAAAGTAAATTGTTTATTTAAAAATACACTCGTAATGCAATTACAGTTTTACAATGAATTTTTGACAAATTTTTGACTCTTCAAAATTAATTTTATTTTAATAGGTTTAAGAGCAATATCTTTGTAAAAAAATGCAATAATAATTATTCAGAAAAATTTTAGAAAAATTGCCACCACTTTCTTCAAACAAAAATTTAATTTTTTCATAATTTCTTACTTTTTATTGTTTTTGGTTATTCTATCATTCAGTAATATGTAACTTTAAGTGTTCATAACTCTTCAACTTAAAAAAAAAAAAATAAATAATTTATACTGGTTTAAAAGCCAATATAAATTCGATTATAATAAATATTGTAAATAATATTGCATAATTCAAAAATAACGTTTTTGCTATTGAAGACAAATATATAATATATATATATATATGTACATATATATATATATATATATATATATATCTGGGGGCTATAGTAAATTATGAAAAAATTATTTGTATCGAATATTGACGTGCTATTAACATTCATATGGGACTTATGCACGTTAAAGTGATTTATGGGAGTTTTTGTCAATTGTGGCCCGATCTTCACATAATTTTGTATAAAGATTGATACTTATGCAGAATTTCTTTGCACCGAATTTCATTAAAATATTCTTATTTTTAAGGCATTTTTCAGTGTTTAAACTCTATTCCGGAGGGAAATTTATATGGGGAGTAGGTTAGGCTTCGTTCTTGTACCATTGAAGTCGCACGTGCCAAATTGTATTGAATTATCTTTAAAATTGCGACCCTTGATTTGTGCACAAGTTCTACATGGACAGCCAGCCAGCCAGTCAGCCAGCCAGCCAGTCAGCCAGCCAGCCAGTCAGCCAGTCAGCCAGCCAGCCAGCCAGCTAGCCAGACGGACGGTAGGATATCGTTTGTCCCAGAATAATTTATGTACGTATATTATTTTTAAATAACTAAGTTTAAAGAGGACAAATTAATCTTCCATCTGTAACTTAAATCATTAAAATCCGTTTGCAGATTATGGAGATATTCGTGTTTATACATTTTTTCGATTTTTTTACTTTTCAATATACTAAAATCGTGAATAAATTCGCATTTTTTTCAAATTCAAAATTCAAAAAAAAAAAAAAAAAAAAATAAAGATTAAGGTATTAAAATAGTTCCATAGGTTAAGGGGTTGTTGAATATTAGCAAAATCCGAAGACCTAAGAAACATTTTTGGCGATATATATTATATGGTTTATACAAAATTTTCAATAAAAAGCAGTAAAATTCAAAAAATTATGAAATTATTTTTTTTAATGTTGTGATTTTACCATTAATTAATTAATTAATTAATAGCTTTAAGAATAATATATATGTTAGCCTGTAAGAAATTGTAATTTCATTGGCTATTAAATAAATAAATAAAAATAAAATTACAATAACATTAAATTTATACGATTAGAAATCTACTTCCTCTACATCTCCAAACAGTTTAAAATATAATTGAAGAAACCAGGGAAAAGGTTTAGCGACACAATAATATGGAAACTTACCCGTTCTTACAGTTCTTTAAAACTAATTTATGATTTTCTTAAGAACGCCTATTACATAAATTGTAGCTCAGTGTAATTTTTAATGGGATTTAAATAAATAAAAATACTTTTTATGATTTTTTTTAAAACAAATTATTTTTCATTTTATTTATTTTTTGTTTATTTTTTTATTTAATAATAACGCGTAACATTTATATAATAATTATTTTATTATTAATTTCATTTGTTTTTGCTTTCTTTTTGGGGTCTTTTCTATTATTACGTTTTATCATTTTAAATATATTTTTTTTTTTTTTTTTGTTAATTTTACGTTTTTGTTAAAGTTCATTTTTTTGTTTTTTCTTCTTCTTATTATTTTTGTTTTTGTTTTTGTTTTTAAGAATAATGCCATAATTTCTTACAAATTGTAAATGATTTTATTATTTTGTTGTGACTTTTTTTGTTTGTGTTTTATTTTTTATTCGTTAAACATTATTAAGTTCAAAAAATGTTTGTTTCACTTATGTTTTGTTTTTTATTTGTTTTATTTATAATTATTATGGAAATTAATAATTATTTATATGTTATTATTTTTATTATTATTACATATGTATTAGTCTATAAAACGTTTATACACATACATTTTTCCTTTTTTTTTTTTAATAGAGTGTTGTTTGTTTTATTTTTTAAATTCAATATTTTTTTGCTTGATTTTTTTACAATTTTTCTTTTTGTTTTTCATTTAGTATTTTAATTGGTTTTTATGTGTTTGTTTTGGATTTTTTTTCAATTTTTTTGTGTTGTTTTTTTTTATACTATTATTATTTGTATAATTATCTTTTTATAAATTTCATAATTATAATAATAATTGTTATTTTTGTTTTTGTTATTAGTGTTTTATTTAATTGTAATTCATATGTGAAATGTAAATGCATTATTTTGTTTACCTAGTAAATCATTTTTAATTTTTTTTTTAATTTTTGTTGTTGTATTTTTTCATTTTGTTGTTGTTAAAATATATGTTTTATTGTTTTTTGTTTTACTAAAGATTCATGTTTGTGTTTGTTTATCAATGTATTGTTTTGTGTAAGTGAGTGTGTTTTAGTTAACAAAGTAATTCTTTTTGGTATTTTGAAATTTAAAATTAATTATATATATATACATATATATATGCATGTATGTGTGTGTTCTATATATATGTTATTATGATTATTTATTTATCTTTTTATATAAATGTATGAAATTTTAAAATCAACCAAGCCATAATAATTGGAAGTATTTTTTTCAAGTGATTTTCCGAACAAATAAAACAGAAAAAATAACAAATGAATTAATTAAAATTGAGTGATTCCATTAATTATAAAAAAATGTACATTATATATACAAGAGACGCAATGACATTCAAAGGAAGGCATTGGGCATATTTATTTATAATTTCAAAATAATAGTTTGATTTTGTAAAATGAAACGCAAATTCATTATGAAAATACAAATAAATTCAAATTTATTTCTTGTTTTTAATAGAAACTTTCGTTTTGTTTTACAGTCCCTAAGAAAATTTTGAAAATTCAATCAATTTAAACATAATTATTATGAATCGTGTAATGTCGATTTTTTTTCTTTAAGTAATTTATCGGCAATCCAAAATGGTTTTAAATTATTTTATAATTTTGTCAGATAGAAATTTTGAATACTCGATCTTGGGAAAAGGAACAACTTTTTACTTTCGATACTTGATTTAAAGACGTAAATATTTTTTCGATTACGGCTGGTGGAAGAATATTGATCTAATGAAAATTTTGTAAGAAATGTTGAATTAGATTTTATTAAATTCTTTATAACTTAAACAAGGAAAACTAACACATGTTCTATTCATCTATGATAAATAGAGTCACTCAAATATTAACTATTTCATTTTCGATTTCTTTTAATTGAAGTAAAAAAAAAAAAAAAAAAATATATATTTTTTTTATTATGGCTGTGGTTGAATTTATTGTGGTGTTGTTTTCCCCAGTGTTGTTAATGATGTTTTTTATTTTTTTTTCTTCAAATTTTTGTTTAATTTATGTTACAACTTTAAAATGTGATGTTAAAAAATTTTCAAAATTTACAACAAATATTTAAACATATTTTTAATTTTTGTTATTCTACACTTTTGCTTGTTTTTGTTTTTGTTTTTTTTTTGGTAATTATTTAATGCATACAAAAAATATATATATTATTTTATCTAAATTTTACTTAAATCAATTTACATTTATAGTTTTATTTTGTTTAAAAAAATTTCATTTTAACCTAAATATTAAGTTAATTTGTTGGTTGTTTGGGTTTTGTCTTTACACTCATAAAAAATGTTTAGTTAAATCTAAGTTATGCAAAGTGAAGAAATATTTTATACGAGAATGGATTTGTGTTTGCACGTATGTAAGTACTTTTTTATATGTATGTATGTATGTATGTATGTACGAGTATGTATGGATTAATGAATACATGAAAATGAAATTAAAATGATTTTCAATTAAATATTTTACAAAAGTATTAAAAATAATTTATTAAGTATGGGTTGTTCTTTAAAAGTGAATTGAAGAAATTAAAAATGAAGACATAAAGAATAATGTTTAAACATTTCAATCACAACCCTTGGAAAAATTAAATACAGCTAAAATAAAATTTTGGAAAAATTTACCTAAAAGTACCCGTTTTAATTTTTTCAATATTATTTTTAATTATATTGATTCATATTTTTAATTGTTTTTTTTTTAACTAATTTAAGCATTTTAATTTGCAATTTTCGTGTTTTATCTCATTTATTTATTTTTTTGTTATTATTATGTGTTTGTGATTTATTTTAAATATTTTTTATTTATTGCAGTGATTTTTTTGTTTTATTAAACTTTTTTTGTTGTTGCTGTTTGTGTGTTTCATATGATTTATTTGTAAACGAGTATTTGATGTAAAACGTTGTTAGTTTTTTGATGTGGTGTTTTTTTTTCTTTTTTTTTTTTGGCTTAATATTTGAAATTGAAACCGATACAATCCAGTGCTGTATTTTTATTTTTTATTTTTATATATATTTTTTTTTGTAACAAATACAAAGATTTTTTTGGTTGTTCATTACATTAACCAATATGTTTAAGTAAAAAAGAATAAGTAAATAAAATTAATTGTTTAATAAAATTAATGAAAATTAATATTAATATTTGCCTGTAATAAGCAGTAATTATTTTTATTATTATTAGTGGAATTAATTGTTTATTAATTTATTTACAATATTTTAGTTTATTTGCATAAATATTTATTGTGAGTAGTAAGTGAATTTTTTCTTTTATAAATATTATCGCAACAAAATTCATATAAAATTTTAATAAAAAAAAAAAAAATAATAAATAAATAAAAATTGTTTTATAAAGTGCCGTTTTTTCGAAGGAGTAGAAATTACTGGATGTGAAGTAGGGGTGATTGTGGTGAAGGGTGGGTGATTGTGGTGGTAGTGAGGGGGTTGTGCTGCAGTGTGTATCAAAACTGTGTGAGTTTTTACTTCTATTGCTTCTATTGTCAGGTACTTTTAATAATTAATAATGGTTTGAATCGGATTTAAAAGGATTTTTTGTTTCTTTTAGAACATTGAATTTTGAGTGAGATTTTATATTTAAAATTCTTCAAAAGCAGGCTTTCATACGCTTAATTAGTAATCAAACAATCAGTGAATCAACTTGTTAATAATTTTTTAATAATTGTTTCATTTTATTTATTTATTTATTTTTATTATTATTATTATTATTATTTGTATCTAAGAAGTGCAGCACTCATAGTTTTTGTTTTATTTGTTTAATAGTTGTAATTATAAGTACCAGTCTCCTTGAAAAAGCAACTAACAGATGTGTGTATGGTGTTGGTATTTATTGTATTATTAGTATTTTTTTTTTTTGTTTTATAAAATTAGAAATAATGTAAGAAATGAAATGAAACTAAAACTTATTCTCCCATTTTTTGGTTGTTGTGGCATGTTTATTTTCGTATTTATGTCGCTTTTTCGTCTATTTAAGCAATAAAATGTTTTTGTTTTTAATCTTTTGATGTAACTTTGATGACTTTTATTTTAATTTTACGAAAAGACGACCTTTTATTTGGAAGACTTTTGATTTTTTTTTTATTTTTTATTTGTTTAAATCAATTTTATGCCGCAAATTTAAAGTTATTTATATTAGTATTTTGATTACATGTTTGTATTTTGTGTTGAAAAATAAAAAAAAAGAAAAGTGAAAAAGTTCAAAAACGATAACAATTGAAAAAAAAAATTATAACTATAATTAAGCTCGGAACTAAGTTCAATTATTTTTGTAGATTTACTATTATTATTTTTTTTTAATAATTAAGTTCGTTGTTTATTAATGGTACATTAAATTTTACTGAAATAATTCAAAATAATTCATTGTTTTCTTTTCCAGTTGTTGTTGTTTTTTACATAGTTTTGTCATTTGGTTTTAATTTGGTGTATTTATTTCATAAAAGAGAATAAAACACAATTTATTGTTCAATAGTTTACTTGAATTTTTGAGGGAAAATTTTAAGAAAATATATATAAATAAAGAAAATACAAGGAGAATAAAAAAGTTTCTTGGTAATATAACTGTTCCAATTGTAGTTCGACATTTTTAACGATTTATTCAATATCTGATTCACAAATCACAGTGGTCTGCAGAAAATAAAGAAAAGTTTCTTCCTCCTATTTTTAATAGGATATAAGAAGTTATTTATATCAGTTTGAATACATTATTAATGAGGTCATTTTAGTCATGGGCATACAAAATGTGTAAGTGATAAAAAATATATAAACATATTATTTTATCGCACATTTAACTTTTCATATGCATTGTACATTTTTAAAGAATGATTTGTTTTTCAGACCAGTAACTAGTTATTTGAGTGCAAATAAAAATAGGTATACCAAATGAAATTTGGAAAAATTTGACTAATTCAACTGATGAACAGATATATTCTCTGGATAAACTTATATATGTATTTTACTTCTTTCGTAATTTAACTTGGGTTCTTATTTAAAAAATCAGTATATTAATACATAATTTCCTACTTACTTATAAGAAAATTTCCAACTGTTAAACATTAAAATGAAATATTTTTATAATTGAACAATACCCTGTAGCGTTAATTATATTTTTTTAACTTTTTTAATTTACTAAAAATGTGCTGTAAATATCTTGACATAAATAACTAATAATTAAAAGGAAAAGTATAATAATTAAAATGAATTAAATAATAGTTTTTGTTTTTTTTTTTATTAAAAAGGTATATAATTTTAAAAGAATTCGCAATATGTATATATATATATATATATATTTAATTAAAATTCTATCCAACATTCATGTCCATAGAACTCAGTATAATTTACTGTAAAAAAGACTGCAAAAGACTATATAAAAAATTTAAAATTAATTTGCTTTATCTCTCTGGATCGTCCTGCTAATATCTCGAATAAAAGAGTATAAAAGTGAAAGTTGTTGGATCATTTAAATTCGTATACATTTGCGAATCATTTGCTTACATTCATTTATTTCAGTTTCAATAATAGAAAATCCAATTTAAATAATTAAATAAAATATAATTTGAAACAGGTTTTGTTTTTTTTTTATCTCATTTTAAGTAGTAAATTAATTAATATGAAATTTTTACACTTGCATAACTACATTTAATACATATTGGTTTTTGTTATTTTTTTTTTTTATATATTTTTTATATATTTTTTTTGTTTTTTCTTTAAACTTTTAAAAAACATTTAGAATTAATAACGCTAAACCTTTGACACCATATTTACAATGCAAAGAAATGAAAATAAGAGTCTATTAAACAAATGGGAAATTCCTCTGATGGCATTGTATGTATGTTTGAATGTATTGATGTAAGTGTGTGTAAGTGAGATGAATAGCTGCGGGTGTGTTTGTGTCAGAAATTATGGCTTATATTAATTTTTGTTTTAAGTTACAAACTTACCCACAATGTTAACTTCGAACCCCTTTTTTTTCAATTTTAAAAATTGAAATTTCTTGTTCATTTTATTGTTTTAGTTTTTTTCTTAAGTGTTTGTTTTGTGAAATGAAGAAAGTGCTTGTATGAAATTTTGTGTTCTTTTTATTTTTTATTTTATTTCTATTTATAAATATTTTTTTTTTTTTTTGTTAAACTTTACTTTGACTATTTTTTTTTTATTTTTGTTTCCTTGTCTTTTTGTGGCAGTTATTTTTTGTTTTTATATTTTAATTAACATATAATAATTTAATTATATTTTTCTTTTTGTTTTTGCATTTATTAATTCTAAATATACAAATAATTGTTATATTCATTTTTTATTTTGGTTTTATAATGCTAATTTATATTACAAATAAACACAATTTGTGGCGTTTTTTGTTTTGTTTCTTAAATTATTTTAAAAATCTATAAAACAAATTTTAATCACAATTAAGAAATAAGAACAAATAATTCTGATTGATGATGTATGATTTTTAGGAAATATTTTATTACAAAAGTGTTAAATCTAATTAAATATTTTAATGTTTTATTTTTTTACTTGGCTGTTTTGTAGAAAACTTTAAAATTTTATTTGAAAATTATATTGTTAATGATTAAAAAGAACAGAAGAAACAATTAAATAAATAATTTTATTATTATTATTTTTAACATTTCCATTTTTATTTATCTAAAAACACAACCAATGAGAGCATATTTATTGTAAAGTTTTTAATTTCTTTTGTTTTTTTAATGCCTTGTCAAAATGTTTTTTTTTCTGTTTTTTTTTTTATTTTATTTTTGTTTTATTTACGATTAGTAAGTAAGTTTTAAATATTTAATAAATCAAATATACAATTATATTTGAAACCAAAATTTAAAGGAAAAAAAAACTATTTTGTTTTTTTCGTAAATTAGCATAATTAATTTCCAATATTAAATTGAAATTTTAATTTTAAAAAGGAGAAGAATTAAAAATTATATATATATATATACCTATAAACATTTCAAAATTTGTGTTCTGTTTTATAATTATAATAATTTTACAAATATTTTATTTATTTGTCTGTTTTTTTTTGTTTTTATTTTTTTTTTTGTTTTAATTTTTTTATTTTATTATTTTCGCTGATTGTCTAAAGTTAAAAACCAATAAAATAACAATCGAAATAAGTTTAAGAAGCTCAAACTGAAATCGTTTTTTTTTTTAATTTTATTTGTGTATTTTTTTAAATTACTAATTGATTAATAAAACTAATTGCTAGTGTTTTAATTTGTTGTTTTTGTTAATAAATATTTACAATTGCTTTGCATTTGTTTGCGCATTGTTGTTGTTTTGTGAAAATCATGATTTTTGTTCTTCTTTTATACAATAGAATATTTAGTTTAGAGTATTGTTGTAGTTTTTATACTTATTATGGAATTTGTTATTAATTTATTTGTTTCTACTTCAGCCTTTGCTTAAATTTATTAATAATAAAAAAAGGAAAAGAAAAAATGTGTAGACTGTTTGAATTTTTTGAATTCGTGTTTCTGTTAGCAACAATTCCTGGCTTAAAAAAGTTTTTGTTTTATGATTTTTATAAGTTGTTATTTTTATTTTCTTTTGTTTTGTTTTCTACTGTAAAATTCTTGCTGGTGTAAAATTGTTAATGATTTTCAGATATTTTCATCAGATATTAAGCTCAATTTTAATAGTATTTTATTATTTTATTATTTTTTTTAAATTTTTTCCACCAAATTAAGTTTAGTTTTACATTTCCTTTATATAAAGAAATCATCGTTTTTTTAAGAAATTTTTTTGTTTTTTTTTTTCATATTTTATTAAATTTAATTTTAGTTAAATAGTTTAATTTTTATTTCATGTGTATTCAATTACCCATTTATTTAATATACATTTTTATTTATTTTATTTATTTAGTTTTTTTAGTTTTTTTTTTTGGTTTGTTTATGTATTTAATATTTTATTTAAAATCTAATTTTTTATTAAAAAAATGTTAACTTTTTGTCCACTTTACTTTTTCATTTACACTTAAAAGGTAATTTAATTACTTATTTGTTTATTTATTTAGTTTTCATTATTATTATTTTTGTTTTATTTATTTTTATTTCAATTTAATCTAAATTTACTAGATATTTTTATTTTAAATATTGAGTTTCTAGTATTAAGTAAAAGCACACAAATTGTTTCTTATAATAATAAAAACAATAATAATAATAATAATAATAAAATAAAATCTAAAATTAAAAAAGAAAAATATAAGAAAATCAAACCATTTCATTGTAATTGAGTAGAAATTTGTAAAATGTATTGTTATTTATTAATCGTACGACAAAAAAGGCTATTAAATTTATTATAACCAAAGACTAGAAGTTCATGCAAATGCATGTTTTTTTTTCTTTACTCCTAGAACATATTTTTGCGAGAATTTTCTTTAAAATGGCATTGATATGTTAGTGCATATTTATGCATATTTTGTGAAAAATGCATGTTTTTATATATCTTGCCATAAATTCATATTTGTGTATCATATTTAGTGCAATATTCTAATTTAAAATTATTTTTTGTGTAGAAAAAAATAATCCTGTGGACTTTTGATAAGACGAATTAAGTCTATATTTCAAATTTTTCAGAAGAGCTAAAACATATTTTAAAATATTAAAAATACCACGAATAAATTAATATATGGGAAGTTATTTCTTCACAACCAACAATCATGGAAGGACGTTGATTATTGTAAAAGGTGCGTCATCAGAAGGTTCCTTATTTATGTGAAATTATAGGGAATAAATAATTTCGTTTCGAAGAAGTATTGGCCTAAAATATTCGATAAAAGAATATTACTGAAAAAAGTTTGTGGTATATCAGCCCTTGGATAGCCTAAAACAAGGAGATAAATACAAACCTTCAGGGTCAAATTTCCAGTCATTTAGCAGAAGGCAGAACAACTTTATGTATATGAAACATTTGTTTTGGTTGTTATACGTTTTTGTAAAATATCGAGAATTGATTAATTCTTTTTAAAGAATCTACCAATGGGATTATTCTGTCTAAGAGCGCAATGAGCTGTATAGAGCTACCCATAATATCATTTTAGAAAAATTTATCTATCATTAAGATCACGGTCATTGAAAGAAGTGTTGCCAATACAGTTGTTACATTTTAAATTCAAACGAAGAAGCAATAAAATTTTTCCATATCATTTGAAAATGCATACATCACCATCATTTGTTGATGTCGGACGGCAATTTTCTATGTAAAGTTGTGTAAGGTCTTCATTGTATATTTATTTTTAATTTAGGTCCTGTGTGAAATAGTAGATAGCTATGATAGTTATGAGGTGAATAAAATTGTACTAAAACTTTTGACAAATGAATATAAATTTTTTAAGATCTAAAATTTATAGAAAAATTTTAATTGAATAAAATATTTAGAAAAATAACATATATTTTAAAATCATTTAACATTTCACACATAACGTTCTTTAAAATTATTCGTATTCGATATTCATACATTTCTTTTTGATTTTTTAATAATAAAATTTTAAATAGTCAATATTCTTCAGTTTTCATTTCAAACAGCAAAAATGAAAATTGTTCCCATCATAGAAAAAATATGATACTAAATTAAAATTTTATGTTTTTTTAAATAAAATAAATATTTTAATATATTTTAACATTTTATTGCATATTTTAAGCGCCTAAAACACACTTTTTAAATACATGAACTTCCTATTCCTGATTATAACATACTCTTGTATATAAGTACTTACGTAGTATTCGAATTTAAATGATGACGTAGTTTTATTTTTGATCTTTTACAATAATCATACGCCATAGTGTACCACCACAAATGAAAGATCACAAAACTTATAATAAATTTATTTAAATTATATAAATTATATAAATTTACTAAAGTGAACATATTTAAACATTTTATAGAGTCGTATGTAAAAGTTATAAATATGTACGTACATCTTGATGTACATTTCAATATTAAATATGTATATATGATTTTACTTATAGCAGTCGACTCTTAAAGTTTACACAAAAATGTCAAACTATTTTAATTAATTTTCAATGTGAGTGTAATGTATAGAGAGAGAGAGATAGAGAGAGAGAGAAAGAGAGAGAAAATATATTAAGAATTTTAATTAAAGTTTTGCCACTTGAAATTTTCGCATTTTCACACTTTGTAATTTTAAGAGGAACCAGGAAACCACAAAGCAACCAAAAACTAAAAAAATAAATTGTAAAACAATAAAAAAAAAACTTAGCTGAACTGAACTCATCTCAACTCTACCATAAAATTTAATTATCAGAATGATAATGACATTTAATATATATTTTTTTTTAGAAATTATTTTTGTAAAATATAACCAAGAGTACTAGTAAAAAGTGTAAATTGTACATGAATATAATGTATACATGTGTATGTGTTTTAGAAAAGATTATTATACTTTTGAAGTATGACAGTTGTACGTATGTATGTATGTATGTATGTATGTATGTATGTATGTATGTGTGTATGTATGTGCCTGTGTAGTATATTCATTCTTATGCATATATGTGTGCATTAGACATGTTCATTTTTGGATGGGTCTTACTCTGTTTCTCGAAACCCGTATCAGATATTGTTTAAAAGTTGTAAAATTCGGTTAAAATTTTCCAGCAATTAACTTTAGATAATAAAGAACTATAGAAAACACAGACATACTGGAAAGGAAATTATTATTTGAATAATTCCTATATAACGAAGGACAGGTTTAATGTGTATGTGTAGGTATAAATAAGTGTACACATACGAGTATTTTTAAACAAATTTACAAAAGTTTTTTATTGTTTGCAGTAGTGGCGGTTGCTTTTATTTGTTAACGAACTGATGAATGTTTTAAAACAATTATTTTTCTTATTTATTTTTGCTGTTAAATATTTTGGAACAAATTCAACCCATTTTTTATTTTCGGTTTTAATTTTAGAATTAATTTCTAAATAAAATATTTATTTTCTTTATTATTTTGATTATGTTTCTTTTTTTTGTTTTTGTTTTTGTTAATTACACATCAGTGCCATTTTTATTTAATGCAAACATAGGAGGATGAATTTACTGGTTGTACTCTTTGATAGTGTGAGTGGTTAAAATGGTTAAAGATTTAGTAAAACGCTTTTACACATTGTGTGAGAAAGCAATTTTAATTATTATTTGAATTTCTTAAACCATTATGCCATTATTGAGAAATAGTTTTATAAATCCATATGGATTCCAAAACAATTGTATAACTTTAAGTCGCTTTTAGCTATCAGCAGTCATATTCAAAATAAAAAATGTATATTTGCTAACGAGTGGCAAACTTTTTTGTATATAAATTTCTATAAAAAAAAGTTATCCGCTCATTAGCAAGTACACATTTTTTATTTTGAATACAGTGGGAGTTTAAAGGTTTGATTTATTATTAAACTAAATTTGTTTTCTAAAAAAAAAAAAAAAAAAATAAAACAAAAAAAAAAAAAAATGTGTTGAATCTATTGAAAAATTATTAAAATCTGTTGCAATGAATGTTAGATATTTTAATTTTTTCTTTCTAATGTTTGCGGTTTGGCCGCATGAAAGCAACTTTATAGAGTCCTGTTTTTTTTATGATTTTTCTTATCTTAAGAATTCGTTGATGTGCTTTAAGCTTGAAATTTTTTTGTTTAACTAATTAAAGGTGTGTGTTTTGAACGTGGGAGAGAGGTTTTTTCTTGTGTATCTTAATTTATTAATATACTCGTATCGTTTTATTCCCACTCGACCAAGACTTTTCAAGTACATGTGTGTACTCTGCTGCGATATTTGTATGTATTGTTCTTAATTGTTTTGATAAAGGAACTCATTTTGTTTTGTTTTTGTTTTTGTTTGTATTTTTATTTTTCTTGGTTGTTGTTATTGTTGTTTTTTGTTTGTGAAATTACTATTTTCCAAAGGAGAATTAAGTAAAAGAATAAAAGTAAAATAAAATCAATCTGTTTGTGATTTTTTCTTGTTTTATTACAAAATATTTTAAATTTAAATCTTAATTGTATTTTTTTTTTTTAGTAGAATTTATGAATTAAGAGTGCTAAATTTTTTTTGTTCTTATTAATTTTTATCTTTTCGAATTTTGCGAGTATAATTTTGTGTTTAAATGATTTTTAATTATTTTTTTTTTTATTTTTTATTCTTGCCTTATTGACTATTTGGTAAGTGTGTATGTATGTAAGTGTTTATGTATGTATGTATGTATGTATATATGTATGTATGTATAAATGATTGAAGTTTTGTAAGAGTATTGATGTAGTGCATTTGTTGGTTTGTTGCGATTTGCTTACCAGAAGGAAATAGTGTGTTTGTATATGAGATATTTTTATGTTTTGTTCTTGACGTTCTGTAATTGTTGTTTAATTACAATTTTTATATTAAAATTGTTTTTCTACTTGAGATTTGTTTTGTTTTTAATTCAAATCATACCTGGATGGCTCAATATTTTTTGTTTGTGGTTGGTTTTTTGTTTTCTTGATCTCTGTGTATCTTCAATTCAAGGTTGTTTTCTTTTTTTAATTATTCTCTGTGTTAGTCATTTTATTCGAATTATATTAGTAGGGCACACTATTTAACTTACTTTTATTTAATAATTTTCCTTTACATTTTTCTTTTTTTACTTAATATCGTTATGACCTCTGATAAGTTTAAAATTATTTGTATGTATTTAAATTTGTTTTGGTTTGTTGGGGTTTTTTATAATTTTATTCTTCATTATCAAATTCTATTTTGATCACTTGCTCTCCTATATCCAATTTAAATGTTTTATTTTCTGGATCAGCGTTCACTTCCACAATGACAGCTGGATATTATCCACGATCATCATCGCGAGCGGCGAACAGGGTTCGCAAAGTTCTGGTGATGATATTCCACCAGCCCTCTGCGAACCCGAGTGGACGCTATAAGTTCGTATCACTGCCCATTTTTAAAAGTTCGAATTTCTTTTTGGCGATTTTCGAATATAAGATATCAATAGGCTGAGATTGATCATATAAACTAGGGGCCTGTAATATAATCCAGGCAGTGCCTACCACACAAGATATGGTAAATATCCAAAGAAACAAACGGTCCAATACCATGGCCACATATTTCCAATCTTCTTCAACCTTCAAATACACAAAGATAAAAGTAAATCGCAAAATTAATTTTAATTAAATCATTTATAAACAAATATTTAATTCTAAGGCCAATAATACCAATTTAAATAAAAAAGGAGACAAATAAAAGAAACTAAAAAAGAAAAAAAAATGAACAAATTAAATCAAAATTTAAACTTAAATGCAATGTTGGGAAATAGAGAATGAAAAATCCTTAAATAAACTTCATTTCATTCAGTTTCAACTACATTTTTGTTTTAGCTGTGTTCGACAAATTTTAATCAATTCAATTCGGTTGTTTGCATGACACTGACTAAAAATGGTAGTCACATCAAAACCATTCCACAATAAAATCTAAACTTTTTTAAAAACACTTTAAATGTAAAAGTGTAGGAGAAAAAAAACTAAATTTGATTTAAATGAGTTTTACCACAATCATCAATACAGCCAGTACGGCATAAGCACACCTACATACACAGAAACTCACAAATACTTGCAAACATTTATTTAATCTACCATACTTTCATTCAATAACTACTAATGTTTGTATGTGTTCGATTTGGTGTAATAAGTACGTACATTATATAGAATGCAACTTAACCGAACCTGGTACTTAGAATGGTGTGCCGATTTTTAGTGTGATGCTGTTCACGTTAATTTTAATGTTAAAAAGGTGAGAAGAGAAAATATTACTTAGCTGGCTGCTTGACTGCTAATGATTGGTACGGTAGGTGATGATGCAAATAATAATGATGGTATAAAGCTGAGAAATGATATTGAAAAAAATTTTATGCTTCATTGGAATATTTTATTTTTATTTCTTGATTACAGAAAATCACAGATCTACAAAATGGCTTACTATTGCTTCGGTTTCTGGCACTATACTTTTTTCTACTGAAGTGGCTATCCTTATTATATATACGAATTTACACAAACAACTAAATTTATATATTTTTCAGTTTTATTTTTCTTTAGGTTTTGGAATTTAGATTTGGGTATTTATCAAATCAGATGACAAATTGCATAATTGGACACCTGTACTTTTGTAAATAAACTTTGACATGTGGCCAAATAGGGAATAGACAGCAATATGTTCAACCTTTTATTTACATTATTACGAAATAATATTTATTTTTTTTTTGTATATTCACACTGAAAATACTACATTTATGTATATCGAAATATCTATTAATATTCAAAAATAAAAATATTAATGTTTGAAAATACATTTAAGTACATTAAAACGCATTACAATATTTCTATATAAATACAGAGTCAAAACAAGTATTTGAAGTAAAATAAAATTGTAAGAGTAATATTTTAGTATGGTAAAATTAAACTTTTTTAGAGTTTTTGTACTTACGCTTTCGAACTTATCCTTGTTTTTCATATGTTGGGCTATAAAACGTGAACCCTCGATTGTTTTTTCCATTTCACCCACATAAGGTTTGTCGAATGTGGGACTCAAATCGGCCTGACAACAACTAGGACTCAAATCACCATTGACAGTAGTCGGACTAAAAAGATCATCGTCCGCGCCAGGCAGTGGCAGTGTAGAAGGCAGGGGTGGATCACCGAAACATTGTGCAATTCCCGCTGTTCCGGCAAATTCACTGAAACGTTGTGCAGGCAAAGCTAAAGAAATAAAATAAAATAAAATAAAATAAAATAAAATAAAAAATAAAAACAATTAACAAGAAGTAAGTACCAATACTAAATTATATAAATAACAACTCTTATTGTTAATAAGAAATTAAGTTAAATAATTCTTCACAAGTTTTATTCTAGTATTTTGCTCTTTCTTAATTTTCAACTTGTAAAAATGAGAAATAGAGTAGAATATAAGAACGTATATTAAGTTATTTCACTTTGAACTAAGTAGCCAGTTAGCAAAGAGAAAGCATAAAAAAGAAAAGTGTTTAATTTCATTTCATTTCTATAACCCTTGTTAATGTGTATGTATGTATATATATTAAAATAGAATGAAATATTTTATAAGAAATCTTTTGCTTTAGTAAGATGTGCATTTCTTCTTGTCACAGACGCACTACATTCACGATGCTTCCAAAACGCACAAAAGGGGGAAATAATATTTGTAAGCAGGTATATGAATTTATGGTCAAAGCTCAGATGAGGTGAGAGGATAGGTAAAAGTGAAACATTGAAAATAAATAAGAAAGTTATATTTGGTCGAACATATGATACCCTTCACAATGGTGAAGTATGTGCGTACTATCCTAGATTTTATTAAATTATTCACAACTTCAATAGGATTCGTCATTATATTAGTTTAGTAGTTAGTAGCTTCCCAACGGGAAGCTACTAACTAAATCGAATCAGAAAGTGATTCTAAGTCAAAGCTAATGTGCGAGAAGCTTTTGTACGCTATAGATATTAGCCAGCACAACGCATAATTCACCAACATTCTCTGGTGGTGTAGGGTATATCAACTTAGGGAGACGTTAAGGAAATAAAATGCACTCGGATGATTGTCGCCAAGTGGAGATATGGAAATGCCATTAGGAAAGATGGACAGAAAGAAAAGAATACGTATCTGGATTTGAAGGCGGAAATGGAAATGCGACTACGTTTTGTAAACATACATCAAAGAGTGTAGGTAAGTATGTATGTGTTTTATAGTGTAAAATTACAACCAAGTCAATGAATGTGCGAATCTTCGTGAGAGTGTTAAAAAACATTTGCTTTAATTCACACAAGCGCAAAGTTTATATATATATATATATATACATTCTCAGTTGCTTTAGAATTAAGTACGCGGGATTGAAGAGAAATTGCAAATGTATTTTTATTTTCTTTTTTATTTTATTCATGATTTATTTTTTAAATTGTTGGATTTTTCTTTTTATATATATTACATCGGATGGAAAACATTTATCAAGTAGCACAAACTTGCTTACACTCACTCATATACATATTTACATTAATGTACAATATATGTAAATACATAGTTGTGTGCATTGCAATGCATTCATTCATATATGCAATACTCCAACATATACTTAAACATAAATTGAAAATGCTTCAAAATAAAAATGCAATATGGAATGATTAGATTGCATTTAAAATAAGCAAAATCTTATGTAGTGCAACCACGTAAAGAAATAATTAATTAAACTATTACAAATTTTAACTTATAAACAAATACAAATCGATACCATAGAAATTTTTATTTTATTTAAATTTACATTTATTATTATTTTTTCTTTTTTATAAAAAATTAGAAAATTTTATTTTGTCTTTAGTCCTTGGTAGACAGGCTATAACCTGGATATGAACCTATGTTCTCCAACATATGCCTTACATAACTTCTAAAATTCAAAACTTAATATTTAGGGGAAAGCGAGGTATTATGGCATATGGGGCATTGAACAAAATTTTACTTTTTTTTATTTTAATTTTTTTTATTTTTTTTTGTTTTTTCAAAAAACTCTACATTTCTTAATTATATTTCATCCATAAAACCTGTGATATTATTGCTCTTCGAGAGCAAGCAAATGAAATATATTAAAAACAATTTTTTAAGTGCTAATTTTCTGAGGAGGATATCTATATCAAGCTTTAAAAATCAGTGATTACAAAATAAAAATAATGGAATTGGGGTAATGTGGTAAAAATATATTGGGATAAAGTGGGATGTATAATTTTTCAAAATTTTCACCCATTTTTTTCAAGATGTTTACAGGTTACAATTGGTTCAGTATTTCATTAGTATATAGTCATTATATTGTTCTGCAAAATATTGTATACCAAAATTATTTTGCACTAAGCATTTTTATTTCAATACGATAGGAGTAGCGGATCATCTAGTAGTGGATTATCTAATATTAATAAATTATTATTTTTTTTTATTAAAAACTTTTAAAATTATTTACACTTGAAAAATCTACTAAATGGAAACTAAGTTCATATTATTGAAAATTATGACTATAAACATAGACATAAACATCATAAAGTTAATATCACTTTTATGATAAGACGAGAATTAAATTATTTTATTACTATATTTTTGAACTTTTAATGTTGCATACAAAGGATGACAATAACAATTGTAAAAATCAAATTAATAAGATATTTTTATTTAAAATAAAAGGAAATTACAAATTTTTCATTTTTCTTCAAATCGAAAAAAAATATAAATGTTTTGTTTTCTGGTTGCCTATGCCGAACATTAAATAAAATACTATTTTTATAACATTTTATATACCGTTATGAAAATATATACCGTTTATGCCAAAACAAAAACTAGTTGTTTTTTTTTTTTTGTAAAACTAAATTTCAAATACCAAATCATTAACATATCTTGTTTTCTCCCCATGTGGTTTTTGTTGTTGTATTCACTTTTTCATATCTTTATATTTGAATAAAATTTTATTCACTTTTGTTGTTAAAACTAATGTGCACACAAATTTGAAATAAAAAACAAATAAAATAATTCAAGAAATTTGACAATTTTCTATTTTTTATCTAATAGAAAAGTTCACTTTTCTGAAATAAACTAAACAGACTGTATCAGAAAAATTTATTTTAGTGATTGATTTGTATGGAAAAACTAAAGAGATTAATGTAGTTTTTTAATTAAAAACCAAATGAAGCCTAAAACAACTAGTTTTTGTTTGATGTAAATGGCATATTAGTAAAATTTTCTATAAGTTTTAATAAATATATCGTTTAGTTTGTTATTAACATTAACGATGTGGCGAGACTAAAACCTAGTTAATTATGGTCCATATATAGAAGACATACCTGGTATACCATAATCGCCGCTAAAGCGTTTTGTATCATAATTAACGAATTTATCAACATCTGGTGGTAGATGAAAGACATCTGTTAAAACTTCTTGAGGTTGATCATCCTCGTCGTCATTGGATTCATCTTTTTTAGGACGTTCTATACACAAAAGTTTTGGTAAAATATCTATGAAAACCTTTTGAACCCAAGGGGCCATTCTATGAGTTACAGGAGACCTATAAATCGGAAAATAAAATGACAAGGAAATGCATACAATAATAAACATATCAAAATACAACTAAAAGTTTACTTATTTTATAAAAATAATAGATAATAATTACCTAAAATTAACATTTAGCACCGCAATAGTAACCACAACGGAGAGCGTTACTAACATCATGGTAAATAGTAAATACTTTCCCAGCAGAGGCACCGTTAAGGATGTGGGCGGTATAATTTCCGCTAATAGTAGAAAAAATACAGTCAACGACAGTAAGATACTTATACACAATGAAATCTTTTCACCCGAATCACTGGGTAAATAGAAGACCAAGACGGATAGGAATGATATACCCACGCAAGGTATAATTAGATTAACAGTATAAAAGAGTGTCTTTCTTCGTAACGTTAGATTGAAAACAATATCTAAATATGGTTCCTCACAGCAACTGTAAAATTTTTCATTACGCACAGCCGGCACGCGCATTATGTCCCACTCCACCGATATATAATAGTCCTGAAGGTCAATGCCAACTTCAATGTTATCGGAATCTGGTGTTTGTTTAAGATGCCTTAAATCAACCTGAAAAAAATATATATAAATTTATTACTTTTATTATAATACTAATAACTCACACAATTATAATTTTATTAATTGATAAATAAATTTGTATTTTGTATAACTTAAATTGCAAATTCTAAAAAGTTCGTTATTAACTTTTTATTTATTTCTTTTAAGTATGAGTAAATTGACTAACACATATATTTCAAACACTCACAAGCATGTAAGCGTAACAAAATCAATGATGCGTATTAAAAGATTTGCCAAACAGTTTGTTTGAAGGCGGAAAAAGATATAAATAATCACAAAATAAATAGGCGTGTGACAAAAACTTGTCAAATATATTTAAAACTCAGTTTTGTTTTTTTTTTTTTTTTTTTGAGAAAATAAATATAAAATCTCATATTACGCTAATCCATTCTTCTTGCCACAGAATGTATGTAAGATATCTGTACATTGATGTACAAATTGAGCAACAATTTATGTTCTATTGAATATGAATTGTATATAAATTGAAGTTTAACTTAGAAACGCAAATAAATAAATTTTAACGAACAATAATAAAAAAAAAACGGAACACCCGTCTATTTTTCTTAATGGCCGTGATTTTCTTTTTGTTTATTTGACAGCTGATTTTTTTTTTCAAAAAGTCATTTGTTGTTGTTAGTTTATTAAACGCACACATTCACATTCAGCCACCCACATCTGGATTTTTGTGTTACCCCAGAGCGTATGAATGACACTTGATTCATTCAACAACAAACAATACACCAACATAAAGTATACGCACTTTTTGACTTACATATACTATAGACAATGCATAGTGGGGCAAAATCGAAATTTTTTTAAATAAATCTGTTTACTTCTAATCGGCTGGTTACATTTTCATAAAATTTGATATAGACGTAGCAGAAGAGTATATAATTTTAAAGTAGGGCCTTACAGACTCCTATAAAAACATTATATTTATCACTTATAGTTTTCAAGTTTCAATCTTACTCCAGTTTTTTAAATATATAACCCAATATTTCATCCAATTTTGTATATATTTTTCAGTTAGTTAACGAACCCAGTTATATATCGAATAAAAAAGTCAAATTTAATCTCTTTTTCGATTCAGCTAAACAAAATAATTTAGTTGAAAAAATTCGGTTTCATTTTTTTTAATTTTGGAATTAAAGTAAATTTTTTGGAAAAAAATGGTTTTTAGATAAACCATAAATATTTTATCTGTAATAAATAAAATATTTTTTAGTTAAAATATCTTAATAAAATTTACGGTGATTGTAGACTTTATCATTTAAAATGATTTTTGCAAAAATTGTGCAAATTTTTTGGAATTTTGCACATAAAGTCCATATTTGCTGCACATTTTTTTAGGATTCATCGGAGATTTAAGCTTTGGAATTTTATAACATATAGGTTAAAATAAAATTTCATTTTAGAGAGAAAAAAAAAACAATATAGATACTTTTTCGGGCAAAAAAAAAAAAAAACACAAAAACACAAAAAATCCTAATTTTTACAATTTTTGGACTCGGAAAAGATATCGACTTCAAATTGAATTTATTCGATCGACAATTTTGTTCTTTAACTAACTGGAAAAACATTACAAAATCGGATGAAAATGTTGGTCTATATATCTAAAAAACCGATCCAAGATTTTGCGAAATTGAGATAGTTGCAACCGGTTAAAAATTTTCTATGTTGGTCGTACTCTATTTTGAGCCCCTCTAGCTACGCTCCTATGGATCTGTAGGGTCGGTTTTCTATATTTAAAATTGGACACTCCCCTGCTACTCTTATGTGAAATTTTATGTCAATTCATCCAGCTGATTAGAAGTTACAGTTTTATTTTCACAAATTTTCGATTCTGCCCCAGTGTGAAATGTATAAAGTAAATGTGGATATGTATGTGTGTTACGAAACAGACGATTTCCAGCTGTTCTTGAACAGAAACTACTAAGAAATAAAAAATTATAAAGAGATTGTAAATTTTAAATTTGCTACAACATTTTGTACTTGCGTGCGTTTATGTAGAGAATCCAGATAAAATGTTCGTTCATATGTCAATAGATCAAATGTATTTTTTTATTGTCAAGTTAGCAGTTGTTCTTTTGAGTTATTTTTCTTTAAGAATTCTATTTATTTTCAAGTTTAGGCTTAATATGTCGGAAAAAATAAAAAAAAAACAACACTGAAAAAGAAAGTGAAGGAAGAAAAATAACATTAGATAACACTGATACATAAACTTCGAAATATGTTAGACCCTGTTTGATAAACATTGTTAAAAAGTAATTTTCATAAATAAATCTGACATCTAAACATAAACGCACACACTTATACACACAGTAACTCACTTGAGGTAACAGAGCCGACAAACATACATTTACAATGATTTAATGGTTATAAAATTGAGATTAATGTCATGTTTATTTGTTGTAAATTATAAAATTTGCGTAAATTTATTATGTTTTATTTTCATTTTATTTTCTTTTCATGTTTCTATAATTTATAGTTAATATTATCGTTGCCCTTGTTGTTGTTGTTTCTTAAAAAAAAAAAAATTAAATTTGCTATGAGTTGAAAAAAAAAAAGAAAACTGAAGAGAATAACAAATGATATTTAAGTAAAACTTACCATGTAACCATCATAAGTCCATGAACCAAATTTCATAAAACATGTCTGCTCATCGAATGGAAAATATTCAACATCGATTTCACAAAATGATTTATAAATGGCAGGAGGTTTCCACACTACTTTGCCGGTATGATGGAGAATTGCTTTTGTCATTATTGTCACTTCATAATTACCATCAGCACTGAAATTATACAAAAAAAAAAAAAAAAAAAAAAAAAAAAAAAAATAGTTATGTTAAGTAGATAATGTTTATTACTCCAAAATGTAATTGCAAATATTAAATATTTTTGTAAAACAATTCTTAAAGTTCTAAACAAAACTTCTAAAAAAAAATTTCAATTTATTCTATTTTTATATTTTCATACCGATTTTTTTTCTTGGAAAATTTTTTAATTCAATTAATTATAATAAGTAGAGGGCGGATTTTCAAACATATTTGCCCCAAAAATGTGTTTTTAAAAATTGAAATCTGTATAAGTGCATATTTTTTAAATTTTTAGTGAGTATTATAAATTTTTAAGAAACATATTTTGGGGGCTTATTTAAAAAAAAGTAACAATTTTACTTTTCTCTTTCGTAAAAATTGTTTATGTTTCACTGTTCAATTTACAGTTGGTGAAACAAAATGGTTAGAGTGCGGATTTTAACGTATTTATTTTTTAAATAATAAATATATTTTAAAATAAAAATAAAATAAAAATTTTAAAAATATGCACTTATATAATTGTAAATTAAAGATTATATATAAATTAATTATATAACATAAATAAATTTAATTTAAACATAACTTTCTTTACATTAAAATTTAAAATAGGAGAAATACTATTACATAATTTTAAACATCTTGTAATTGTTTCATTTATAGCATATTTACGAGAAGTTCTATGAAATGCATCATCAAATATACGATTTCTTCTTAGGCCTCTTGGTGAATTATACAAATTAGCATAATCGTTTAAATCAGAACAAGATACTTTAAAAGACAAATTATTATAAACAAACATAATACAATTGTAAGATCTACGGTCATGTAATATTTGAACCCTAAATAACTTTCTCCTAGCATCATAGGAGGGAACATTAGGCCATAACAATAATTTAAAAATAATTTTTGTAAAAAAATTGTTTAATGCTCTCTAAACGATCCGATTCTTTTTTTATAAAATGGACACCAAATTATTTTGCAGTATTCTAAAATGTTACGGACAAATTGAACATATAATGATTTCAGCGTAAAGGGGGCACTAAAATATTTTGAATTTCTCCTTATAAAACCAATCATTGCATAAGCTCTGGAACTATTTTTGTCATATTTTCATTATTTGAACATGGAATTTTGGATATTTCGGACATTTTTTAACATATATTGGAGAGACTGGAGAGATGTATTCTGATATTATTGAAAATTACAGATAAGCAATTAAGAGCAATAGGGTACATTTTATACATTAGGTTCCCAAAAGTTTAAATCAGAAATTTTTGCAAGTAAGTTGTATTTATTATACTTAGATATCGATGAATTTATGAAAAATATAACAAGTTCTTTTAAAACTGTGGTCATAATCGAATAAAAGAAAGTCTTTGAAGTTTAGTCGCCATTTTATACGAATTTATAGTTTTTTGACCAGTTTATGTTTCTTGTGACATTTATTTTCTTAAATAACCATTTATTTGCCATAAAAATTAACTTAAATTACTATTAAACTATTAAACTGAATAAGATCATTCCAATGATATTCTATGATCTAAATTACGATAGAAAATATCCGAAATCTTCAAACTTTAATATAATTGTATTTAAAGAAAAATTCGTAGAAAATTTTACTAAATTCTTGATTTCATGAAAATGAAAACTAATTTAAAAAATTTTTTGCTTATTACGTAATAATCGACATGTGTCTATTACATATTGTATTTGTTGGGGATTAGTTTATAATATATCAGTCTTTAATTTTAGTGGGGTACATTTGCAAAAAATTTTTGTTTTCATAAAAATCAATTATTATTATTACGATGCATGTGATAATAATATAAATAGATTTATTTTATTAATACAAAATACATATATTTTATAAATAGAAAATAGAAATTTAAGAAAATATAAATATATATTTTAATATTCTTATAAAAATTTATACTTCATCAACTTAAGTTTTAAACTGTAAAACGAAACTTTAAATAAGTGTGAGCTTTAACTTAAATGATTCTTAACTAAGTTTTCACTTAAGTATACACTAAAGGAACAGTATAAAACCGATCCATAAATTCCATTTTATTTTTCTTTTTATCTAATTATTAACTAAAATTAAAAGAAAATATTTTTTTTATTGTTCTCCTATAACATATTTCATTTCAAGTATTTTACAAGTTATATTTGATTTTTGTTAAATATTTGCGATATTTTACATTTTATTTAATAAGATTTATAACGTTGTTTAAAAAAATCCATAAATATTGAATAAATATAATGAACAAAAAATATTAAATTAATTAAAAGCCTTTAAGAAATATAATTGGCAAATGTTAGGGAAAATTTTATTCTTCACCATCTATCCCTAACAGGTATAAAATTTAGGTTCAATATTAATGATCGATTAAAAGATAAAATTATTTAACACCTAACTTTTTATTTTTAAATTATATTATTTTCGGATTAAAAAAATAGATTTTTTAAAATCAAAGTAATATTTGTTGTAAAATCTTTTAACCTTCAAACGTTAATATTATTGGGATTGAATTTTGTATCTTGATACTGGAACGAGACCCATAAAGCTAAATAAAAGCTCCAATTCAACATTGGAGAAGAGTGAAACCAATAAAGATATTACAAATTTAGAGAATTGTTGGAATGGGTCTTCATCCACCGAATTTTTGAAATGATAAATTTGTGTCCAAAATGATGTCGTGTTCATGTTGCTGTCACAATTACGTTAATTTTCCCATTGTATTTGTACATAAGTGTGTAATTCAATATATTTATCATTTATTTCGATTTCTCTTAAAAGTAAAATAATTAATTTGGTCTTTTTTAAAGTGTTTTCAATAGAAAACACACTTATTTTGTTTAAAACATCTATATTTTTTCATAAATGATTTTCTAATTTTGTAACTAAATTTTTTGTAAAATATATACATGTAGAACGTATTAGAAGTTCTTCATTTTCACAAATTAGTTTCAGATTATTATTATTTTCCTTTTTAATAAGATTTTCAAATGAATATCCAAGACTGAGGAAGTAGGAAATCATCTAGGTTTTCGATATTTTGTGTAATAATTTCAATAAATTTTTCTCTAACATATATTTTTTTTGCAATTGGTTATACATGGGATAATAAATCATTTAAAATTTTTAAAAATCTCACTTTTTATTTATTAATGCTTTGTTTAAAATTTGTAATTCTTTCAAAAATATTTTTTAGGAAATATGATACCAAAAACAATTTTTTATTCTGATAAAGCTTGTACAAAATGTTTTCTGTGAAACATTTTTCATGTGTATATACAATACCGAAATGCGTCTGAAGTTTTAACCATTACCCATATATTCTTTTTATTGTTGTCTCTATGGACATCCAACGAGATGGGTATTTTTAATGGATCAATACCATAGCTTTGTAAATATCTTTTTACAAATATTATCTCTTTTGAGATTTAGAAACCAAATAATAAAATTAAAAAATAATAAAAAATGTATGCTAAAAAAACTACTGTCGATTATGCTAAAAAGTATTTAGCAGAATTTTTTGACTTAAATATGCCATTTGTCAATCCATTCTGCTAAATCTTTCTCACCAACAACAATAATACGATATCTGCACTTTCGTCTTCGTACTTGTGTCCACTCATTTATTTGTTTGTAAGTTTCAAACAATTTTGATGCAACTTCAGAAACTGCTACTGCTACTGCTACTCTTTTGCATAACTAGTTTTGTTTATTTACAATTTGAATATTTTTAAAAAATTCATTGAATCCCAATTTCAACTCTAACTTCTGCACTTATTGTGACTGTATTCACTTCTAACTTCACTCTTAACTCACTTGTTAATGTTTGAGCAATAAAATCAGAGGAGACACAGAAACAATCATTGTAATTAAAAACAATGTTTTTATTATTGACAAAAATACACATTTTTTCATCATCAATGATATTTTGCTCTACAAATATGATTTTATGATCTATAGATTTTATAGAATTTAAACATTTTACACAAAGAGTTCTAGGAGGCTCCATAATTAACGTCTTTACAATTTCACACTCATTAGAAAATACAAAAAAAATAAATACATAAAAATCCTCCCTCTAGTAATAAGAAATCATTTATCTGTTAAGTTTTATAAGAACTTGTCCACTACACAATTCTATCAAAAGTCACTTCAACGAACATGATCCAAATTTTACAAAAGGGGATAATAATTATTTAAAATTTTCATAATCCAGCTGAAAATAAATATATCCTACGTTTTAGAAAACTGTATACCCCTGATTTGATTTTTTTTATTTTGTACTTCTCGCTTGTATAATATATTATTTTGATTTAATTGAAACTATTATTAAATTGCAATTGTTTTGTGAACCTTAATAATAATTGAAAATCCTATTCAAGACCATACAATTATATAATGCTGAATTTGTATTTGTTATCATAGCGTCAAGATAATGATAAAACGTAGTAATTTCAAAAAACTATTGTTCGTAGACAAAGTTTTAATGTCGCTTGATTATTTTAAAAGTAGCATGACACACATATATATAAATACATATTTACACATACATACGTACACATGTTTGCCATTTTCAACATTTTGTCTTAGTTACAGAAGAAGTTATTGTAAAGTACAGACAATTTAAGTCTAAAATGTCTCCTAGAAAAATTAAATAAAATAAAATAAAAAAAAATATTTAAAGAAAAGCTAAATGGAATGAAATGAAAATAAATATCTAGCCAGCCAAAGAACGTTTGTATGCTGCTTAATTCTAGCAATTAATTTTTATGATGATCTCAGAAATTAAAATTCACTCCAGCCAGAAAACTGAGAAAGCGAAAAAAAAAAAAACAAAGTGTCACTTAATTCTCAACTTTTCTCTATGTAGAAATAAGTAGCAGACCAAGACAACAGACATTTTTATATTTTCTGCATACACACACACATACATACATACATACATACAGATACTATATTTATTTATCCAGCTCATGTACAAAATGAAGAAGGCATTTGCTCATTATATTGTATTACTATTTGTATGTGAATCTGTTTATGTGTGTGTGTGTGAGCGTAAGTAAGTAAATAACATTAATGAACCCTTCCTACGTGTCATTGTCATTATCTTCTGTTTTCGGATCTTCTTTTTTTTTTGTCATTGTCCTGTAGTTTTCATAAAGAAGAACAAGATTAAATAAGTTGGTTTATACTACGCATTTTATTTTATTTAATGCAAAATAATCATTGTAAACAAAATCGTTTGATTGAGCGGAAATTGATACAAATAATCTGGTATAATGATAATGATTTTATTTTTTTAGGAGACTAAAGATAGGAGATTAATTTTCTAGTAGCTTTTCTTTTTCACTTATATTCACAAAAATTTTAAATACGGTATTTTTACTACTCAATTCAAAAGTTTATTATTTTATCTTTTGAACAATTATGCAAAATTCCAGCTGATTGTTATGTCTACAATATATTTCATGTTATTTTTTATAAACGAAATGAAAGTTATTTTATCTTGGATAGTGTGATTTGTTTCTTTTTCTTTTTACATACAACATGGTCTATATACAACATACATACGTATATATATTTCATTGATAATAGAATTAAGAGATTTCTAAGATAATGAACTTGTCAACAGCAAACATTTAATTAAAAAAAAAAAAAAATATATGGAAGACAAAAGCTCTTTTGGGGAATATTAATCGAAATCCACATACATATATAATTTATATACATAAGAACATATTTATTTACAATGTATCTATACGAATATTCATTAATAAATATACAAACACATAAATGTATATGTATGTATGTATGTACTACGAGTATGACAAACTATTTTTGTAATAAACTTTAATGAAAATACAAATATTGGCAATATTAAACAACAGCAAAAAACAGTTTTTTCTCCTAACAAGAATCTGCTTACGTTTTTTTCTATCGGAACAGTTTGTTCAGTTTAGATAAATAAAACTTCAATAGATGTCGACTAAAATTCTATTTATTTTTAATTGGCTCAATAGTTTCGAAGTTATACAGAAATTATGAATGTGCGAAATATAAAATTTTCATGAAAAATTGGGAAAATTTATCTCCTTAAAAGTTGTTAAAAAGTTACAAATGGTTTTGAATTTCTTTGTTGACTAGTGTTATTAAAACAAATTTATACTTATTTATATTATTTTAAAAAATGAGGATCATTATTTTGTATTTTTCTTTACTTATTAGGGTGATCGATTTTTCGACTTTCTGGATAAACCGGTTTTCGAAAAGTTTGAATAGTTGGAATTTTGAAAAAACCGATTAACCAGTTTTTCAGAAGTAAATATTTGCATAAAAAGACTGTATTTCTTAAAAAAAAAACTAAATAAATCTCATAATATTCAAGTTAAAATTTGTTAAATATAATTATTTTAGGAAACAAATGGGACTAAATTTCATATATTATATATAGAAACAGTGGCTTAGTATGGAAAAATCGTATCTCAATATTTTTCGAAATCAATTTGGCAAATGCAACTCCTTTAAAGGATGGTATAAGATATTATTACAAATATTGAATTAAAAAACTTTAAATTTTTAAATTTAAATTGTTTGTAATGTGCTACAAGAGAAAAAACTAATTCATATCAAAATTAACTAATGGAATTTATTTCAAGATTGTACAATTGTGTCTTTTGCATAGTGAGTGGTGGCTAAATTTGACTAAAATAGCACAGAAACATTGTGTTGTTGAATAAAAATTTTTATAGACCACTCTAAACACTTTTTGCGAAATTAAAAAAAAAAATTTATGCATATTTTACACAGATCCTCTTCTCTGTATTGACACATAACCCATCTAACTTAATTTATTGAAACCTTTACAGCCCAAGGTACTTTACCTTATCTAGAGTTTAGATTTTCAAGTATTTTGCAAAAACTTGTTTCTCTATTTTTTTTCTTGTACCGACGGCATTTTGCATGCATTAATCTCTTAAACGTAAAAACTAAAATTGTTTTGACAAAAAGAAATTTTGCTAAAAAATAACACTTGTTATACCCTTCACCACAAGTGTAAAGGGTAATATAAGTTTATTATTCCTTTTGTAATTTATACCATTATTTTGGATCCTTGAAAGAAATGATGTCGATAGGATGATGTCCTATATATATATATATATATATATATATATATATATATACATGTATATAAAATCGCTTGAAAAGTAAGCGTTTCCATATTTCACAAGTATTTTACAAACAATGAAATTTTTTTTCAACTAACATGACTTTGATAGTCTATTTATGTATGTACATTTTTAATATATTTTTAGTTCTTTATAAAGAATCTAAAACTATTAGAATTTTAAAGTTTGGAAAATTCATATTTATATTAAAAAACACATGAATTGTTCTGTTTTTTGGTGCATAAACATAATAAGAAATTATTCTTTGAAAACGTTAATTAGTTAAGAAAGTTTTCATAAATTTCCATTCAAATATTTGTATTTATTACATATGTTTTTTGAAATGAAATGTTATTTGTAAAACCGGATTTTTGTGCCTAAAAACCGGTTTATTGTGCATTCGAAAAATGAACATTTTGAAAAAACCAACAGTAGTTAAGCCGAAAAAACCGGTTTTGAACGCGGTTGGAATACCGACTCGATCATCCTATTACTTATGCATTGTCACACATGATAAAAAAATAATGATGGAGGAAAACTGACAGACACACGCACAAAAATAAAAGAAAAAAACAAAAATATTTACAATAAATGCGTAATAAAATCAATA
Source organism: Protocalliphora azurea (assembly GCA_932274085.1). Lineage (NCBI taxonomy): Eukaryota > Metazoa > Arthropoda > Insecta > Diptera > Calliphoridae > Protocalliphora > Protocalliphora azurea. The sequence continues at coordinate 2,073,101 of OW026519.1, forward strand.
TACAGTGGTTCACAACTAATTTCGTGTGATTACATTTAATATATTTCAAAGATTTTGTGGATGAAGTTCTGTATATTGTTTTCGCCATATGTATGACTTACCAAATGACCCAAAAATTTTAAATTTGATTAGCATATATTACTTTGATCCTTAGCGAACTGCAGTCTGCTCTTAGAATTAATAAATGTTATATTACGGACAGTTCTTCCATGAAAATCAGTGCGGTGGAGAATTCTTCTTATAGTTTCAGCATTATAAGACTTTTTAAGGAATTTTTCTGCTTCTTCGCCAATGCTGATGCGCTTAATGTGGGATTCTGTCTATGTTTTTTTAATATTCAACGTTCATATTTTACTTGGTGATACACGGCTTTTATTTTGAACTCTATCCTCGCGAGAAATCGTTGGATAATATATGCAACTGTATAGCAGCTCAAGTTAACATTTTAGGCAATTTGTTTTTTGTGTTTTCCCATTTTTTAAATGCGTAGTAACAAGTTGACGTTTATCTCTAGATGTTATAAATGGAACTGATAAACATAATTAATAAATTATCTATTACTCCATTCTATGAAATTTTTTTTTTTTTTACTTTTGGGGTAAAAATTTAAACACGAAATAAGCTATGGGACCATTTATAAGTTATGCCTATGTACTTAATATTGTTAAATATTGAATCTTTATGATGTTGTTTTATTGTAATTACTCGTATAAAAAACGACAATATTCCTTACAAAAAAAAAAAAAAAAAAAAAAAAAAAAATATGTATTTCACTCCATTTATTGCATTAAAAAAGAACGTTATCAACTCAGACAGCGTTGAATATTAAAAAAAAAAAAAAAACGAAATAAGCTGTGAGCCACTGTACAGACATGTATGTATGTATTTAAATCCCATATTAATTTAGACGACAATCAATAAACAAACAAAAACAAAAGATAAATTGAAATATGTGTATTTACAATTTATTACGAAACAATTTAATGTATTAAATTGTGCTGTGACGAATTTGATAAACCATTCACCTTAGTGTGAGCTAAATTAATATGTTTAAAATCTTTTTTTTTTTTATAAAATCGTATACTTTTTAAGCAATTTTGACTCAGAATGTTATTTAGGGTCTTGGGAAAATTCGATTCAGGAGACATGCAAATACTGTAGAAATTGTAAAAGGAATGATAAGAATAAGAGAAATAATATTTTATAAAAAAATAGGCCACATTTTTATATAGCAATTCAAATAAACACAATAAGATATACTTGTACTTTTCACTGACACGCATACAGATTTACAGATACATACATTTTGAATGTGTGCATTTGTGATTTACAGATAAATACACATATAAATACATAATACATATATTAAACAAGCATCGAAGAGCAACAAACAAATAAATAAATAAATATTTTTATGGTTATGAAATGTATAAATATGTTTTTGTAACAGAAAAAAAAAAAAAAAATAACAAAATATTTATTTAACAAAAAGAATAATTTTTATTGAAATATTAATTTATTGCTTTACTAAGGGCTAGTTTTTCGGATGTTTATGATGTAAATTTATCAGTTAAACGTAGGTTTAACTCAGTTACATTAACCAGTTAAACCGAAATTAGTACTGTCATAAGATACATAGCTGAATAAAAAATAAATTTCAACATATAATGAAAAATGTCATATTTTATCTAATATTATAAACGAAAGTAAATTAAGTACATAAATTTTAAGTTTTATTATAATTTGTTTGATTTTCTTTTCGTTTATTAAATTTTCAACATTGCCATAAATTTCACAAAAATTCATCTATTTTTTCGAGAAAGACAGTTTTAATCTAGTACTAAAAAAACTTTATCAGTTAAAGGTAGTTTAAATTTGTTTGTATATTAACTTAACAACAAGTTAAACCGAATTTAACTAAAAGTTGAAAAACTAGCTCTAAATGTTTGTTTTAATAGCTATGTATGTATATTTCAAATACCACATGAAGGGAGAGAGGACATAAAAGAGTATAATTCCAAAGCATGCATCGAAATACTTTTTTAAATTTCTAATGTCATAAATAAAAACATAAATGAATGCTTGCAACCAATTCACAGTAAACATCTCTCTGCGTTCGTTTATTAATTTTGTTCATTTATGTATTCGTTGTATAGAGTAAATATTTACAGAATTTTATTTTGTTTCAAGATTGCATTTCCAACAAAAATCTACAATTCTGTAAAATGTTTTGTGGCGGCATAGAAACCTTTTTGCCGAAAAATATGTATATGCAAACTGCATGTATACGTGTTTTCTTTTTTTTTTTGCTAAAGGTCTCAAGTATTGAACAAACAATGCGTGACCGTGTCACCAAACCAATAAATTATTGTGCTTTGAGATCTCTGCTGAATACGAAATTCAAAAACTAAAAATGCACGGAAACAGTAACTTTTATGTGTAATAGGAAAAAGTGCATGAACACCATAAACAAACTTGTTCTATACACAACATACACATATTATTATATATACATTTGAGTGTCCCGAAAAAAACTTAAACTATAAAACTAAAAAACTTTATATAAACTATATAAAAAACTTAAACTGCTTATAACTAGGAAACGTAATAAAAAAATTTTAAATTTGTCTTCAGTTCCCTACTAGCGATTGAAAATCACAGGTTTAGTATATTCTGCGCAAAAAAAAAGTTTTTTTTTTTATCGAAATCGCGATTTTGAGCATGTTTTGGGAAAAATATTTTCCAAAGAAATGTTAGTCTAAAAGATGACTTTTTCAAAAAAGCTAGATAAATTAATATATAAATGTCAAAGTTTTTATTACTTTATTCTTTTTGCTTTTTCTAAATACTTAGGTTTTTAATGAAAACTGTTGATGAAAATCTTATTTTTTGAAAATTCAAATTTTTATATGTTGCCTTAAAGTATACCAATAGAGTCAAAATCACCGTCTAGGGAGTTGCCTGGATGTTCGACTGCCTAGTAGTCAATCCATATATAATTTATGCACAAAGTACAAATCATAATTTTAAATATAATTTGATGAAATTTGGAACATATGACTATTTTGGTATAATGACTATTTTGGCTATTGAAATTGGTTGTTTTCGGTCCATTATTTCACCTTGCACCCAGGCAAATGTTCCCCCGCAATAGGGGTTTAATGCTTATAAATGCCTTATTATGTCACTATTTCAATAAAATTTGGTACAAATAAGTTTTATACATGAGTGAATCAGAATACCAAATTTCATGGATCATGGATCCATAAATAAGTATAATTCATATATAAGATCCGAAAGTCACTTAAAATCGCATAAATACTACATAAATGACAGTATCAAGGTATTAGTTGACACACGTTTTATATAAGCAGAAATCATAGTACCAAGGATTCTTAAGGATCAATTCATAATTGCCCATAGATTTCATATAATGCCATTTCTGAAAATCTCGAAAATCATTTTGATTCTCAAATGCATTGATGAAGGACATCATATTGTCCGACTATAAACTTTTTACTTGTTCTAATTGATAAATTGATTTTTTTTTTTAATTTTTGTTGAAAAATTCGATTTTTAGTTAAAAATCAGATTTCGGCCGAAGAATCAAATCTCTAGTGAAAAATTAAATTTTTAGTGAATAATCGTATTTTAAGTGAAAAATGAAATTTTTATTGGATAATCGGTTTTTAATGAAAATTTGGATTTTAAGTGAAAACTTAGATTTTTTGCGAATCAGATTTTTATTAGAAAATCGAATTTTCAATGAATAATTATTTTTTGATGAATTTGAATTTTGGTGAAAATTTTGTGAAAAATCGAATTTCTAGTAAATAATTTTTTTTGAAAAATTTAATTTTTTTGTGAAAATTTTAATTTTTGGTGAAAATTTAAATTTTGGTGGAAAATTTTGTAAAAAAATGTTAAATAAAAAATTAAATTCTTTATAAGAAATTTTTAAATAAAATAATTTTTAACAGAATTAATAAACATAGGTTTTACAATGTTATAATGTTATTTTAAATTTTCATATAACACAATAACTCAAATAACATATTTTGAGAATTGGGTAAATATGTTACTTATAAAGGATTAAAAGTGAGAACTTTTTAACCTTTTTGAAATAAATAAATAAATTTTCCCATAATGTATTAAAAATATACATCTAAGGACCAATATATTTGCAACAAAATATTAATATTTTTTTCGATCAAAAGATCGATTTTTTCAAAACCACTTTGAAAGAAAACAAAATATACTGGACCCGTGATTTTTAATTGCTGGTAGGTATGAATTTTTAAAAATTTGTTTAAATATTTTTTATGTTTTCAGTTCATTAACACGCATCGTGTAAGTGCTTTTAATACATTTAATACATATGTATCAATTAGTGTATTCAAAGAACCGACATTTTCGGAAACCCGGTTTTCGAATTATTCGAAAAATAGCTTTTTAAAAAAACTGGTTTCGAGTACTGTTTACCTTAAAAACCGATTAAACGATTTTTATGGAATAAAAAGTCATATCGACCTTTTGCAGCTAGAAAGGGGATCATGTTTAAAATTTGCAATTTTTGAACTATTTGGGGAAGTTTGTCTTATTTTGGTGGGGTAATTATTTCTTGTGGCAAATCAATCAATTTAAATATATGCAAATCTCACTTCTCAGTACGCCTGGTGTTACTCCAATCATAAACTAAAAATTTAAAAAGAACTAAACTTAAAGCTCTATCAGACCATAAAATAAATGAAAAATACTTTCAAGTAATTTAGGGCCTGATACAGTATAACAAGCGAATTATTTAGGAATTTTTATGAAAACTGCTCAGAAACCAATGGAAAAAATTTTTAGTTTTCATAAAAAAATTTATTTTGAAACAATTTGACAGTTTTAATGAATCGGGACTTAAATAAAGTTCTCTAAGCAAATATAAAAAATGAGAAATATGTACGGGTTGCTTTATAAAAAAGAAAAAGAAAGAACATTTAATAAAAAAAAACTGGTTAACTGACAGAAAAACCGGGCTGTCGAATAGTTCGAAAAGAAAAATTATTTGAAGCAGGTCGGTTTTTTAAAAAAGAAAAAACCGGTTTCCGGTTTCGGTTTTTGAATACACTAGTATGTGAATTAACGAATAGAGAGACGCACAGTATTAATGTGTTTAGGTCTTTGGTTTTTTTCTACTTTGGAATGGTTTACCAGCTACGACTGCTGCAGGTGCTTGTAGATATCTAAAACAGCTATGGTGGAAATATTTTTTGTTAAATTAAATTTTATTTAAAAGTGGTTTTCTGTTGTTCTTTTGTTTGTCCTTTTTCAGGACATCAGAACTACAATCATTGCAGTTTTACCATGTATTTATATATGTGTTAAAGCTTTCAAGAAGCATAAATATATTAGCGTATAAGCCTTACATGGATAATATAATAAAACTGTGCACAAACAAATACGAAAATTAGAAAAAAATCGTAAAAAAAATCAAATATATATATATATATATATATATATATATATATAGCCAAATTTAAATTATAAATTTCTATGCAATATATCCGATTATTACCAACGGAAATATTTCTCACCAAACAATTTATTAAAATAATCATTACTTCTATAAGAAAGTTTTTATGTATCGATAACCCCATTTTAAAACATGGTAAGTATAACTATAGTATTTTCGGAATTTTAACATTTTTGAACTTTTATATTCGTATCTATGTTGTTAGAATTTTAGAAATGATCGTACAATTCAATCAGCTCATACATTTCTATAGGAACTCACTTTTTTAGTATAAGAATGTTTTATAATAATTTGTAATCGTAAAAAAAAATACAAATTTGCATTTGGTGTTTTATAAATTATAATATCGCCATCGTTTATCGACCATTTTAATCTATGTCATTATTATTTTATCAATGCCTTTTGGCAAATGTGTGTCCTGTTTGTGCGTGTGAGTGTGTGCGGATTTGTTTCCCTTTAGTAGGTTGGTTGTTTGCTTTTCGTTCATTCATCTATTTCCTTTTTTTTTGTATTGTATGTTCCATTGCATGTTGGTTGCTGTTATTATTGTTATAAAATATTTAATCTAAAAATTATTATAGTGTTTGCATTTTTCTCGCTCAAAGAATTTCTTATAATTTTTATTGTTTTTAATTGACACAAATGGTTACAATTTATAATTAGCAGAATAATGTATCTGCATACATATTTATGTATGTAATTGTAGATATTGTATGTTAATGTTTGCACAATTATTAGTAGCATAAAATATGAACCATATATATATATATATATATATATATATATATATATATATATATATATATATTTATATATATATATATATATATATATATATATATATATATGTATATATATATATATATATTTTAATAAAAGTATCTATTTCCAATTCTAAATAGTAATGATGAGAAATAAATGCTATTTTATACTTAAGTGTAGAATTATGCAGAGTCTCTACTTTCTATGTAATATCTTTTCTTTTTATGTTATTTATCTATTTCTATACATACACACATATATACATGTGTTTATTTTAATTTTTCTTTAAGGAAATTAATTAAATTAAAATTACATAATCCTAACATAGACAAATAGGAATATATATATATATATATATATATATATATATTTATTTATTTATTTTTTATAAATTATATCACTGCGCTTAAGTTGGTTTTAATGGCCATTTTCTTGTCTTGCGTTCATTAGTTATAATTTGTTATATTATAATTGGCTTTCTCAAGTTTTAACATAAATTATCTTTGCAAAAACATCAAATTTGCGCTGAGTATAAGTTACGCTAATTATAATAATTTGTTTGTAAACTGTAATACTCTTAAACAAAGTACCATTGCTGTTGCCATTACCATTACCACTACCACCAATTCTCATCCCCCACCATCGTGATGGCAAACAAAGGGGAAAAAAGTTAATAATATACTAGTAACCATACATAAGTATTAAAAGCTGAAACACAATCCATTGCAAAGCTTGATGATGACTAGCAAAAGCAACAACAATATGAGTATAAAAGTAGTTGTACCAGTAACAGCAGTAGCAGTAGCAGTAGCATCAGCTTAACATTTATAAAATACAAAAGTCAGAAAAGTACATAAAGTGTGGGTCCTACAAACAAACGATTATCATTATAAAAAAGTATCAAAATAATTAGGGTTTGGGGTTTACCGGAATATTTATTTTTCCGGGAAACGGGAACGAAAAATCAATTTACCGGGAATTCCGGTATTTTTTTTTTTAACTTTAGATATAAGAAAGAAGACCATGATTTCTTATAATTTTTAACGAAAAATGAAATAATATAAAAGTGTAATGCCATTTCTAAGATTAAAAAATAATTAAAATTTATTTATTTATTGTAGTTTTGATGTTAAAAGTTTTTAAAAAAAATTGCATAAATTTTATTATAAATAACTTGCCGTTTATTTCTACTTTGTTTCTCTAACTTAAATTATTTTTGTTACAAATTCTTACTAAATTAGATATAAATCTGGAAAATACTAAAAATTGGTTCGCAACAATGCTTTTCGGATCAATCATAGTATTCAGAAATCTAATGAAAATAATCTCATATACTTTTGAAGTTATAACATTTACATATCCATTGCTTGGATAAGAGATCCTGTTTTAAAAGAAAATGTTGTATTGGAATGAAAAATTTCCCAACCAAGTATTTTTTTGTATAATAGTGAGTATTTTCGAAGTTCAACTTATTTAATATTCATTTCAACAAATCTATAATAAAACTATAGTATCTGAAATTTGAATATGGCAAAAATAAAGTTGATTTAAAATTTCATGTAAAACATTTTGTAAGTAAATTCGTTAAACCATAGAAACAAAAACATAATTCATGCAACATTAACATTCTTCTCAGATAACGTCTTAGTTGTATCTTTCATTGATATAAGGAGTTAAAAATAGCAAAATAAAATAGAATTTTAAAACTAGGAGAGTATATAATTTCATGTTTTCCCGGAAAAAAATTCCCGGGAATTCCCGAAAGTATTTTGACGTAAATAACCCTAAAAATAATATAAACATCGAAAAAAGAGGCTACAAAAAAGAAACCACAAATTAAATTTTACACATATTTTGTATCATAAATATTTCATTTCATCCAGTGCTCTTTTCTTCCAGCGTATTTTATTATTATGTTTCTTGTTTTATTTTTCAATCATAAAAGGGAGTGGTATGTGTCCAATATCAAAGTTGAAATAGTAGAATGCTAGTTTTGATTTAATTTTTCAACAGGAATAATTTTAATATATTTTTTATCTAAATTTTAAGCCTGACTAATAACGATTTTTTTGCGAAACAAATTTATTAATATTTATTTATTATGGAAATTTTGAAATCTATTTCAATAAAAACCTCGAAATTTGTTCGACCAAAGTTATTAGACCCATGATATTCAACTTTCTGTTTTAAAAATTTCAATTTTAAAAATATTTTAAATATTTTTCCAGAGATTATTAATTTATCAGTACGCATCGTTTGAGTGACAGACTGACAAAAACATTGATTCTAGGGACACTATAGTGTACAAACATATATGAGACGTTTACTTTGAAAGTGGCATAAATCCATCCACAACAATTGTGAGGTTAGTTAAATTTAATTTTTACGTAATTCTTTGATTCTTATTTATTTTGTTTCTTTATATTGAAACTTACAAAGTTTTCTGAATAAATAAATATAAAAAGTTAAATTAGGATAAAACACTTGCGTAAAAATTTAACTATTTTTATGACTAATTAGATTTTTTTTATTAAGGGACTAAGGCTACTTTCAAAATAAATGGCTCATATAAACAATTTTATATTTATGCAAAATTTAACGTCTTTGGTTAAGGCTTTGTGTTGAACCTTTTATTGTTCCTTAAATTGGTTTAAGTATAATGCAAAATAATAATGCTCATAAGAGAACTGTTTTATGCTTAATTAAGTTTAATAATAATGAATATTTCAAAATACATAAATTCCATTCAATCTATGTATGTATGCATGTATGTATGAATGCATATTGTAAGCTCTAAATGCTTTTATTAACTTACACCTTAACAAGAGCATCTTTCAATTATATTTAAACAATACGTAATATTTATTTGAATTGAATAATTGTCAATTAGTTGACAATAAATGAATATGTACTTTCTAAAAATGGTTTTGATTCAATTAATTTGATTTTATTTAATTAGTTGACTAATTATGAGTTCAGTAAGGGATGTAGTGTATGTACTTAGTATTTTTGTATGTAAAAGTAAGTACTCACTTGTTGTATAAAACTATATCCGGCAACCAAATGTGTTCAGAAGGTACATGTAATGTGTCAACTCCACCATAGTCATCTGGATTCCATTTCAATTTATAATCGTTCCATTCCTAAAAAATTCATATTAAAAAATGAAAAATATATACAAAAATATATGTAAGCAGCATCTGCATATAAAACTAAATAAGAAACACTAAAATACATTTAAATACATAAAATAGAACAATGAATAAAAATCTAATTAAAATATGAATAAATTATTGAAAACAAAATGGGCACAATAAAACAAATGCAAACATCAACTCAAATAAATTAAAATAAAAACTTTTTAGTTCACTGTTTATTCGTTCGTTTAATTGTTTGTTTATTTATTTATATTTTTATTCGTTTTTCGTTTTCTTTTATCAATACACATATACACATACTCATACTCGCACTCATACTCATAAACAAAAGTTCAGCCTGTAAATGTGTGAATGTACCCAGCAAACATAAACATTTTATTTCAAATACTGTTTTCAAAACGTTACTTTAATATTTCAAAATGTTTTATTAATAATTATTTTTTAATTCTTAATCGTGATATAGATTTGATGAAAGCAGTTTTGTGATATAAGTATAAATAATAATAATTTTTCTAACGATTGGTTTTGTATTTGCTCGGTATGCGTGTGTTTTAGAATACTTATACATATATAAGTATATACATATACATATGCAGATATGTATATACATAACAGCAGGAAAAATAAGGACTAAAGAGCCATTCCAAAACGTATAATTTTGCGAACAAAAGAACTCCTCATCGCATGGCAAGGTCTTGCTATTGGGTGATCAGCAGGGCAAGAATTAATAATAAGCAGGACAACCAAAAATATGCAATATCATATTTTTTACAGGACTTCAAATGAACCAAATTGTTTGTTAGTGCTCCGTTTCAGACAATTTATGAATTTTGGCATCGATTATTACAGGATATTTTTGCATACTTAGTTTTAACAACATATTTTTGTATATTTTTGGATTCACAATATATTTTGTCATACTTTCATAGAAAATCTTTATCTTAGAGCATATTTTTGCAAATAGAGCATAATTTTTCATATATTATAACTAAGATTATAATTTTCCATATATTACAATAAAGATCATAGTTTTGCATATTTTGTATATCTGCATCCAGTAGAAGTTTTTACATAATTTACTATTAGTGATATTTTATTTTTATTATTTTTATTTTTTTTTTCAAATCCAATTCCCCAGTAATTTTCATGTTATAAGTTGATAGAAATTTTGTAATTTCCGATTTTAAGAACATTTTTTATGCAAATAAAACATTTTTATTAGATCACATTTTTGGTTGCCCTGGTAATGAGTCTTTTAGAAAGGAAAACCACGAGTTTTTGAAAATTTTTCTTAAGACAATGTGAAATGTTGTATGCATTTTTTCGAAAGGGGAATAAAGCCTTTTGAAAAGGCCTAAACAGTGAAGAACTATCATATTTTCCCACTAAATATATATGTATGTGTATATGTAAGTATGTAGTATATTAAAAATATTTATTTGTGCATTTGAGATTATTCTTTGTATGAATGATTATTGATTTATTTTGTTGTTGATTGTGCGTATGTGTATGTATGAGTGTATGTGTGTATGTATGTATGTATGTATGTATGTATGTATGTATGTTTGTATTGCAAATGATAAAGCATTTTGTTATTGTAATTATAAAAATTATTTATTCATTTGTATGGTGTTAATTTATTTAAGTTGGTAAAATGTAATTTTCCTTTTCGACAAATAATAGTATTAAAATAAAAATAATAATAATGACATTACAAACGATAAATAATAAAATGCTTTTTTATGTATTTTTTTTTTAATTTAAAATCATAAAAATTTTTTTAATTTAATATTGGTATCTAAAGAAAAAGAGATATTATTTCTTTAGTAATGATTTCCTTTAACATGTTTTAATTTATTTTTAATAAAAAAAATATATATGTGACATGTATTTTGTTGTTGCATGAATTAGGTTTTTGAAAATTAATTTAGGTTTTTTCTCTCAGATAACTATCTACTTATTAAACTAAGTATCAAATGAATATATTTTTATTTTGGCAAACAAAACGGTATTTTGAAAAAAAAGTAATAATAAAAAAATAAAATGACATAAATTCAAGTTGACACATAAAGTTTACCTGCTCTACCCACACATTCGTCGTCATGATTTGATTTTTTAAATTCTGTAAATAAAAAGAGGATATTAAATTTGTATCTTATTATTTATTTAAATATTTGCTGTAAGAAAATTTAATATATAGGTTTAAGCATACATTTTTTAACTTTGTAGTGGAGTTTGAAATTTAAATTGAGTTTGTCAATGGCAATCAAACAACAATTAAATGTATGGATATAAAAAAGTTATACATATTCATTTTTGATCAAGTATGAAATTTTTTAGCATAGAATAAAAATATTCTGATCGTTTTCACTTTAATTTACCTACATAGAAACATATTTCACCTGAAGTTTATGGAAAATAATTTTTGTTAAAAAACTAAATTCATTCTTAAAATATTTTACTAAATTATAAACTTCTATTGATTATAAATATATATGTAAGTAAACTGACACAAAGAAAACATTTAGAAACTCAAACAAATGCCAAGTAATTTCAATATAGGAAAAAGTTACTCAAACTTAAAAAAATTATAAAAAAAAAAACAAAAAAAGCCCCTTTTTAACAACAATATAAATGAGTTGTGCTACCACGAACTAATGAATGAAACTGTAGAGTTTGGTGTTCTTAACGAACTGTTTTTCAATTTAGCAAATAACTTTTCGTTTTTATATTTATTCATGTTAAATTACGAATTTAATATTGAAATATTGAATAATACTTGAATGTATTTACGACAAACATACATATCTATATGTATGTATGTATGTAATGTTTTGTTTGACTACATCTTTGCATTCTCTTGTATAAAATTCTCATCTTTTAAGAATATATTCAATTAATGACTGCTACGAGTACTTCCAAATTCCAAATATACCAAAATTTCAATTGTTGATCTTTAAACTAAAAAATGTTCATTCCACTTTTGCATTCATTCCTTAAATCATTTCTACTTATACGTATCTATCGTTTAATTTACATACCAGTGCATTTAAACATTTATATATACAGTCAATAGCATAAATATGTGTACGACCCGTATGTATTTCAAAGCTTTAGGTTTTTGTATTTATTTTTAAAAATATTTATAAAAATGTTGGTCTTATAGTAATTAGTATGTATCTACATTAAGAAAACCAAGAAAATCCTGAGATATTCTTATTATTCTAATTATAATTAATTTTAATTTGGATCTATTTTATTACTTTACACAATAGTTTTATCCGATTAAAACAAAGTTTCTCATACCTCGTATAAATACTTTTGGGATCTAATTTTCAGTGGTTCTTTTTATAACTGGCAATAAAAGCTGACGTAATAGGAATATTTGAGGATTTTCTTAATTTTTTTTTAACATACTGTTTACTATAAGACCAACATTTGTACAAATATTTTTTAAAAATAAGTACAAAAACCTAAGGCTTTGAAATACATTCGGGTCGTATACATATTTATACTATTGACTGTACAAACATTTACACACATTTCATTAAGTCATTCGTTCACCCATTCATCTTTTCATTCATTTATCAATTCGATTAATTTCTTTTACTTCCCACTTCAAGAACGTAGGAATGTTTTTGGCAAAATACGCGAACGTAATGAAATGCAATAATTTTTTTTTTGCTTTTGTATTTGTTGCCATTTTTATCTGTTAACGAAATCGTTTCTTATACAAACATACACACATTTCCGGAATTGATGTACGTGTCTACATGTTAGTTATGTGCATTTGTACGGAGGCAGGAGAGTTAGACATCCCACAGAATATACAATACTATTATATATTAACGTAAATACAGATTTTGAATTAAAGTCGTTATTTTCTTTCTTTATCTGAACTCGTACAAATTTCTAAATCTTCCAAATTAAAATTTTATCCTTCTTTTTGTGTTTTACTATTAGAATGAAAGATTCTCTTAATGTAAGCTAACAAAAAAGTGAATAACTGACATTTATTGTAGAATTGTTATTTATCTTTAATTCTCTAAATTTAAATAAGCTAAAAAATAATTTTAATAAAATCCTTTTTATACTTTTTACTACAGAGCAAAAAAGTTCATATTTTATAGATCTTTGTAAGAAACGAAGTCGAAATAACGATATACGTCTGTTCGCCCGTCCGTCTCTTCGTCCCTCCATGTCTCAGTTATAATGTCATTTATGACCCAGATAATTTAGATATATGATATATATATAACTTCCGAAAAATTTTTTATTGGAATTGAGCAAAATCGGTTCAAAAATGGCGGAGATATCTCGATTCTTTGAAGCCCTTATATAAACTAGGGACTTCGCTATTTCACAGAAAATTTAGAAACATTTTCTGAATTGTTTTGATGTACCAAATTGGCTCATAAGTAACCCAGATATCGCCCAAAATATATTTTAGGACTTTTTGAAGCCCTCAAATACACTAACACATTCAATTTTTTACGTCTTCTCTTTATGCCTATAGTTGGTTTATTTACCAACAGAAGCATTGCAATGACTATCAGTGTAATGAATGTGCTTGCTTGATTTGTATATACATCCATACAAACATATATGAGGAATTAAAAAAAAAAAACAAATTTTAAATTTTGAGTAAAAATATATTCTAAACCTTTATTTCTGACCAAACTTTTACTGGTTTAATTATTAATTACTAATTAATATTCGAGTTAGTCATTTTTATTAATGCGAACAAAATTTGTGGAGTTTTAAAGTAGAAACTTTAAAAAATACTAAATATAAGGACTTCACTTTCTCGAAACCAAAACAACGCCATTTTATGGAAGTTCTAAAGTACAGTCAGCACTTTATTGGTTAAAAATCTCTAAAAATAGTAGATAATAACAGACATATTTTGGGATATTTTGCTGAACAAATCAAATGAATAAAATAATAACAAACAAAAAGAAAAACATATATTTCATTTAGTGATAAGTTTTACATCGAAAATTGTTTTTATTTTTTTTTTTAAATTCGAACTAAAATGCGAAATATGTGGGGCCGATTTTTGAGGTTGGGAACAATCTTTTTGGTCCTTACAATTATAAGTCCTTAAAATATTTTGACGCAAATAAAATACTTTCACTTGAAATCAATATTAATGCAATTTCTACTTCGCGGTAGTTGTCAGCAATCGAAATGTGTTTGGAGAAGAATGCCGCTGTAGCTGGTATAAATAGTGTTTCTTAATTACATCAGTTGGTTATTTAAGCTATCCCAGCAAAAAAAAATGGCAATTCCTTCCAAAAAAGAACATTTTCACCACTTCAAAAGTATAACTAAGAGCATATTTTTTGCTTTTTGGGATAATTACATCTAAAAAAGTAAAAGTAAATATATTTTTAAGAAAATTAAAATTTTACAAATTTAGAAGCTTTTTACTATCTCTTAATAAGGCTAAACAGAATTTTTATTAAAAAATTTTATAAAAATATTTTCAAGAGAAGTACTTCAAAAGCAATGAACAAGAAGCTTAAAAATACAACATCCTACCAATGACAACCATGAAGAAATTTCAGCACTAAATACTTCCTTCAAATGACAATACAACAATGTTCAAATCATAACTTTTTCAGATCTTTTTCATTTTTTACAATTAATAAGAGAGTTCAAAAAGTCATAAACACGTAATCAATAAATAGGAATTTCTTCAGTAGAACATGTCTGAGACATGAAAGATATTTCGATGTGTATGTTCAATATAGAAACAGTACATTGAGGTGGCACACTACACGAAAGTAATATTTTTGTGGACGATATTTAAAGTATTTATAAGTACTCATATAATTTCTATATCTTCTGTTCATTTCCTGTTCCTAGTGTATTTTTTTTTTTTTTTTTGAAAATTTTATGACTGAACATTAAGGCGTTCTTTCTTTTTAAATAAATTAGGGTATTATATGAGTTATATTGTGAATATACACACAAAACATACAGATATGAATTTGTATGTATATGAATTAGTTTTCTTTTTATTAAAATTTCAAAATTAAATCTAAAAATTCTTTGTTAATGGTTTGCAATTTTTCTCAGTCAGTCTTATTTAAAGTCATCCGATATTTTCTACCAGTATCAGAATATATAGTAATGATTTATTTTTTGTAATTACTTTCATTTTTATTCACTGTCATTGTTTTACTTTTTTTACCTGCCTAACTGCTTGCCTGACTGCTTGTCTGACACATTGTAAATTCAATTTATCAACGAATTTTATCGAACACGACAACGATGATAAAACATAACAGCGAACAAACGATTTTATAAAATATAATGGACATAAAACGTTTGGAAGTAAAATGTAATTATGTTTAAAGCTCTTAAGTAATTATCCGAGATATTATAAGCGAGTAACTGTTACAAATAAATGCAAGCAGAGTACTCTTAAGGCCCAACCAGTGAAAAAAATTATCGTATCCCATTCAGCTGTTTCAACCTGCTTTATGCAAATGTGTGTAAGTAAGTAGCTATTGACATAAACACTCTAGGTAACGTATCGCAGAAATCTATAGAAAATAGATTTTTACGTAGCTGCGTGATTTTTTCACAACCCTGTAGTTTATTTTCTTTACCAAATAACCAAAGAACAGGATTGTTCACACAATGAATGTTCAATGTACTTTTGTTGACTGCTTATACAAAATTTTTCACGCTACTTTTCTTCATGCTACGTTGCGTTGCAAAGTTGATTGGTTGGACCTTTAATTAAATGAAATACAAAAAACACATTTGACATTTCACGTAATAACGAAATAACATAAAAGTAAGCAAAAAATGTAAACATAAACAATAATTTGACACATTTTAAAAAGAAAGAAAAAAATTCAACTGTTTAAATGTGGTTACCTTGAGTATACATTTACATTCAGACTTGTACTTGTCATATATTTGTTTTCTTAAAATTTTTGTAAATCTACCAAAATGAATCTCATATAAAAATTATTTTGCCAATTATTGCCTTTTAGTAGCGTGAAACAAAATTTATAAAAATATGATTTTTTTAAGCAGAGTTAGTAGTAGGGACAAATAATTGCTATAAGTCTGAGTTCACACACAGCAATTTTTCTTCCAGATTTTTTTTGAACTTGCATTTACATTCACACACAAAATTTTACTTCAGCAATTCTTGCTTTAATTATCTTGATTTGTTTTTGTTTTTAAGTACGAAAATGAAAAACGAAAACATTCCCTCTCGCTTAATCTCACACAAAATCAGAATTTCAGCAAGAAAAGTTGTCTTGTGTGAACTCAGACTAATTGATTAATATTTCTCATACGCTCACATTGCCATATTGAAAATTAAGATATAAAAATATTTTTTTCTCTTTTGGTAATAAGTTAGTATTACCAAAATAGGTCCATTTTAAACCATTAACTCAATTAAAAATTAATCTCTCTAAAGAACGCTTCTATAAAAATCTGGCAATTTTTCTTCTTTTTTATTTTATTTAATAAATCATTACAACACTTAAAAATAATTAGTTTTCTCTTTTCTAACTAAATGATTGAAAATGGATAAAAAAAACTTCTTAAGCAACAAACTCTTTTACAAAATAATATTTTTGCTACTTTTATCAAAAACTTGTAGCCTTTATTTTTTGATTATATCGAACACAATTAAAAAAAAAATGTTAAAATATTTTCCTCTTTTTTTACCTATTTTGGAAAATTGGCATAGATTTCTTTAATTTTCTAACAAAAAATCGTCTTTGCAGAAGAGCGTTTTTCTCCACTTTAACAAAAACTGGCAGCTGTTCCTTTGTGATAATCATTTATTGAATTTCAATAAAGAAAACAAACTTAAAAACTTAACCAAAGTTTAGCTCCTTTGGAAAATTAGCACAAAATACCTTGGTTCCCTGACAAACAAAATATCTGTTTTTTTTTTTTTATTAATTATGTATGTCGCATGTTGTATTTAGTAATCGTAGTAATAGTTCTAGTTTATTTTCTACGATAATAGAAAACAAACAGAAATAAATATTTTTGGCTTCATAAATTAAATTGTTTATTGTAACTTGATAATACCTAAAATATCATAACAGTTAAGGTCATTCAAAGAAGTCTGGAAACCCTGTGTACTCAGGAGAGGGTGCACAGTGTGCGATTCAAAAAATAAAATGGAAAACCAGCTATTTGATACGCAAATATTCTTCCAACTGCATCACCAAAACGTCCTAAATGAATTGTGAAGAGCATAACTACACCAACATCATCATCAGCTTTCACGAAAGAAGCTATAGCCCTAATGCTACAACTTAAACTTAGCTATCAGAATAACGTAATTTTAAGAAAGGCACTACAAGGAAAAAATGTGGACGTTTTGCCATCATATGGATCTCCTATTAAAATTAGCGATCGGAAAGCCAGAACTGGAGTTTCTCTACATTACTTGAAAACACAGCATTAAGGATTATTTCGGACTTTTCCACTGAGCATCTTAAGAAAATAAATGGTTGTGGTCTGTAATTAATCTGCAAATGAGGATTGATGGCTTATCATCACTTTCAGAATATAAACAAACAAGTTAAGAATCTTCGAAATATGAAAGTGTATTTAGAGCATCGTTGCTTCCTTTAAGAAAATTTATCACTTGGATCAAAATGCATTTGCAGAACAATTTCCTTTTATATACAAAAGAATCAATAAATAAAATATTAGAATTAATAGATTGTAAACGAAAATTGGAGGCCTGGATCCTATTTCGATTGAAATATCGGAATATGCATTTAACATAACGTATGATATGAAACTTATAATGATTGTTCTATATGTAGGGAAAATAGATCAGAACTTTGAGAAATGTTAATGAAATATTCTAAAATATAGAATATCTCCTTTGCATGCCAGAATAAGATTTCGGAATACTTTCTACATCTGGCATATGGTTTGAAATATAGAAGTATATCAGGAAACGAAAAAAAATCTCAAATAATAATGAGGAACTGAAGAAAATGGAAGTAAGCAAGGAAAAGAGAATTCAAGAGACATTTAAACAACAGACTGAACTAAGTATGAACGATGGCAATATAGCCAATTTAAAAAATTACGGAAATAGATATGGATTTACCATGAAGAGTCAACATTTTAATGGCAATAAAGAGCAATTTAATTCAGCGAATATTCCTATGAAATTCCAAAAACACTTATAAAATTGTATCCTTGGAAATTATTGTCACCAACCGTACATAATATATTATACCATGGAGAGATAATAATTAAACATAATATTCTTCCCTTTTGAGAACATACGGAAGAGCACCAAGAATCAAGAAATCGAGATTTCAAATATGTTTACCAGTTTAGCTTAAAAAAAAAGTTCTAGACTGTCGCAAATCGAAGATATTTGTAATAATTTTATGATCCAGTCTTACAATCTATGAGGAAACGTTGGATTTGCTGCATAGATTTAACATATGAAAACATTTATGAATATCAGAATTTACTTTTTTTTTGATATGAATTACTGTGGATCAGATTATTTTACTAAATTAAGCTATTATTATTTTTTTTTTTTGCTAAGCTAATTCTTATTAATTAAAAAGTTATTATTATAAAAAATAAATATCTGAAAATAAGTTATCGTTTTAGTTATTTGTAGATTTCATGAAATATGTGAGTTATATCCAATATTAATAACAACGATTTTACAGCTAGAATGTACCTGTCATGTACCTGTACTAAAAATATAGTATCTGTTCCAAAATAGTAGTTAATGTAAGTCTCAGGTCTAACATAAATGATTAACTGGCGAATACGATTACCTAAGCCATTACGTTACCTACTAATTGTGAAGAAGCTAACTACATGAGTCATTTTTTTCTACGATTTATATAGACTTTTATCGCTATTATTGACACGGGAAAGTAAAGGTAGACATATTATATATCAATAAATTTTTTGTCAATGGATGTTTTCTGATCTTTAATACCAAGCGTTATTTAGATTTTTAGACTTATCAACATAAATCCCGCAATTCCCAAAAAATTTTAAAAATTTTCCAAAATGTGATTTTGTACTTTTTTTGCTATATCTTTTCAACCGATAGCGGGGAGTAAAAATTTCTATTAAAAAAAAATTAAAATCACATTAGAATATAAAGAAAGTATAACTTTTTTGATTCCAGCTTTGCGATTTAAGAAATTAGGGCGAAAATTTGTTGAAAAAATAGGTCAATTTTGTGAAACCCTGGTTCTCCCAAAAATCAATTTTTAAATTTTTTTCCTTTAAAATATTTTGTGTTTAGTTATCTTTTAAAAAAATATAAATATTATATATGTTACTTAAGAAAATTTTTAAATAACAGAAAAATAATATGGCAATTTTTTTTGGCAAAGTTAAAATTTAAATGCCTATAACTTTTCACTCCATAAATATTGTTTTCAAAATTCTTTCTTGACTCAATTTTGCTATCTGTTTTTAATGAAATAAAAAAATCCAACAAATCTGGTGAAATTTATACCCACTGTAGCGAAAAAACTTCACCAAGGCAAGCTAAAAATTTTATTCTTTGAAGCCTAATATATATTAAAAAAAGATATAAGATATACATACGATGATGTTTTTGTTAACATCGACCAGCAGAATCCTTCTATATAAAAATCTTTCAAATCGGTTCAGATATGAGGAATCAGGGTTGTTTTTGAAAAATTTATACCCGAGGTGTTCAACTTTGGGACCCTGTGAACTCGCCCCCTTTAGGTCTACTGTCTCTTTGTGAAATTTCATTGAAATCGGAACAGCCCTTCCGAAATTCCATAATTATTTCCATTTATTTTTTTGAATCGCACATTGTGCGGTGTTTGGAACTCAGCAAACAAAAATTGCTTAAAATTATTTTACTCAAACTCATGCAAATAAACATAGTGAATTCACTTAAATGTACATATGTATATTTTATAAATACAATTCACAATATTATAAAGTGCTTAAACATTGAACCAGATAATTCATTTTCACAATAGGCAACGTTAAGAAAATGCTTCACAAAATATATAGTGGAGTCATTTTTAACTCCAGTTTAAAAATAAATAATAACTACGAAGAAAATTATCAAAAAAAAAAAAAAAAAGTTTTTATTTGTTTGATTTATAAACCGTTTTATTAATTTAGACCAAAAAATCTACTAAATAATGATTGCTGGTATATCTATTTTCAATATTTCATATTAATTTTGAGAATATTTTATTTAAAACGTAACATTTTTAATTTATAATATATTATATCATTAATAATTTATTAGAAATCTATTTTAAACATTTTTTTCTTTGCTTCTTCTTAATATTGTAATGACAAGAGTTGTGCAGATGTCGGGAATGGACATATTGTACTTCTCATAAATAATCTTACATAAAAAATAAATATTTACGATTTTTATTGTTTTCAGCGCCTTTTAAAGGACACCTTACATTTTTACTTTACAATAAAAATTGGTATTTTATCTTTTCCAATCGGAATCACTTGTGGTTTAAATTCGAAGCCATTACTGAATCATCCTAAAATTGGGGTTAGGGTGATTATTTTGCTGATTTAACCAGACAACTCGGAAATCATTGGTGTATTTTTGAAATATAACAACAGAATTTTCTATGAGAAATTAAGAAGTGATAAAGTTTTGCACCATAAAACTATTGCTGATGTCCTAATAAAAGTGGTCCTCCATATTCACTGAATATTTTAGATTTGAATGAGTGTACTCTGGTTACTTAATATATAAGCTTCCGTCATTTCAATCAATACAATCATTTTCTATCTCTTTCTCAAATATAAAGGTGAAATGTAAAATAAATTATGGTTAAGAATTTTACGAAATATATCAATTTTAAATTGGTGATGTGTCTTATGTCTGCAGTTTTCTCAAAAATGAAATTGAAAAGAAAATTTACAAATAAAAATGTATTTTTTTGTTAATTAAAGTCAAAAGTACATGAGTGACTTAATTGCTTGGCCACAAGTTTGTGTATAAATAGTAAATAATGTATTATAAAAATATTAATATTTAAATTAAATATATTAAATGTAGTAAAACACTTTTTCTATTTTATCAAAGATTGTGAAATTTTTAAGTTTAAATATATATTTGTAAAATGCATTAGTGTACACATTTTTTGAAAATGTTGTATACAATGGTCCTTTATAAACAAGTTTATTTTTCTTAGTAATTTATTATATTTTATAATTAATTGGAAGTTTGCGTTTCACGAAGAAAATCATTCATTAGAATTTCAATTGAATTAATTTTTATATGCTAAATATTCAGCTTTTAAAGTATAAAATTGTGCTACTTTTACTCTTCTGGTAAAGAATAAACTTAAAATAATGTTTAATTAACGAATTTATACTTGCTTTTAATAATTTCGATAACGTCTTTAAAATGAATTTGTAAACCAAAGTTAACTCATTTCAAGACTGTTTTAATGTTTGCAAATTAGGTTGCAAAAAAAAAAAAAATAATAAAAAAATAATAATAATATAACATTAAAAACTGCAAAACTAAAGCAGCATAAAAACCTATAATTTTTGGAATTGTTCATAAATTATGGTTGTTGAATTGGAAGCACTACACGCAGAAAAAATATATAATCTAAGAGCAACATATTATGATTGGATATTGTTACTAATAAAACCTTCATAGTCATAAATAATAATAAATGTGAAAATTATAAACATAAAACGGTCTTTCTTATGATCAGTTTTTTATATTTTATATACAAATTTTATCATATCATGATCCCGTCTTATTTTCTCATATTATAGTTCTATATTATTATATTATGAATTTGTTTGTTGTTTGATTATTTGATTCATTATATATTGTACTATACAATACAAAGTTATTATTTAATAGTAAATCAATATCTCATATTCTTTGAATCACAAAAGATGTAGTCAAACCTTGTCTACTTATATTAATTCATGTATAAACTAAATGATAATTATAATGTAGGTGAAAAGAAATGTTAAAAAGAAAATATATATATATATATAAAATAAACAAGCTATGACTTTTTCAACCATATTTGTAAAAAGCATATTTATTTGTAACATTTTATTGTTGTGGGAATAATAATATTATTTTGTTTTGAAAACACAATATGGTTTAAAAACAAGGAAAAATATTGGTAATATTAAATGGTTGTAGAGATAATGATAATCTTTATATTAATAAAATTTTGTTGCTGGTAAAAATATTCAAAAACATTGAATTTTGAAAGTCAACTATAATAAGATTTTGATTGAATGAAAACATTTAATGATAAAAATGAGCACAGTATTATTCAAATTAATGAAAATTAACAATAAGAACATAATATTGTTGTAGTGAAAATGATTTTCTCTGCGTGTACTTGAACTTATAAATGAACCAACTAACGAATGAATAAATGGGTGGATGAATGTTATTAAAATTGTAATTGTCGTAATAATGTAGAAATTTCAACATTTAAATCAACCACCATAAATAATCATAACTATAATAAGCTAAAATAAAATACAAACACACACTAAAACTTACTACTTATCCTACTTATCGCTATACGTTACGTTTATATTTGTGGAAATATAACAATATTTGCATTTAATACCAGTATTTTTAGTGCGTACGATTAGTGCTATACATAAATACTTACATTCATACATAAATATTTATGCGTGTATATATTGTATATATTAGTGTTATTGACTTGATCTTCGAACCGGTTTAAAATCATTTTTCGGTTTAAGTACTGTTGGTTTTTTAAAAATTTTCCGGTTTTTAAAATGTTATTTTATTTCAAAAAACATATGTACTAAATACTAATATTTGAATGGAAATTTAGAAAAAATTTGTTAACTGATTAATATAGTTTAAAGCTAAATTTAAATTAATTCTATAAGTTTAAATAAATATTAGTAGTATTTATCTTGAATGAAATCCGCATATCAATGGAATTAGTTATTTATTTATTTTTTGTAATACCTGTAAAATTCTTGGAAACAATTTAAGTATTTTAAGGTTTCTATTAACTCAATATTTATAATAATATTTATATAATGAAGTAAACTCATTTTTTAAATTAGTATTATTTGAAAGACCTGCAAAATTGATTTCGCAAAAATTGCTGTTTCCATATTATGCCACAGTTTCTGTACATTTTATATAAAACTTAGTCTAATTTTGTATGATTATTTTCTTAAAGTAATTATTAAACTGGTCCAAATATATATGAGATTTGTAAAAGTTATTTTATTGAGCTCCACAGGCCCGATCTGTTGCATTCATCAAAACAAATTTGTATACCAAAAACTGGATCAATCGTGGTATATTTATTTGTCGATATAATTTGCGACTTTTTCCCATATAATATTATATGCGGTTAAGATCTAATACTAAAATGCTTTTCTGGACCTAGGAAAATCCTAAAATTACAGCGACTTCTATATATTGTTGAATTTGTTTGAATTTTGTAATATTTATTTCTTTTGTCGAATGGAACACGGGCAGCCTTTTGGAGTTCATGTTTTCAATGTTTTTATAAATTGGACTGTCTAATAATTATATTTAACAAATTTAAATTTGAATACATATTTTTCCTTTTTTAAAAACCCGGTTTTTTTCAAAATCCAACTATTCAAACTATTCGAAAACCGGTTTCTCCAAAAATTCGAATAATCGATCAACATAATATTTATATTAAATGTTCTAAGAAGGATTTATGAAAATTATTATTAAATAAGTATTTTCTTATATGAATCGGATAAATACTAAATATGAATGTATATGTGTTTATGTTTTAATACAACTGCAACAAAACCACACTCATTTAATAAAATCAACAGCTATAAAGATGCCATTAATTTAGCTTAGCAATTACTAATTGGTTATAAAGGATAAAGGATTTTGGATATATATGGATACATTTATATCCAATACAATACTTAGTGGAGATATAACATTTTGGCGAACTCGAATATCGAATACAATGGAAAAGGAAGAGGTAGAACCATGTAACTATAATCATAATTGAATAATAATATCTCATAAATCGAACAATTAAAACATAATCACTCACATAGCTAAATAATTATCCAATAATTTTATAAAAAAAATTGTTTTTAGCTATATCGCTCATTTGCTGCAACAAGGTCATGAGTCAAAAAACACAAATTTCGAGTTAACATCACTAATGAATAATAAATAATTTGTTTTTTATATCTCACGCAGCATAAAAGCATTTTGTCCTTATTATATAATCTGCTGTGTAATTTATTACTTGCAACAACATATTCTTTTATTTGTACATCTGCTATTGCGTAGTCAAGATCGTAAAGTTATCTAGAAAAGTGATTAAATTTGGTCATAATATATATATATATATATATATATATATATATATATATATATATTAGCCTTATGTTGAAAATGGCTTATGTCCATGCAAAAAAATAATAAAGTTAAGTATGAAAATATTTGAATTTTACTTAATTATTTGATTTGTTTCTTTTATATTAAAACTTGTTAAGATTTTGAATGAATAAATAAAAAAAAAAAAACTTAAGTTGGGGTAGAAATACAAAAATTTAACTATATTTATAAATAATTCAATTTTTTTCCATGAAGGGACTTAGACCACATTCAAAAGAAACGGCTCATATGCATATCGACTTAAAAACTCAAAATGCGTTTACTGAAAAAAATGAATTTATTGTATTATTTATTTACTACTTTTTTTGCAGCTTTCAGAAATTCATAAATGTCGATGATGATTAGATTATGACCTATTATAAGGTAAAGTTGCAAACTTTTCGCTTCAATACTTTATTTAAAAATTAGTTCTCTCTCTACTTCAGCTGTCAAAGTTTCCAGTTAACCTTCTTCAAAGCCTACAAACGTAATTAAAGTTTATATAACAACTGTTTATTAGACCACCCAAGAAATGTATGGGATTTACAAAAGTTTTAATTTTGTTGCTCCACGGGCAGTTTCTGGTAGATTGAGTTAAAAAAATATAATATTTGTGCAAAAATTGGGTCGAACGGTAGTAAACCGTAACTTCTGTAAATCAAGTCCGATTTCAAAGATTTAAAAACCTTTGCAAAGAACTTGATGAAATTGAAGGAAAAAAAATTGGTTAATCACCTGATATCTCTTATGGTTAAAAAGATGTAATGTGAATGTGGATATTTAGATTTTTTTCCTTGACTTTTTTGGTTTTTCTCAAATAATTTTCGTAATATAAGAGTGAACATTTTTGAACATTTTTTTAAGATTCTAAATACATTCCAAAACAATATGTTGATTTTTTTTTTGAATTAACTCAATTCGTCTAGCCTGGAAAATATATAAAATCCAAGATTTTAAATTGTGTACGAAAATTGCTGTTTTTTACTTCTTTCACTTTTTTCTCAAAATTTATTTATTAAATTTGATTTCACATGTTTCAAAAGACAAGGCTTCAAGAATGGATAATAAAGGAAGTTTGACTGAAAGTTTCAC
The DNA here is from genome assembly GCA_932274085.1 of Protocalliphora azurea. Classification (NCBI taxonomy): domain Eukaryota; kingdom Metazoa; phylum Arthropoda; class Insecta; order Diptera; family Calliphoridae; genus Protocalliphora; species Protocalliphora azurea. Next base: position 2,099,064 of record OW026519.1, read on the forward strand.
ATTACGTCCAGCATTAGTCCAAAATGGTAAAATTTTGAAATTTCAAGTACATCGGTCTAAAAAATGTAACGTATACTCAATTTAAAACCTTGACTTTGATAATTTTTCACGAATAAAAAAAAAAAAAAAAAAAAATGTTCAGCATATTATTTTGGAGTGTATTTGGAGTCTTGGGATATAATTAGAAAAATGTTCACTTTATGAGATCGACCCCACTGTGACAAAAAAGAGAGAAAAAAAGATAAGATAAATCAGTAATTTGTTACTGGATTATCAATTTGATTTGAAATTTATCATGACTGGACATGATGGTAACTATTATCATCATATTTAACAACTCAAGACTCAGATAATTCACATATTGAAAATCCTTTAAAAATAAATAAATAAAAAAATTATCAGGCGCCTTTCACTTTTATAAAAAATATATCAAGGCCTCATATTCAAAAAGGGCCATCTGCAGAAAAACAGTTTCTTTTAATCATTTTTCAACATTTTGCAATCCGATCTTCTAAGATTTATTATTATTATTATTATTATTATTATAATTATTATTATAATTATTATTATTGTTACGTTTACTAAAATTCACATTCATAAATAAATTTTTTAACCCCATTATTAGAGAAGTTATGGTAGATAGCCCTTTTTCTTAATTTATTTTTAACATGTGTTATGAAATGTGCAGATAACCCTTTTTGTTTATTAAAAATTAAAGGCGTAAAAGATAAAATTTTTGGTAAAAAATTGACAATATGTTAAATTTATGATATTTTGCCACCCAAGAGATAAAAAAGCGAAATTTGATGGTTGAAGCGTTACAACTGTCAAGTAAAAAGTATAATTACTCAAAACAAACAAAAAAAAAAAAAAAAAGGAAATGTGCTCGTAATTAAAATAATAAATTAATATTGAAAAGAAAATGTCTGCGAAAAAAATTACAAAAAAATAAATTAATTAAAATTGTATTAAATTTCATATCAAAACTCAACTGGGTTTAAAACCTTCAAAGACGCTGTTTAAAGATTAATTAGTGCTTTAAAATTTTAGGCTATATCTATGGACTTAAAAAAAAAAAAAAATAATAATAAATCTAGTTCTCAATTTTTTTATGAGAATGAAAAATAGAAGAATAGTTTAGAAAGACGATAAATCGACTTAGAAATTGATTCTGAGTCAAACGATATATTTAAAGGTGGATGTAGAACAATTTTTTATAACTTTTTATATCACATTATTTTGTTCCATTCTGTGCCGTTCATGAAATAAAGGTAAAGTGATCTAGAAGGTGCCAATATTTTATATTTTGCATTACATTTACACGTTTTACATCTTGTAAAAAACTTAACCATTTTTTTAGTTCATCGCACTTTATATCGGAATATAACTTTTTATTTAGCTTATAAATCACGAATTTTATTTCAATTATTTTATTCCTGCCTTTAAATTAAGTTAAATGTTGATGTGTATACGCGCGTGTTGTCTACAAACTTCTAGAAATATTAAAAATCTAACTTTAATGGCCTTTTTTCTTCAGACTGTATTAAGATAACATAATTTTGATGAAACATTTTAAGATTCTAATTCGAAATGTCTAAAAAATTATAAATCAAGAAAAGTTCTCAATTTTACCAATTTCTAATTTTACACTACTTTGAAAATCAAGCAAAATCTCGTAGATAGCACGTTTTTCCTTAAAAAAAATATTGTTTGTAAATCGTACAAAAATAAAAAGTGACAAACATGGTGTTAAAATTAATTTTTGGTTTCAAAATTAATGCCCCAGAAAAAAACTTTATAATAAAGAGATTGATGCGAAAAAATAAATAGAAGCCATTTATATATAGATTATATTAAAAAAATAATAATTTAATAAAAAAAATGTCATTTGTTTTAGAATTGTTTTAGAAATTGCCTTTTAAGTTTTTAGAATCAAGAAATTGTAAACTTTTTAATTAATTTGAAATATGTATCTTAAAATGAGTTTAAGCTGTGTTGTTGTCGTCTTACACTTTAAATAATTTTTGAAAAGAAACTTTTCATACAATGAAGGACAATTTTAAATATTTTTACATAAATGTGTTTAGGTTATACTTACAACATCAATTAATTGTGATAAACGTAAACCCATTTTGACCGTTAAACGATCAGAATTATTGCCAACAGGCCTTATCAAGCGATTGTAGTTACTCAAGAGATCGTCGTATAAACGTTTTGCATCTGGGTTGGCCAGGCCGCCGGTGGCAAAATGTAACGCTATAAATACAGCTGCAAACAGCACGCTCCCCATCTTAGGCCAGGTCCACCCCTAGAAATATAAGATAGAATTCTTTTTATCATAACACTAATATAAATAAAAAATGTATGAATTTTCGAAAGTTTGTAATGTGATCGTTTGTGCGTGTTTAAAACTAAATATTTTTATGCAAGATGTTGCAATAATTAATTTTACTTAGGTTAAATTTCATGATTATTGTTGAATTATTGTTTTTATTTTTTAATCATATACACACATGAATACATATATACATACATACATACATACATACGTACATACATGTATGTATGTATGTATGTATGTAGTTATACTTTTTTTTTACAAGTGTATACATATGTACATGTACATATGTATGTACATGTACAAGTAGTATATGTAATTTCCAAATCGTAAATTTCTTAAACTGTCAAAACTATTTTTACAAGGGAACTTGTATGAATAAGTGCATAAGTTCTTGCGTATATAAATAAGTATTTATACTATATAATTTTAGTGAGTCTGTTTTTGAATGTTGATAATTGGTTGCATGATTATTTTAATACACAAAATGTTTACATGGAATTTACAACTACATAAAATATACAATGTTGATATTAAGAGACTTAAGCGAATCATATAAATCGCAGGTATAATTTACAATTAAAAAATTCATATGATAACACATTGTAACAAGAAAATATTGCCTCAATATTTCCAATGCAAAATAAAAGCGTCAGGCAAAACCCCAAAACGGTTTTTCCAAGTTAGTTCGAATTTTTGTTTTATGGTCTTTTGAAGTTCGTGTTTTCCGGAGCCCTTTTTTTGAATGTTTATATGTTTATATGTTTTAAACATATAAACCGTGTTTAATAATAACATTTTATTTTATAAGACATCTGTACTAAATACATACTAATATTTGAATTGAAATTTAGAAGTAATTTTGTTAACAGATCAATATTCATTTATTCATAAATTGGAATTAATTCTATAAGTTCTCACGTAAAAAATAGAGCTTCGAAATAAACAAGTTTGTAAGGGAGAAAAATAAAAAATAGCGGTTCCACATTCTATTATGAATGCTATGAATTTTGTATGGCGAGTTCCCGGTTGTAAACAATAAATTTTTAACATAAAAGGTGCTCTTTTCAATACTCAGAAAGAAGCAAATGTTTCATTTAAGAAATAATTTTCTTGAATAAAATATTATATCAACGAATTAGTTTTTTCTCTTGTTACACCTGTAATATTATTACAAACAATTTAAATATTTTAGAGTTATTTTAATTTTATATTTGTTATAATAGCTTACTTAATTTTATAAATGAGTTTTATTTGAAAGAGATCTACCTGAAAAATGAATTTCGAAAAAATTGAGACACTCTTTTTTCATATTTAGTCATAATTTCTACACATAATATATAAAACTTGGTCTCAATTCTCATGATTATTTTCTTAACTTAATTACAAGTTATTCCCTAAAATAAATTATTTAATCAATTTTAATTTGAATATTATAAGATTTGTTGAAGGATAACGAATACTCAGTTTAACGAATTAGTGATTCCTTATATTACGAACAATTCATATATTTTAGAACTCGATATAACGAATTTTTCCAAAAATGTTATTTGAAATCTATTAAAATAAGAGAAAGTACTACTCAACTTGTTATTCAAAAAGAAGAGAATAACTGATTTTTTTCGGACAAGAGTTTTTCATTTGAAAACTATTTTCTAATAAAAAAATCAGTAAATGAAATCAAATTAAGAATACGTTACAAAACAGATATTTTCCTAACATTTATATTCATTATAAATATAAATATTTATATTCATTATAAATATGTATTTTGTACAATATCATTTTAACCGGTACCACCATATGTGATGCGTTTATCCTGAAAAATTGTTGAACCTCCGCTTAAAGTATTCGATTCATAATTACTCATTGAGTCAATTTAATATTATAAATATTTCAGAACAGTTGCTGGGTTCAAAAACCCACTCTCTAATATTAAACGCCTATGCGTCCGACTATAATAGACCACAATTTCCGTACATTCTTTGTAATTTAAACATCAAAATGTGATGGATAAAGCTGTTATTAAAAAAAAAAATGACAATATTCATGAAAAACTTTTAAGAATTTTAATTTTGTTAATTAATTTTTTCACTTTTAATTGTATAAGATAACTAAATTGAGTTTTAAGGTTAAAAAGTGAAAATGTGGACTTTAAAATTAATCTTTTTTATTAGTAAAAAATATTCGTGATTTAACGAATTTTTCGATTTCATTAATTGGTCTGGCAATATATCATTCCTTAAACCGGGAAATCACTGTATGGTTTTTAATGGAAAGAAATAATTAATTCTATAAAAAACCAGTCAACCCTTTTTTCAGAATTTCAAAAAATGGAACCGGTGTTTTAAAAATTTCGACTATTCGAACTATTCCAAAATCGGTTTCTACAAAAAATCGAATAATCGATCATATCAGAAAAGTATTTAAATACATTTTTATGTTACATCATTTTTCTATTTAATTAACGATAGAAATTGGTTAATTGATTTGCAGAAATAAGACCTAAAATTAAGTCGAATATTTTGATACATATCCGGCAATAATAATATTGATTAAAGTAAATTATTATATTATGATTGACTTTGCCCTAAACTGTTTTTCACTTGTTGAAAATAATATTCGAACGTGAATTCAAAATTAAATGGTGAATGTAGTGATTCTATAATGATAGTTTATGATTTTAAATTTTCTGAAAAAATAAAACTTTTTTAACCTCTTGTCAGAATCAAAGAATATCTGTGTTGCATTAATTTAAATCATTCATTTGAAATGTTTATAGACGTCGACTTGATGAACCGAACAATGTTTTTAATTTATCTCTTTATTGCAAAGAAAACTTTATTCAAAAGTTTTATTATACACACATACATACGTACATAGTACACGCTTGTACGGTTACTAAGATATTTTAGTTGGAAACTAGTCGCATACTATGTAAAGGAAAAACTTGCATTCATAAATATCAACAATGACTACAATATTCTCACCAATACCTAGAAGTTAGTGATGAACAACTAGAGATACTATATTGAAGTTAGGGCAAAAAATTGTAAAGGTCTCATTGCATGAAATACACACAAACGCCCAAACGAATCTAAAAACATATTAAAAGTTAAATAAATCCATACATAAATATGAAATAAAACTTTATAATGATTTGAAACTTATACATAGAAGCATGTGAATGTTAAATATATATATATATATATATATATATATATATAGATATATGAACATAATTTATGTTTATTATAAATATTTCTCTACTTTACAAACATGTATACATACATATGTAAATGATTGTGTCATTACATACATATGTAATATATTAGAATGGTCCGAACACTACGATTGAAGCAACTTTTTAGGAGGCAGTCAAGATTTTTTTAAACCCAAAAATATTTTTCATTTAGAAATATTAATTCATTGCATATAATTTTTAAGAAAAAATTCTACACGTTTAGTCAAACTTTTAATAAGATTTTGGTTACAAGCATGATCTACTTATATTAAATTATTTCAATATGAGTATTTTTAAGCGTATCAAATTTGATAATGAACTTATTTTAGTATTTAATAAAAAATATGTATTTAATAAAAGATACTGATTTTATTGCTTTATGCTAATTTTTTACTAATATATTGGAAATTCATTAAACTTCATTCATTATGGAAAGCAATCAGATATTAACATTTATATGTTTATCAAAAATTTATGAAATTTCTTCGATTTCGATTGTTACTTTTTTTTAAGGACAAAATGAGATAAATCAGATAAATAATCATAGGCTTAATTTTTGTACACCTGTATTCGTTAAGTCAACGTGATAAATATTTTAAAATTGTAAGTTTGTATTTAAGTACAATGTGAACGTTAAATAAGTAATTAAATAAAAATCAATTGAATATATCAATTGATTTAAATTGGTTTCCTTGCAATAATTAATGTTCTAAAGCTGACATAAGATTTGTAATAAAAAATTTTAATGTTCATAATTAAGAAAATACGAAAAGTGTCATTAATTTGTATAATAATGCACTTTTAATGTTTTTATTGAACAAAAACACTTTAGGTTGACATTTTTTTAAATGGAAATGATTTTTTTCTTTTTTTCCACAAGTAAACGTATTATGAACAGAAATTATACAGGAATTAAATCGTAAATGTTCATTGTATTAAAAGCAAACTTTTATACATACATATGACGTTTTTAAAGTAAATAAGCGATATGTTCAACATGACATGTGATTAAATAACTGTTAATTTCACAGGAGTAAAATTACATTTTACATGATTTGATTAAATATATAAATACAATTTTAATTTCGATCATTTTCGAATACAGGTTGTAATAATGTAGATAAGAATTGTCTATTTATACAGGTGTAAATATATTTATTAAATTTAATATATATATATATATATATATATTAAATAAATCTTAATAGCAGAATAACTATTTGTAAATATAAGACATTAAGGATTTATTGAGGATTAATGTTAATAAAATAAATTCAAGGCTTTTTGCTTACACGCTCTAATGATTTAAAAAAGAAGAGAAAATAAGGGAAAAAAGTAGCAAGATTTAATCCATGGGGAAAATACATTACGACTACTTGACTTCACACTTTATTAATATTGTTAAGAAATATGCTGGAGTATGAAACCAAGAAACAAAAACAGAATAAATATAATAGTCAAAGGAAAGTATAGAGATATACTCGTACATATTTACAGTAGTTCATAATTTGACAAAATAACTAAAAATATTAATTCTGAGTGGGGATGCCAAACGGAAAATCTTGATTCTCGGGAATTTTAAATTTCAATTCACGTGATTTTTCGGGATTTCTAAGTCCCTTTTTTATGCTTTTTATTTTCATAAAGCTTATATTTTACGTGTTATTTTGAACACAATTTTAAAAAATGTAAAATGTAATTATTTGATAGTATTTATATGAAAATCAAACTGAAATTATTGTCAAATTTATGATAAATAAGGTAGGAAAAATATTAAACACTGTTTGAAAATCTCCAACTAAAAATTATATACGAGTACATACTTATGTGCTACAAAAGTTGACAAAAAAGAAAACGAATAAGCTTTGAATTTAATAAAAAAACTGTTTAGTGGGTTAGAAATTTCTTTTGAAAAACTAATAAACTTAAAATTGCCAAAACACGAATTGGCTGATTAAACCTTAAAAAAATTTATATAATTATAAAGAATGATATGTTCTAGCAAAAAAAAGCGAGGAATATAAAATATTTATTACTAAAACATGTGTAAATTATTTCCAAGAAAATATCAGGTTTACAACTTAAAAATATTTTTATTACCTTTTAACAAAGTTAAAACAATATTTTTATAAACAATAAAAATAAAATTATAAAAATTTAAAAAAACTATAATACTTATCTAATGACAAATATGGTTTAAAAACCATGTTTGACAACATTATGTTCAAATATTTTTTTTAATATTATTATTATTATTATTATTATTATTATTATTTTGCTGAGGTATTACACTATGCGGGATTTTCAAAAATCTATCGCGATTGTAATCCCCAATACTGAGATATTAAAATAATGAGCAAAATAATTTAATGTGTTAGCAGTGTATGAGGGTTTTATTTATAAATATCTGTAATAATGTATAATTTTATAAATTTCTGTTCTATGGAACTGGAATATATTAAGTCTAAATTGTAAAAGACATATTTTAATGTGTTCCATTACTACATCCGACATAATGTTTTTTTAGAAAATAAGTCTTATTAATAACTTAATAGTACTAATACTATAGATCAATTTGGGAAAGATAAAATAAGATATATAGTTGTAAAAAAAAGATTTCTTTATCTTTATTATCAATCTTAAACTTATGTTTTCATTAACACTTTAAGTTGAAATATTTTTGTAGTGCAGAAACCACAATGCAGCCGCATTAAAAAATTTAGAAAACGAAATAGCGCTATAGGTAAATAAAAGAATTATAAAAAAATCTTAGAATACCTTAAACCTGAAATTTAAATGTTTTAGGTGGAGGTTATTTTAATTGCTTATTTTATTTTTTTGTTTTTGCATAGGGATTTGTCATTATTTTGTCTTGTATATATATTTGTATGCATACATATATTTGCATGGGTGTGAAACAAAGACTTGCGCCGAACGGCTTAAATCCGGCTAAGTTGGGCCGCCGAGAAAAATTTGGAAGCCGCCGTAGCAGAAAAATATTCGGCTTAGAAACAGCCGCCGTTTTTTTCTTTTTCGAAAAATATGTTAAAAACGAAACTTTTTTATTACTTTAATGCAGTATTCGTCATTTATGTTGTATTTAAATATCAATGGAACAATATATTATCAGTATTGTTGATGGCTTATAATTAATTATTTTTCATGTTGATACTATAAAAAAATAATATTAACAGTTGCTAATAAATCCTGAGGGAAATCTAAAAAAAGCTCGTACACAAAATTTTGTCACCTAATAAACCACTGCTACTCAATAGTGATATTAAGTCGAAATTTGGTTTTCTTTTACTTATGACATTGCACCAAATAAGCGATATGCGGTTGGGAATCATTAAAATAATTGATATAAATTCTATTATTTATTTTAGTATTTTATTTCTTTAGCATATCTTAATCTTAATAGTTAATATATATTTATATCAGAGCAGACCATTCCTGATTCTAATATGCAAATAATTATTCTAATATTTTATGTAAAAAATCCAAAATTATCCTTAGATCACTCCGATATTCTTTCCTTAAAATATTTTTAATAAATTAATAATTCTATTTATACTTTCGCCAAAAAAATCTCGTAGTCCTATTTTTATGAACAATGTTAATCAATGGAGCATGAAAAAGTAAAATTTTTAATTAGAAAAATGTGTATTGATTTTAAGTTGCCGCCGGAGATTTTTAACACAAGACGCCGCCGCCAATAAAATTCCTCAGCGCAGGTCTCTGGTGTGAAACCCTATTTTATTATATAAATAATTACAACATATTCGTATAAGATTTTACAACTGTATATTTGATGTAAACGATGTGTATAATGAGTATGACTGTGTACTACTTTCGCGTTTTTTTATTTTTTTATTTTTATGCCTATATTGAAAGTATTATATCTTTATTGTCGCTTAAATAAAAGTAACACATCTGCTAATGTTTCTATTTGAAATATGTTACAAGTTCGTAATAAATTTCGTTTTCGGTTGAGTGAGTCCCTTTTAAATAAAAGCTTGTATTTCGTTTTACTTACAATATTAAATATTTTTGTGCTACACTTTTAGGTTTTTCTAATTTTTCATTTAGTTTAGTTTTATTTTACTTTTATAAATATTAGAAAAAAAGAAAAAAAATTACAATCTTTTTTTTCTTAAACAAAAAAGACAAAAACAAAAAAATGTAAAAAAAATAATCTTAGGCGTGTTCTTTTTTAAGGAATATTTGTACAAAAAATATAGGAGTTGTTGGAAAAATAAGAAATGTAAGAAAAATGTTGTAGCTTAAGGCTACAAGTATGTAAAGAAATATAACATTTTAAGTTTGGTATGATTCTATGGATGTGTGAGTGTGTGGGTTTGAGAATATATGCTAGTGTATATGTGTGTTTAAGGTTAGTATATTATGTTTAAATGTGTATATATATTTTACATTTCTCATCTATTAGTTGTGCTTCTAATGTTTTTATTAGCTTTATTTTTATTTTATTTATTTATTTATTTTTTTGTTAGTTCATGTAGGTAATATCAGCAATTTGTTTTCCCCAGTTAATTCAATTTATTTTCGCATGCGAATGTATATTTCGGTTAATTTAGATTTTAAATTAACTTTTGATGCAAGTATGTTAAAAACACCACGTGGAGTAAAACAACAAAAATTCAAGATGTGAAATGGTTCCATGTGATACCGGCAAGAACTCAAAGTTAAAAAAATCCAAAAAAAGTGTTTGAAAATAACAAGTTTTTTTTCGTTCTTTTGATTCCTGTAATCACGGAATTTATAATATGTGTTCAATTCCTAAAATACACTTGCAGAAATAGGCCAAATTATGTTCAATCAGTGTGTCGTTGACCAGTGTTAAATTATATTATGGACAAGTGGCGAAACCAAAATTTTAAAAATTTTAATTTGTTGCAGTTTTTCGATTAGAAAATTTGTACCGTTACGTGTATTCTAAAATAAATGGAATGGAGAATTATTGCTCTTGTAATTATAATTCGTTTCAGATACATATCGTTAATGTGCCCTAAATAAAAACGCTACAGCGGCTGCCCAATCTTGGGGAGAAAAAACGTAAATGGCTCCAAGAGGTGCATGTTTTGCAAGGCACACCACAGCGTTATTTCAATGAAGTTAAAGTATCGCGTGATCAAAAAAGGTTTCCAAATTACGTTTAAAAATTATTATGGAGCGATAAAATATTAGTTTGCAAAAATGTTATAACTCTTTAAAATCTGTCTAAAATTTTGCATACTTTATACTTTTTATATATTGATTTGATTGATTGATTTTATATATTTGATTTGAAATTATATTTACAAAGAGTACATCTATTCTGTTCTAGTTAAGCGAAAAATAGGTGTAAAACAATTGCATAAAAAGTATTCATGACCTGAGATCATAAATCGTCGAGGCACAATGAAGGCGCTAATTGAAATCGGTGAAAATGTATACTTACATTGGAATCAAGAATTTAATGCAACTTTTAATATTTTTGGGGGTGTAATTTTGTCATTGAAAAAATTATTTTTTAGTTATATAATTAATATATGCAACTTTTTATTTATTAACATCATTTAAAGATTTTATGTTGTTAGATATGAAAAATATATCAGCGAATTAAATCCAATTACAAAATATTAAAAATCTAGGTACAATTTGTTTTTTGCTCTGTATTCTAAAGGGAGGTTTAACCAGATTTGTGCTTAATTTGTATATTATATACGTCTGTGTAGGTTACATATGTGCATTTATTGTTGTTATCGGACTTAAAATGGAATTTCTATAATATTTTTAAAATTCTGAATTTTAACTACCATTGTCAAATATTAAAAATATATTAGAAAAAATTATAAAATTAAAAAACGAGAAAATGTATGTATACTTTGTTAATGAAAATTTGTTTAATAAAATGTTAGAAGATCACTATGATCGTGACTATCTTCGATATCATCAACAATATCGTATTCCTTTTAATATGTATTTTAGACATTAATTTTTTGTAATATTATTGAAAACAGAATTTTGGAAATTTATAACTTTTTATCTTAAACCTCCGTAACACTAACTCAGTTCGCTAAAAGTCATTCACGCATACAGATTTGTGTTTCATTAAAAACAGCTAATATTGGTACTAAATAGCGTTGATGTGCCATGACAAAAATGTTCAATTTGTTTGAGATATTATGTTTATAACGCATAGGAAAGCTAGCTTTCCATGTATACATTCTGCACAAAGTACGGGTCGCAATTTTAAAGATAATTCAATGAAATTTAGCACGTGGAACCTTTATGAAACTGGTTGTGATCGGTCCATTATTTAACCTAGCCCCCATACAAATGTCCACCTCGAATAGAGTTTAAACCCTCAAAAATGCCTTAAAAATAAGAATATTTTAATGCAATTCAGTGCAAACAATTTCTGTATAAGTATCAATCTTTGTACCAAATTTTATGAAGATCTGTCCACAATTGACCCATGTAAATCCCTCTTCCGAAAATCACTTTAACGTGAATGAATTCCATACGAATGTTAGAATCAAGTCAATATTCGAAACAAATAAGTTTTATGTACGTAAAAACAACATTGCCAAATTTTATGAGGATCAGTCCATAATTTACCCATATAACTCCCATATAAACCCACTTCCAACAATCGCCCTAAAGTGCATGAAAACATCTGTTAGTATCAACGCATTACTCGCATTTTGTTGAAAATCATTAACATTGAAAATTCAAAACAAGTTATTATAAAAAATTTGAAACATAACTAATTACGTTAATAAATAATTCTAATTTTCAACTGTAAACTTAACTAATAGTGACTTTTACTCTTGATAGTATATTTTCAACTCAGTTATATCATAAATACGAATTTCAATTGTAAACAGATTAAAACATATTTTTTGTTATTTTTAGTTCATTTTTCTGGTTTTCTTTTTGAGTGCATTTGTTTCAATTTCCGCGGAATTTTTGCGATTAGCAGATTTTAAAATAATTTTAGAACCATTTTATATTTTGCCCGAGTATATACTTCGTATGAACAATTTAAAAATATTGCAACTGTATCAACTCTTAATTGATTTCAGTTAGTATTGCGGAGTTTTATATAAAATAATAGTAAAAAGTTGAAACGAATTGATAAAAAAGAGAATTGCAAACATTTTTTATAATATTTTATCAAAAGTTTATATAATGTATATATATTTTTAAGTTTGATTTCTTTTCTATCTAAAACAGTTAAAAAAATCAAAATTGGTAAAAAAATAACTAAAAAATTTTTTATTTCTTCAAGTCGTAAAAAAAAAACTTTTTTTTGTCGGTAACTTCAGATTTTGAGGGTGTTAAAAAAAATTAGGTTAAAAAATTTTGATAATGTTTTTTTTCAGGTTTTATCATCTATTTTTTTTTCTTTTTTCATTATAAAAATTATTTTTTATTTACGACTCTTTTAAATCTGATGCAGCATTATAAACAGAAAATTCGCAACATTATATTTTTGTCTATATGTATAATATTCTGTAAAAATCTTCACAATTGTTAGACTTGCTTTCAACATACATACATACATATATACAAATATATTGTGTGCAAAATACATTTTATGTTAGATCTAGTGTCATAAAGTTTATTTTTCTTGTTGTAATTTTATTATATAAAATGTTTGTTTATTACACAAAATTTAAATTGAAATTGTTTTGAGTTTTAAATATTATATATAAGTATATATACACATGTAAATATGTATGTTTGTATATAGCATAAATTTACGAGTAATAAACCTTCAATGACAGGTTGACTATGATACCTTAAAATATAATTTTTCTTTCATGTAAATCATCTTTATTTTGATATATATTCTTTTGTCATTTTTATTAAACTATTTATGTATAACAGTGTATATTTATTTACTCAGAAGTAAGTAGTTAAATACATACATACATACATACATACATACATACTATGAATAATATAAGAACATGTTAGGTATTGTTAAATTTGATGGTAATACAACTATGACTATATGTGGTAACATTTTCACCAGTTCCATTAAATAGAACTGTTGTTACATATATACGAGTACATAAACAAATATACATACACATGCAGCTTATAATACACGAATAGTGAATGTAAAATGAGCAAAGAATTGCTATCAAGGGAGTGATTGCATAGAGTAATATGAAAAATGAGCTTTTCGAGATTTGAGGTTAAAATGTTATAACACTTTAACAATGAAAATCAAAACTCATAGAAAAATCCTTTAGAAATTTTAAGCATGCAGAAAACATACTTAGATTATATTAAATTATTATTATTATTTTTTGTGTGTTTTAAACTTATATTTGTTACAAACTTTCTTTTTTAATTCACATTTAACAAATATTGGTGTTTGATAATTTTTACTCGCACGTTTCCGTAATATGTTATTTTGCCCTATAAATATTTTTATTAAGCTTTCAAGAATATATTGCAAAGCGATAATATAGGACATAATATTCTCAGCATCAGAGCTGTTTTTAAAGAATTTATTTTTAAAAATTAAAACTAAGCTAACAGAAATCACAATCAAGTTTTTATTTTCTATTTTTTATTATAATTATAATTATTATTATTATTATTGTTATTATAAAATAATACTTTAGCGCGTTTGTTTTGACAATGAAAACGTTATACATTGTTCTCTTTTAAAAATTTTATGTACGTTATATTTTAATTTTTTTTATTTCTACTCGTATTTCTTCTGGTATTTAAAGTATGAAACAGGTAAATTTATTTACTTTTAAAAACTTTACCGAAAGTAACTTTCAGTTGGACTTTGTAATATTACGTTCAGCTGCAATATTTCTGGGTGAACTTTACTTTACAAAAAAAAAAAAAAGTTGGTTTATGAGCTTTTTGTACTTTTCCTCACTTTAATTTTAATATGGAGAGAGTGAATTTGTGGTAAAAATAAAAGTTAGCCTTAAGTATTTTGCTAAAATTTTTCTTTTTCTTTTTTTATATCACTCGGGAATTTTCTTTATAATGAATTCATTTTAATTTTTTTACAAATATCTGAAAGGACTAAATATATATACAATAGTGTTTTGTTAAAATAAAATATTTAAAATTTTATATCAAGAAAAGCTTAAGTATTATAATTAAAGAAAATTTTGAAAATACGTAAAAATGTATTTGTATAGAAACATTTAGATATTAAAAATTATGTTCGTGTGTGTGTTAAAGTGTCATACAGTATATGTGAGTGATTCTTAACATAATGTGTGCATATTAAAATAATGCGTTTTTGTGTAATGAATGAATATAATATAATGAAATTGAGGTGTTTTTGAAAAATGTGTCTACTCATACAATCATACGTGAATAATAATTTTACACTTTTAACAGTTGAGTCGTTATGAATGAGCGAATGCGATCAGACGTGCGATCTATTTATATCGGAGTGTTCAAAACAAATTATTTATTGTTAAAAATAATAACAAAACAAAACAAAATATTCAACTGCATTGCTTATTGCAATTGCATTATACAAAAAACAATCATTTACGCATTGCTCAATGCAAGTGCGTAAACAAATTAAAAAAGAAAAAACAACACTAAAATAGAACAAAAAAAAAAAAAAAAAAAAAAAAAAAAAAACAGTAAAAAAATTCCAAACCTATTATTCATAGGTTTATTTAATTGTAAAAACAATAAACAAAGTAAATAAAGTAACAAGTTTAGCTAGCATGACTTCTCCTAGTATACCTAGCATTGAAGATGCTAGCGAAGAAAGTGAATGTGAATGGCAAACTGTAGAAAATTCAAAAAAACGTCGGCAAATAAATCCACTTATTAATTACAACAATAAACGTAGAGCAACAACAAATGAAGTACCAAATAGTCTAACAAATAGATTTAGTGATTTAGATACTGAAGATAATATCAATAATTCCACATCGCAATCTTCGGAACCCAAGCCACCCCCATTATACATCCCAAATGTTACCAGCATAAAGGACATGAATCAACGCTTTGCAACAGTCATATCTCCTACACAATATTCATATAAAGCACTTAGAGATGGTCAAATCCGCGTCATGGTTAAAACTATTAGTTCTTATAGAACACTAATTTCATATCTTAAGTCTAAAAATATAAGTTTTCACACCTTTCAAATTAAACAAGATAGGGCCTATAGGGTTGTAGTAAAGAATTTACATTACTCAACGAACACGGACGATATTAAGTCTTTCATTGAAAAATCAGGTCACAAAATAAGAAATATCTCTAATATTAAAAGTAATATAACAAAAAAACCTCTATCAATGTTTTTTATTGATCTTGAACCTCAAGACAACAATAAAGAAATTTATAATTTAACACACATTAACAATGCCATAGTTAATATAGAACCACCACGAAAAATAAATAATATCCCACAGTGTCACCGATGCCAGCAATACGGTCACACACGTTCTTATTGTTATAAACCCTACAAATGCGTTAAATGTGGATCAAATCACATCACCGCAGAATGTACAAAAAACCAAAATTCACCACCCAAATGCGCAAATTGCCATGAATGTCACCCTGCAAGTTATAGAGGTTGTATAGTACACCAGGAACTAAAAAGAAAATTACAACACAAATTATCCAATTTTCAAAATGGAAAACCAACGCCAAATTCTTATAACGTAAACATGAACCAAAAATTTGTAAATAATACAAATAATAATGAATCTCACAATCTTTCTTATTCTGATGCTTTAAGAGGTAATAATATTTCAAACCAGAGCAACGAAAACTCTATTTTACAAAAAATTGAAACACTCTTAACAAAACAAATGGAGCTGATAAACACGTTATTAAATACGATGTCTATGTTGTGTACTAAACTATGTCAATAGATTTAAGAATAGCAACATGGAATGCAAATGGCTTGCTAAATCACACTCAAGAAGTTGATTTATTTTTGAAAACAAATTTTATAGACATTTTACTAATCTCAGAAACACATTTCACCAAAAAATCATTTTTTAAAATAAAAAATTATGACTTATTACACGCTAACCAACCAAATGAAAGAGCCCACGGCGGCTCGGCAATCCTGATAAGATCGAATATTAAATATATAGCAGAAGAAAATGTAACCACAGAATATTTACAAGCAACCTGCATGAAGGTAATATGTAACAATATTCTCGTTTCTATTTGTGCCATTTATTTTCCTCCCCGATTCTCCGTTAACTGCACTGATTTTGAAAATTTCTTCAAAAAGCTCGGTCCACGTTTTATAGTCGGTGGAGATTTTAACGCGAAACATCCTTGGTGGGGATCGCGTTTAATAAATCCGAAAGGTAGGGAACTACACAAATGTTTAATAAAAAACAATTTTTCAACAATATCTACAGGAAGACCAACTTACTGGCCTTCCGACCCAAGAAAAATTCCTGACCTCTTAGACTTTTTCGTTTACTCAGGAATCCCAAGTAATATGCTCGATATTAAGGACAACTATGAATTAAGTTCTGACCACTCGCCTATAATTCTTTCATATAACACCTCAATTAAAAAACTACATAAAATAAAGAAACTTATTTCAAACAAAACTGACCTAGAATCATTTTCCTACTGGTTAGATGCAAATATTAATCTTAATACTTCCATAACAAACGGATATGAGCTAGATAATACAGTCGAAACCTTTACAAAATTAATACATGAAGCTGCACACTTATCAACACCAGAAATAAGAAGTATAAATAATCAAAATAACTTTCGAATATCATCGGAGACACGAGAACTTATTAGGCAAAAAAGACGTTTAAGAAAAATTTGGCATAGTACAAGAAATCCAAACGATAAACGTTTACTGAACCAAGCTACTAAATCCCTTACAAAACATTTGTCTGAGCTAAAGAACACTTCAATTAGTGCATTTTTCGATTCACTAAACATCAACACAGACAATGATCATAAACTTTGGAAAGCGACGAAATGTTTAAAACAGCCATCAAAAAGACATCCTCCATTTAAGGACCGTAATGGGATATGGTGCAGATCCGATATAAGTAAAGCTGAGACTTTTGGAAACCATCTTTACAATATATTCAATATCTATCCAAATAAAAACGCTGCTGATGATAATGTATTACAATATCTTGATGTTGCTTGTCAAATGAGTCTACCTGTAAAGCCTATTTCACCTACGGAAATAAAAGACGAAATAAAAAAGTTAAATACAAAGAAATCACCTGGATATGACAATATTGATGGATGCGTTATGAAATGTTTGACAAAGAAAGCTTTAATACATCTTACAAATATTTACAATACCATATTAAGAATCAATCATTTCCCATCACAATGGAAATGCGCAGAAATCATAATGATAAAAAAACCCAACAAAGCTGAAAACGAAATAACATCTTATAGACCAATCAGTCTGCTAAGTATTTTTTCAAAAATATTTGAAAAAATATTTTTGAATCGGTTATACCCAATTATAGATAACTTAAAAATCATACCAGATTATCAGTTTGGTTTTAGGAAGAAACATGGAACGATTGAACAAATTCACCGAGTTGTGGACACAATAAGGAAATCGTTTGAAGAAAAGAAATATTGCTCAGGGGTCTTTTTAGACATAGAAAAAGCTTTTGACAGAGTGTGGCATAATGGCTTATTATATAAAATAAAGACACTTCTTCCGGCTAGCTTTTACTATATAATTAAATCATATTTGCAAAATCGAACATTTTATGTTAAAATCAATGACGAAAGATCGCAAATTTTTTATATCAGAGCAGGAGTTCCACAAGGTAGTGTGCTAAGTCCTGTTCTCTATTCAATATATACTTCAGATATGCCAGTTCTTAATAATATAAAGATATCAACTTATGCTGACGATACAGCACTTCTTGCAAATAATGAGTCTCTGAATATAGTTTCAAACTTATTGCAAAATCAACTAAATGATTTAAATACATGGCTTAAAAAGTGGAAAATTACCGTAAATGCTCAAAAATCAGCTCATATATTATTTACTTTAAGAAGAGGAGATTGTCCAACGTTGATGATAAACGATACGCAAATCCCCAACAAAGACTGTATTAAATATCTCGGTATGCATTTAGACCGTCGCCTAACCTGGAAGGAACACATAAAATCCAAAAAACAACATTTAAACATTAAAAGCAGAACTCTCTACTGGTTACTAGGACCAAAATCAAAACTTAACATCGTTAATAAAATTAAACTATATAAAGCCATCTTAAAACCTATCTGGACTTACGGAATTGAACTTTGGGGAACTGCGAGCAATTCAAATCTTGAAATAATTCAAAGATACCAATCAAAAACCCTCAGATTGATTACACAAGCACCATGGTACATTACCAACGATGCCATACACAATGATCTGCAAATACCTACAATTAAGGAAGTCATAAGAACACACAGCGAAAGATACTTATCCAGATTGAACAACCACGTCAATACATTAGCTATTTGTTTATTAGACGAGACAGACGAAATAAATAGACTTAAAAGATACCACGTTTTAGACCTACCATTCCGAAGCTAACGACTATGTTTATAATATTCTGATTAAGCTCAGAATAATTATCCCTTTATATTCTTTTTGTTTATTGTATAAATTTGTTATAATATTAATATTATAAATTATATATTTTTTTTTTTTTTATATATAACACTATGTTTAAATGTATCTGAATGTGAATAAATGAATTAAAAATTTTATGTATTCTATTGTATGCTATGTATGTATTAGTATTAAGTTAATTGTATTTATATTTCTGTTTAGTAAAATTACTGTTAAAAAGAAGATTATCTGAACTTATATTTGTACTTAAAAGAGTACATCTAATAATGTTATTTTTAATTTTCATCCCAATTGCTTATTATCTTGTTTGTAAGATAGATTGTAATTAAAAAAAAAAAAAACAAAAAAAAAAAAAAAAAAAAACTTTTAACAGCCAAATTATAATTTCCTTCAAAAATTGCAGTTTTTTATTGCAAAAAGTCAGGGATCTAAGATAACAAATATGGAAACATCTTTGACTAAAAAAAATCAATATTATTGAACGTTATTATATCTTCTGAGCAATATTTCCAAATATGCCACAAATTTTTATTTTTTGATATTTACTTAAAAATAAGTAAAAACAATAATGGCCAGTTTATAAAAGACATATGAATATTCAGACAGGCGAGTGGTATCCAGACGAGCACGTAAGAAAATGAGTTTTTTTAAGTATTCGTATATCTTAAGTTCTCTAACGTTGTTTTTTTTTTTTTTTTTGGTATTGTCAAATGTTATTATTGCCATTATGTTTAATTTTTACATCTTTTAAATGTTTTTCATATAAAATCATGATTTTTGAACAAAAAATTGGCAACCCTTAAATATAAACAAAAAGAGCTGTGTTTTGGAAAATATTACAAAAATAAACAAGTAAGAAAGTTATAGTCGGTGAAGCCCGACCAAAGTTCGTGGAGGACCGATTTTTACTAAGTAAAATAATATATACAGAATATTACGTAAATACTAACATTTATATGAATTTGTGCATTTTAGGGTGATTCACAAAGTGGACTTATATGGGAGCTATGGTGAATTATGGAGCGATAAAATTTGTTACTATGATTTCCACTTATATAAAACTTATTTGTGTTGAATATAAACCTGATATTAACATGTGTATGTGATTTATGCACGGAAGAGGATTTTATATGGGAGCTATGGTAAATTATGGACCGATCTTCATAAAATTTGCCACAAAGAATAAAACTTATACAAAATTTCCTTACTTTCTTTTTTAATTCACATTTAACAAATATTGGTGTTTGATAATTTTTACTCGTACGTTTCCGTAATATGTTTAAAATATTACTATATTTAAGGCATTTATGATCATTAAACTCCTATTCCGGGATGAATAGGGGTTTCACCTAGGATGGGCGCTAGGTGAAATAATGGACCGATCATAACCAATTTCAACAGACTTCGTCCTTTTGTCATGTCCTATGTGCCAAATTTCATTGAATTATCTTAAAAATTGCGACCTGTACTTTGTGCACAAGTTTTACATAGACAGCCAGTCAGCTAGCTAGACTGTCACACATCGTTGGATCGGTATAGAAAGTGATTCTGAGTCGATTGGTATACTTTAAGGTGGATATTGGATGATTTTTTCTGTGCGTTACAAACATCAGCACAAACGCATAATACCTCTACCACCTATTGCAAAACATATTGCAAAAACTAAATTTCAAGCATATTTTTTAAATTAACAATAACGTTTCCATTTTAGCGAATAGAGTGATTCTAGTGAGAGTGGTGTTGGCGACACACGTATATGTTGCAGAAATTTTCTTATATTTACAGTTATGTCAACGCATTTCGCTTCATGATTACATTTTACCGATTGTCTGTGTTTGACATAAATGACATTTATAAATGCGTTAAAAAAAACCACAAAATATGTACAAAAACGTCAGTCCTTACGTTTTTACTAACAAAAATCCGACATTTCAACAAAAATTTTGAGTGACATGGGTTATATAAACAGGCCATAAGATTTGAGTTCTTTGTATGTAATATAACGATTACTTTGGGATTTTCATATTTGATTAAAATTAATAAAAGATAAAAAATAAAAGAAAAAAAAAACTATCTAAACTGAACACTGAACTGACATATAATGGAAGCTTCCATTGCAACATACATATAAATGTACGTATGTATTATTTTGTATATGTATTTATATGGACTCAAGTGCTTACCCACTTTTGTCAATGCAGTTTGTTACGTCCACACAGTAATATTTGTTGGCTAGAAGAAAACTGTGTCTGTTTTAATGAACAATTGTGTTTTATTGAACATTGTTGCATTTTGTTGTCGATTAGTTGACGCTAATGTTTCCACCATTTAAAGTTTTATTAATATCACTTTTTGTAAGTCGTGGCGCAATTATAATGTAAAATTATAAAACTAATTTTTTGAATAACTTTGTCCTTCACACTGTTGCTGCTAAATATTTTACAATTCAATATTTTTGCAAATCATACTGACAATATAGTTGCCGGATTTTATACAATCAAATGAGGAAATTAAATAAAAAATTTTAAAATACGAGTTTTTTTACAAAATGTACTAGGCCCTTATTTTCATATAGTTTCGATGTGCTCAGTCCAGATATCTTCATATATGTATATAAGCAGAACGTAGCATTAAATCTATATATTATGTATATTTATTTTTCTGGATTAAGAAGTAAAGTATTTAATAGTATTATAAAGCTTCTTACCTTTTCCAAAAAAAAAAAACTTTTTTAAATCAATAATTAATAATTATCTAATCTTATCTAATGATTTATGGTTTATATTTCTCACCTTTGATATTCATGATTTGAACGGTTGTTAATCAAAGTTTTTAGCCAAAATCAACTTTTTTTTGTAAGAAATATTAATCATTTTTGTAAAAAGGTTTATTTTATTTATTTACAAAACCTTTTTTTGGCAGCAAGAAAAACAAACATACCAAGGCCATTTAAATGTTGTTCTTTTTTTTTTTTTTTTTTTTTTTTTTTGATTTTAGCTTATATTTGATTTTCTCTATCTTACATTCTTTCGAAATGTCACAAATGAGAGTTACAATACATAGTCATGTACGTATGTATATCTATGTATACGTAAAAATGTTATTTATCTTCTTTTTTTTTTTTTTTTGATATACATAATGGTAAAATAGAAAACACCAAATAGGATAAAAACAAACTAAATTAAAATGATAAATAAAAAGATTGGCAAACCAACGTATAACGTTTGTGACCATAAAAAATAAAATAAAAAAAAAAAAATATCTAGATACTCGCACATACAATGCGAGAAAGCAAAAACGAAATGAAAAAAAAAATAATAAACGATTGCCAACACATCAGAAATCTAAAATTATTACTGCATCAAATGATATATAAAATTTTCTATCTATTCTGCATTGATTCAATATAAAAAAATTAAACGAAAATTTAATAAAGCATCACAAAAACTATGATACTGGACAAAAATGATTTTTATTATTTTATATGACATCTAAAAAAAAAAAGAAAAAAAAAAATAAAATAAAATATACACAAAAGAATTGTAACACAATTGTCATGTTAAAAATTTAAACATAAATCAAAAGAAATTTTATACATATATACTTACATACGTATGTATAAAATGTAAGAATTTTTACCTCAACATTCATAGAGTACTTTTTAGGGTATTCATTTCACGTGACTTTTTCATTATTCGATTAATCGAGTTAAGTTTTTAAGTTACTCGAGTTATTCAAATAAATTATACCTTATTCAATGTTTATCAAAAAATAAATCAATCCTTCTGTGCCTTAACACAAACATTGTTAAAAATTAATTTTGATAAAATATAAAAATTTTTGAAAACATCAAGAATATGTCCACATTAATTGATTTAATATAATTTGAAAAAAGGGGGTAAATTCTCTTTTTGAAATACAATAGTAATTATGCAATTAAAATTTGAATATATTTCTGTCTTTGTCTTATTTTAAATCCATTGTTTATCTATATTTACCTGATATTTAAATAGGCCTATGAATATCATTCAAACTTGTTAATGTTAATGTGTTATTGTCCATAAAACGAATAAATAAATATTTTATGGCATATTTATGAAATAAAAAACAAAAAAAAATAATAATAAATCGGATTTATGAGTATGAGCTTACTGCTTAACTCAATTTTAAGTCCAAATACCTTCTTTATCACAAGTTTCATCCAAGCTATCATCATTATATCTACTGAGATTTTGTTGGTACATCAACTCCATACTTACAACTATCGAATGCAATGTCAAGTTCAAAATCTTCCAATTTGTTTCTTAAATAAAATTGAAAATGACAGAGGAATTCCTGTCTTCCAAATCCAAATCATAAATTACAAATGATTTAAATTTTACATTATAATTTTCTAAAATGACGTTTATATATTTAGTTTAATTTTTGTGATTGAAAAACGTCTTTATACTTCAATTACGCACTATATTTCGGACAAATATTTTCATTCAATAAAGTTTGTTTAATACAATTTCAAATTGTGGCATCACTTGGCAACATACTAAAACCTTTAA
Organism: Protocalliphora azurea; assembly: GCA_932274085.1. Classification (NCBI taxonomy): domain Eukaryota; kingdom Metazoa; phylum Arthropoda; class Insecta; order Diptera; family Calliphoridae; genus Protocalliphora; species Protocalliphora azurea. The sequence continues at coordinate 2,122,808 of OW026519.1, forward strand.
ACTTTAAACATTCTATAAAATAGTTATTTTCAAGCAATATTTTTAAATAAACTAAAAAACAACATTTTTAAAACTAGTTAAGAAAGTAAATTTTTGGAATATTTTTACTTCAATTATTCGATTAATCGGCATAATTTACACGAAATTATTGATTTTAATTTAATCGAACAATTATTTAATTTTAATTTGTCGACTAATCGAATAAAAATTATTTGAGTGGATTTATATATGTGTAAATTCAAAGAAAAGCGAATATATTTCAATTACTCTTTAGACAATCATTTTAATTATTTTCGGTTTATTTATTAGTTATCATTTTGATTGGATATACATAATAATTCAAATAATATTTATCTTTAAAATATCAATTCAAATCTATATTATTTAAAAAATTAATTTAAGATAAATTTATAAATTTAAAGTTTTCTGTTTTATGATTATAAATTGTTACAAAATGTTTTAAGAAGCAAAAGTATTTAAAATATAAAATAACTAATTTAAATTTAGAGTTATGAGTCTGTATGTAAAATTGGTTAGAACTTATGGGGACCAAATTGTACCCAAATTGGCGCTTAGTTAAAGATTAAAATTGATAAATTCGCAATACTGTTTTATATTACGTAAAACTACATAAAATTCTACACTGAATGATGTCAAGGCAATTGTGCTACTGTTTATACTTTTTAGTAGTTTATGGTCGAAATTTAAATTTTTTAGTCTGTTTTTACAAAATAAAAGAAAAATCAATTATGGGAATATTTTAAAACCTTATTTCTTATAATAAAACTAAAAAATGAAAAATGAATAATTATATTTTTAATTTAAAATATTCGTAAATGTTTTATATAAAAAATATTTTATTAAAAGGTGTTTTCAATGAACTATCAACAATCAACTTTTTTTTATTGTAAAAAAAGTTCTTTATATTTTACAAGTAATTTCATTTTATAATTAAATAAATTAATAATTATAATTAAATAAATTCAATACAAAATAATACATATTTTTTAAATTCCACCAGAATTGCACAACATGTTAAAGTTAAATAAAAGCAAAAACTAGGATTCCGTAGTGAACTTCAGCCTGTAACAGCAGATATATCCTCATAAGAAATTCCTTAAAGATTTCTTAAATTGTTTAATAGATTGCGCTCCATAAATGATTTGGACAAATGAGATTTTTTGTTCTAAAAAACCTCTCAAAGTTAAATTTTTCTAACAAATATGTTGGCTCACCTACCATAACAATTTTATAAAATTGAAGTACTAATCGCAAGTTTATAAAAGTTTTAAAATCCGAACCTAACATGCTAAATATAGAATCATAAATATGTTTCCTAACAACACGATTGAAATCTCAGATTGGTTAAATTTTGTTGAGATGTTCCCGAAAATATCTCAAGTCCATAAAAAATATTGTAAAACATAATGACAATGCTACTCTTTTTCTTTAATATTCATAAGAAGATATATACCAAAAATTAACATGAAAATTAAAATACAAATTTATGTACATATATATGAATAAAATCTTATGATGCGAAATAATCCTAATAATCCATTAATTTATTAAAAACATATTCGTTAAAATTCAACCATGAGAAAAATACATGACTTTTGTCTTTGAAGGATTTATATAAGTAATTCAATTCAGACCATTCTAAAATGCTTTTCAAATTATTATTGACATTGGAGTTAATGACTCCATTTCCTAAATCATCCGCAAGTAATTGAACGTCGTCTGCATAAGTATATCATTTGCAAAATTTTATGGCATTGAACAAATTATTCAAGTACATAGTAAATAAAAAAGGTCCCACTGTTGATCTTTGTGGTACCCCCATAAAAATTTTCTTAATAGAGAATTTAAGGATATGCAAATTACAAAAAAAAAAAAAAAAAAAAAAAAACAGAAAATACACACAAATATATATTTTAGATAATATCCTCTAAAAAATATGTATTTTTTCTAAATTCATCTCACCAAAAATTTTTGAATAATATCCTAGTAAAATTCCAAATCATTATTACAACATACTTAAATTTTGTTCTTGTACAGTATCAAATATACTATATTCTTTGCTGTTATATAAATAGAGGACGTGCTGAATATGAATTTTGGTTTCCGTTTTGCATAATTGACCTAAAACAGTAATTCTGTGATGAAGTCATGGATTCATTTAATCAAGCGATAAAATGGATACTGCTCAACCCACTGTGCGTTGTTGTAATAATAAGATATCATCGTTTTAAAATGTGTATGTTATGAAAAACCTAAGTTTAAATTCATCATTGTGTTTACGTTTAAATGATTCATACAATGCTTGAAATATTGGCAAATTAAACTAAAAATTCAATTTAATAAAAAAAATGCTTAAAATATTGCAAAATTAAGGAATATGAATTAATAAATAAACTAAAAGAAAAAAAATGCTTTAAAAGTAATTAAATAGTATCTTAATATTCCGAAAATGAAATATTTGCATCAATCTTTTTAGTCAGTCTAATGTGTATGATAGCTTGTACTTAAGCTGCATAATGTTAAAAATTAAAATGAACTCTTTTTCTAAATATTTGGCAAATTACCAAGGTAGAAAGTGGAGAAAAAAAAAAACACATACATTGGAATGAGGTTGTTAAATGCAGACAGAGTGAGTTTCAAAAAACAAAGTAACAAACTAAATATAATACATACATGTATGTACATATATATTTTTATAATTTTTATGTGCGAGTATATATATATATATATATATATATATATATATATATATATATATATATATTCTCAAATAAAAATTTAGTCCTATTAAAAGTCACAAAAAGTGGCAGGCAGGTAGACATACATATGTATAGTTACATAGAGCATATTTAGTTACATTCATTTCAGGTTGCACAAACACAAATGAACAGCAAACTAAATTAAATGTCAGATGTCAACTTAAATCTATGAGCGAATATGAGCATTTAGAATTGCAAGAAAATATATACACATCCATTCATACAAATATAATTATAAATACTCGTATGTATATTAACTCTCAGCTCAGTTGTTGTTGAAGTTTTTTTATTTTTTAGTGCACAAAAATATTTTGTTTAAATATAAAACCATACAATAAATAATAACAAGTACTTGCGTTTTGTTGATGTTTTGGTTTCTAATACTAATGTTATGGTACGTACATTTACATACATACACATCACTGATACTGCTAGTTATTTTTTTCTTCTTTTTTTTGTTTTTTTTTTTATTTTAATTAAAAAAATATAAAAATAAAGTACTACTGATGTTGAGGTTTCCCATACAATTTCATAATAGTTTTGTACTTTTTAATTACACTACTTATACTCTGTGCTTTACTTGAAAACAAACTTTGAAGTTAGTAAATTATGTTCAAGTTTATGTCATATTTTGATAGATTATGGGATCATCAATTGAACAAAATATGCTTTTTATGCGTCTTTAAATTTTAAACTGTAAAAAGAATATGATTATTTTTATTTTATTTGAAACATGTCTTTGTGTTAAGAAAGTAAGACTTTTCCTGAGCTATTATTCCCAAATTTATTTTTAATTCATTAAAAATAATTTCTTGTAAATTGTGATATAGGATTTTTTTGCATTGATATGAGTTTAATTACATATTTTCACATATTTTTATTTAATTGTATTTTCTTGAAATAGTTTTTTTTTTACTAAATTACAGTATTTCAAAAAAAAAAAAAAAAAAAAATGATTATACTTTCTTTAACTCTCTTTTTCATAGAAAATTAGTCTTTTATGTAATTGCGATTGTACAAGCGTTTTTTCTATTTCATTTTTACACCCTTCATCACAGATGTAAAGGGTATATATAAGTCTGTCATTCGATTTATAATTTCAACAATTTCAACATTGGAGAGCCAAAAAGTTTATATTTTCTGGATCCTTGTAAGAAATGATGTTGTGCGTTTTTTGTTTGAAATGGCATTTATGAGGCCCACCGATAACTGCCATATATAATATATTTCTATAGCAAAATTCTTGAAATATATATATATATATATATATATATATATACAGGCTAGCATATATATAATTCTTAAATCTATTTACAATAAAATGTTTTTCTTAATAATTCAATAATAAAGCCTTACTATTTAGCTAAGTTAAAAATACTCCTCTTAATGCCGATTGATATACTGAAAAATCAATATATGGATAAAAGCTGTTGAATTGGTTGCATATACGTCTCATGGGATCAAAGTTGGCATAATTGTTTCGATAATATTTGATTTTTAAAGGAATATAATTTCTATTTGGAATTAATTAAACAATTTACTAAAATAATTACAAATGAAATATTCATATATTTTTTTTCTACTTTCAAGAGTAGACAGATCAATAAGCTGTAATCGACTTTCATATGATGGTAAGTTAATATTAGGATTCCAGCAAGCTATTAAACCATTTGTAAATATTACGAATAATAAGGGACCAAGATGACTACATTACGGAACACAAAATTGATAACAAGAAATAAAATTTATGAATATAAATAGGATAAAAATTTTTTTCTAAATTTCCATCAAAATATTTGTATTTAGTACATATGGTTTTTTTTAAATAAAATTTTAATTTTAAAACCGAAAAATGAGCATTTTGAAAAAACCGAAAATACTTATACTGAAAAAACCGGTTTTAAACTCCGAGTAGATCACCCTAATGCATAATATGCTTATTTCCGTATATTTTATATTTATGTATTATATGCGTACATATATTTTTTTATGAACCTGTGTTAGTGGATACATAGTTAAATTATATGTATGTATGTATGTTTGTATGTATGTATATGTATATATATGTTTATATAAACACACACATTTACATATCTACGTATGTTTGTAATTACATGTGTATATGTGTTGGTGGTACATGTGTGACTTAAATTTTACGAGTATATTTGATTTTTCAGCATCGCACTCTGCTTGTTTTAAATTAATTTTTCCCTTCTAATCTTGACAAAACGGAAGCTAAAATTACTTAAGCCAATTTTTTTATGTAAAGAAATATTGTTTCTGATATAATCTTTTTTAAACATTTTCCCTTAAAGACTAATTTTAATTTACAAAAAATAAATTAAAGTAATTTGATTTTTCCTTACTTTATCTTGTTTAAAACACAGACACAATAATTAAATATTTTTATAATCATGCGTGTTTCATTATGTATTAGAAATGTATGTAAAAGGAGGAACTAAAATAATAATTATTATTGTAATACACATACATACTTATTAAATACATAAGAAACCAACTTTTTGTTTAAGAGTGAATAATTTTATAAGAACATAAATAAATGATCATCAACTAACATTTGAAAAAATTATTATCAAATTTATTAAAGAATACAAGAATTCATTGATTACATGCTGTTACAGCGAAAAATCACTCGAGAAATGACATATTGTATGTTATAGAACTTCTTGAGAACATCGTAAATCAGTTTTAAAAAATTGCAATACACCCACCAAATTTCGAGTTATTCGAAAAAAAAAACTGCTTTTGGTTCTTGTATAAATGTGTTTATAATTCCGTTATTATTTTGTTTATTTTTCTTTTTAAACTTTTCCGCAATTTTATGAGTTTAACTGTGATTTATTATGTTTTTTTTATAAAGGCCTATGCAACGATGCAAATTTAATACTTTTAAATTGGGCAAAAACTGTAGAAGCTTACTAAAACTTTTCGTCAATTTTTGCTTTATCCTCAAAAAGTAAAAACCAAGTAAAAAATATTAAAAAAAAAACGATTTTATTTTAAAGATTTTATTTTTTTAACAAAGTTTATAAAATGCTTAATAACTTTTTAAGTTTTTAAGCAATTTTATATATGTATTTTTTATTTTATTTTTTTATTTTAAACAATAGCATTTACAAAGTTTGTAAACAAATTTACTTCAAAGCCAAACTTTCGAAAAAGAAGAGAGTAATAAATTTAAAAATGGTGAATAATTCGTTATTTAATTTGAGTGTATATAAAAGATACCAATATAGTTAAAAAGCTACCTGCTTCTGCTTTTAAAATCAATTTAAAAATCTTAAGTGGACTTAAAATTTATGAAGTTACCAGATCTATAGTGCCATACCATACCACTCTACTTCAAACTTCATAAAAACGATTCTTCGTAATATCTCGAAATTTAAGGGTATTTATTTTTTTAATTGTCTTGTAATGTCTTCAAGAAGGTCTACAAATCATAAATAACAGCATGTCATTTATGAAAAATACCGTTATGAATATCATTTTAATTTTGTTAATCTAGTTTTGGCCGTTGAAAAATAATACGGAACAATGATAAACATGGAAAATTACAATAGAATGTATATTATAACTCATACGCAACCGACAGAAAAACCCGCTGGAAAATATTAATTACATATGTATATATATATAATTTATATGTGTATGTATACGAGTACATTAACATATGTACATTAGACTGCACCAAAATTTACCGACTTTTGAATTTTGACCCAAAATCATTCATTGGGTTGTAAGAAGATATTGTGTGAAGTATTAGTGAAATCAGATATTGTTAACTCGTGCATTTATATGGAGAAAATATGACATTTTTACAGTTTAAAAAAAAAAAATTTAGTTAATAAATACTTCATTTTGTAACTAAATGTTAAAGAATCTAAATATAATTATATATCAAACAGGATATAAATAGAACAAGTCGGTTAAAAAATGTTAAAGTTATTACGAATTCCCCAGACCAATAATGTGTTGTAGATCAGACAAATTTTTAATTTTTTGAGAAATTTTTAAAATGCTGTTTTTAATTCAATTGTGAACCACAATTACTGAAAAATGAGTTTTTATTTCTGCAGGATAACTGAAACACCATTCCATGCCTGTTTAGAAACACTATAGGAAATAAACGGAAAAAGAATTAGGTCAATACCTTATATGACTTAGACGTACCTGCGATTTGAATTTTGCGTACTTCGGCAAAAAGTCATTTTTTTACAGTTTTTTAGTCATAAAGTTAGTGTTATTTGAACTGATATTCAGACTAAACAAAGTTATTACACGATAAGATAAATCATATTTCAGAAAATATATTCTGAAGTTTTGAAGAAAATTAGATAAAGATTACCTTTAAGAATAGGAGGTCAAAGAGGAAAATTTTAAATATTTCAAAAATTTAAGGAAAATATGACGAAAAAATATTTTTTATCTGGATTACAATATTTAAGGATTGGCGTGCTTAAAAAATATTGACTTCAAGCTCAGTTGAGGGTTAAATTTGCCTTTTTACTGCTAATTTCAACGAATGTCTTTTAATTATATTTCAATAAAATTTTATCGAAATCCAGATATAAAGATAAATTTTCGTTATGTCTTCGTTGAAACTTTCACACATTTCAAATTTTGACCTTTGTCCTACGTGTTTTAAAAGTTATCCTTGTCCAATTTTCTTAAATATTTCAGAATATATATTTCAGAAACGTAGTTTATCGTATTCTGTAATAATTCAGTTTAGTCATAATTTTAGTTTGAAAAAATTGATTTTACATCTAAAAAACTTTAATAAAATGCCTTAAATTTATTTACTGTGGTGTTGTATATAAATCTGCATAGTTTTATTTAAACTTTGTTTAAGAAAATTTTTAAATGTTTGAAATTGGAGTTTTGAAACGGCCCGGAAACAGGGATGGAAATGGGTTTTGAATTATCTTGCAGAGACAAAAACTTATTTTTCAGTAATTATGGTTGAAAATTGAATTAAAAATAGCATTTTGTTTAAATATTTATCATAAAATTAAAAACTTTGTTTGTACAGTTCTTACACAAGTTGTCTAAAGCACATTAATGGTCTGGGAAATTCAATATAACTTTAAAATTTTTTAACCGATTTGTTGCTTTTATATCTTCTTTAACGCTAAAGCAAAGTATTTAATAGTAACTTAAAAAAACTGTAAAAAGGCCATATTTTCCCATATAAACGAACCTCCAAAATTCAGGTCCGATGCGGCACACATTATACCTTTTTACAACCCAATGAACAATTCTAGATGGGGTTACGGTTAAAATTTAAAAGTCGGTAAATTTTGGTGCAGTATAACGTAATTATATATTTAATTGTTTTTCACTGTAATTTATCTGTTTATTTCTAAGTTTGACTATTAAAACATTTCCTTTTTTATTAAGTAATATTAAATCTAATATAAAACAAAATTAATAATACAAAACAAATGAATGCTTAAGTGAATGTAAATGAATTTATGGATTGATTGGTTAATTCGTTCGTTATGCCCCATAAAATCTAAACTGCATTATTATTCAAGTACATTGATGAAATCCACAATGAGAATAAAAGGAACTGCTGCGCAATACAAAATTGTTTAACCTTTTGTTTCGCGTAATTTTTTTCTTTTAATTTATTCTATTTCTTTCTATTGAACTGTAATAATGGGCAAGAAAGTCACAGAATAAAGGGAAATAAATAAATAAATAAATAATAAAATTAAATTAAAATAAAATAAGAGAGGGGATTTCTAATTTGAATTCTTCATAAGTTTTAATACAAAAGCAGTTTGTCTTCAAGTTTTCTTGTTTAAAAACAAAGATATTTCAAAGGTTAGTATACCTTCGTTTTAGCAAAAGATAACATAAAAATTAATAATAAAATAAAGGTAAATTTAAAATTTATTTTAAGTAAAATAAAATAAAATAAATACACGCAGAGAAAAAACATGGTTACAACATTATCACTACAACAATATTATATTCTCATTGTTAATTTTATTGAAATTTAATAACTCTGAGTTCATGATAACAATGATTTTGAGTCAATTTTGTCATTTAATGTTTACACTCAATAAGAATTTTAATATGATTGACTGCAAAATTTATATGTTTTTAAATATTTTAACTAGAAACAAAATTTTGTTAATATGAACCATATCATTACTTCTACAGCCATTAAATATTTGCATTCTTTTTCCTTGTTCCTAAACCATATTCTGTTTTTAAACCATATTAATATTATTATTCCTATAACAATAAAATGTTACAAATAAATATAATATTTGTGCTTTTCACAAACTTAGTGGAAAACTTCAATACTTGCATGTTTTCAAATATATATATATTTTTTTATATTTTTTTCTACTTCAATGTAATTCTCATTTAGTTTATATATGAATAAATATAAGTACACAAGGTTTGGTTATACTCGTGATTTCAGGCAGGATTTGAATATTTGAATATAACTATTTGAATATAACTAATAATATGTAAATATTATTATTATTTTTATTATTATTATTATTTTTATTATTATTATTATTTTTATTATTATTATTATAAATAAATATATATATATATATATATATATATATATATATGATTAATATTAAAAGAATTCCTTATTCAAATAACACACGAAAAAGTACCACAGAAGTACATGTCTTTAAATAAATGCATAATTTTAGTATAGCAAACAAAATATGTATATTTTTTATTTCTTCAGGAAACTAAAGCCAACACTTTGAAATTTGGTTAAGCAAAAAATTATTTTTTTTCTGAACTTTATTTTAGGAGATATACTTAATGAAAGTTAAAAAATGTGATTCCTTATTCAAGTGGTATATTGCTCTTAGATTATGGTCACTATAACTATATTTTTGCTCTGCGTGTAGGAGAGAATTTTTCAAGGTCTTCGCTTGAAAAGTAAGCTTCTGCTTCACATGTATTTTACCAAAAATTATTTTTTTTCTTATCTTTGTATAAATTTACATACAACGAATAAAATAAATTAGTTTTCTTAAAAAGAACGTTATTTTTTGGAATTTGATTAACTGATTAGTGGAAATTATTTTTTAAATTTTTTAACACCCTATACATAATTGTCAAGAAAAAATTCTCTCTATTTTAGTATATCTTTAATATATTTTTATTTATTTATTTTTTCTATAATAAACTATTAAAATTTTAAAGTTAGAAAAAAACATATTTATGCTTATTTAAACAAGCATAATTATCATAATTCATATGTTTTGAACTTGTCCGATTTTTATACATATTTCTGTGTATATTATGCCATTTTTAGTGCTTTTTCAAGCGCATATTTTATTATTTATTTCGTGCATATTTAAACCTGCTCTTGTTATAAATGAATTGTTTTTTGTTTATTACAGTTTGATATTTCGTTATTGAAACCGTAATTTTTAATTATCTATACATATAAATTTGTGTTAAATAAATTTGAATTGTTTTTTTTTTTGTGTATTATAATTAATTATAAAATGTTTAGATGCTACGGTTTGTTGAATGAACATTGGGAAAAATACTTTTATCATCGAATATTCACTGATCGTAAAACAAAGTGGCAACGTCGTACATTTTATTTGGAATCAGTTTGACTAATTACGATTAGTTTTCGTTTCACAATGTTTTTTAGCAGGAACAGAACATACACGAAAGACGTGACGATCATTATAAAATTTGGTACAACGATCTATACTTGTAAAAACTTATGTATGCTAAAATTACATTAATATGACATATTTTAGATATTTATATGCATTAAACCACTATCCCGAAAAAAAGTTTGTAAGAAAGTGATCATAATTAAATTCAGTTGATTTTCAAATTTGAGTAAAAAACCTTTGAAATTGTCACAAATAATTGTACGGATTTTGTAAAGTGGGTTACAGTGGGTTAAAGGTGTGTTCCTCAAACTTCTAAAATAATACGAAATTATTTTCTCAGGATCAGGAATGTTCTATATATAGGAGTTATTTCAATAAATAATAATTTGTTATATTAAAATTTGAATAAGTGTATTAATACCTAAAAAACACTTAATATATAATAGAAAATGTGTTAATTAGTAAAGAAAAATTATTGTAACTCCGAATCTATTGAAATCCCATTTTGAAATTTTTATACTATGACGACAAATTGATTGCAAACATCGTGTTAAAAATAATGAAAAATAATTAAAAGATTATTTTTCAGGATATTCAAATATGAAGGATATTTTTCATTGTAGATGTCCTTCCGCCAGGAAGATGTTTAATTGTTATGACTTTATGATAAAGAAAATGTCAGTCCTTTCCAATGATACCAAGTTGTTGAAATCTGATATTGCACATAAAAGTCTATCAAGAATAAATTTTGATCATTATTGACAAAAAAGCTGGAAGTGTTCCTCTTTAGAGGTTAATAAAATATGAACCATTAGCACACAAAGGAGTAAATTATATGGGCAGAATTTCAATAAAATCTGGTTAAAATCTCAGCTTGGTCGAATTTTTTTAGAAATATTCTGTATTCAAATTCTTCTATTTTCCAATTTATATATTTTTTTATTTGTTAATGGTTTTCACAACCCGGATAAAGAGTATGTTATGTGGGATTTGAAATATTTCTTGGAGAAGCTTATCCCTACGTGTATCTATAAAGTGCTCCCAATTTTAATCTTGCCAAAGAATCTTCAAGCGTTTCCAAGAAATTTATCCAAAAACAACCATATTGATTTTCAACAAACTAAACTAGGTAAAAGGAAACGCCAATATTTTTTTTTCATTTTATCCAGTGAACTAATAACATCCTTTGGGTATAAAACTGCGTCAAAGAAATCCATGTGATTTCTCTTAACCAAAAAATTTGTGGTAAAACTTCGAATATAATTATTCCTATTCTTCCGATTTAAAAATGTTATTTTTTTACTTTGATGTCTTTTAACTAGAATATTGATCAACTGATTAAGATTAGCTCTAATCTTAGGAGTGTTTTATTGCCCTTTAAGAATGACTTTAAAGTTGCTCAATTGCTTATGCATTATTCCCCCTGCTAATTCTTCTAAATTTGATGAATTTAAATTTCTTTTTAAGGGATCATTGCTGGATGCGTTTGCAATTGCGAAGGCTTGGCTAAAGTTCCACATTTCAAAACGTGCTGTTACTGTTCCTGGCTATACTTTGGCGTTGGTGTTCATGTTTCGAATTCTCTGGAATTTAAAGTGGTTCTTAAGACAATAATTGCTAGTGCATGTGAATCCATTTTCGTGGAAATTTATTTTGGTAATATCCGAATTTTGGTTGTTGTAGTTTATCTGGCTCATAGTGATATTTCTTCATTTGAAATTGAGCATTATCAGCTCCTTTCTTCATACCCACACGTAATTATTGTTTGTGATTTTAATTACAATCGTTTTGATGATTCAAAATCTGCAATATTTCGATCCTTGTGCACGAGATTGATTTTGAATATTGTACCCATTTTGACATAACTCATGATTTGACTCCACTAATTGACTTTATGTTGATTAGTGATTATTCTATCATAAGTTTTTTGGAACAATATCAATATCCTGCTTTTTATCGTCATGCAATAATTTGTTCTTGCTTCAAACTTCCAACAATTCATTTCAGGGAATATACTGAGTATAGGGATTATAATAACTTGGATGTTGATGGTATTATTCGGTGTTTGCCAGACTTTGACGAATCTGTTATTTTAAGTACAAGCGATATCCACTTGATATTATTCAATATCTGGAATCTTTTTCAAGACCTAATGCTTTTCATTCCCATTGTTAAGAAAAGAATATGTAAATTATGAAAGATGAAATAATTCCTAAAATTTATGGATTAAGTCAGATTTTTGGAGAATGATTGAAAAATTAATAGTCAATTTTGGGTTTTCTATGACTGCTTGCATCATTATATTTACATATAAGATATCAGTTTGAGTGTGTAAATGGCGATATATATATATATATATATATCCGTTTTAAAGATTTAAATTAATAAAAAATAAAAATAACTAACGACTTTCTATGATAATCAAATAGGCAATTGAGAAGGAAATATCCAAGTATCAATTGCATTCCTTTTCTCCTCTATGAATAATTTACTGTAATTTACTATCAAGAAAATTTCCTGTTTCTGTTTGAACTAAGTAATTATAAATTTAAGGATTTTATAATATAAAAGTGTATCCTTTTTTTTTGTTCCCTCCTGTCGATATTAAAAGCAATTTCAAAATGTAAAAATTTAAAGTAGTTTGTATCCCTTTTGCTTGTTTATATCCTTTTTTATATCTCTTTTTATCTTATTTAGTTTCATTTTATTTTATTTATTTTATTATTGTTTTCTTCTTCCTTTTGTTTTTGTTTTTTTTTTCTTCTTTTTGCTTGTTTTTGGTTCGTTAATTTTGGCTGCCAAATTTGGTTTGTTATGTGACATTGTAAATTTGACTATTGAAATTTATTTTTTATTGGAAGAAAAGTTAAAGACAAAGACATTCTTTTGCCGAAATTACAGCACTGGTAGACGTTTTGTCACTAAAGCGAGACCCATAAACACATTTACAATTGGACTTTGGGACGCCAAAAAATTTCCAAACAAACAAATAGCCAGACGGACGGACGGACAAAACAATAAGCTTAAGAACAAATGTTGAAGTATAATAAAAAATATTTTACTCTTGGAAGGGTATCGAAAAATATCTATCTCTTTGCTACTCTTGTAATAAATGTTATTTATTATCAAATAATTTTTTCTGAAAATTTGCATTACTTTTTTTAAATTGTTTTTTAAATCAATGAACTTAATTATAAAAAAGTTTATTCTCTAGATATATGAACTACAGTGGCTCACCATAAAGCCTATTCAAAAATAATTCTAGTATTATAATCGTATAGTTTCTTCCAGTAAAAAGGAAGTTTATCTTCTTAAATTTAAAACGCTATGAAATAAATGTTTAGGAAAATAATAAATAAAATAATTTGCCATATATGTATGTGGCATGCAACTATAATCAGATCGAATCAAAATCTGGAGTAAATGTAAGTTTTAGTTAATTTTTTTAATTTAAAATTTTTGTTGAATACAAATGTTTTTTTATTCCTATTTAATTACAATTTTTCTACTATTTGAAATTGTAACAGTAAATAAATTTTCATTTAATACAGCAACTCAACCACAAAATTGGGTCATTCTTTATGACGCATTTGGAACAGAAAAAAGACTCACATAAAGGGAAATAAAATTAATGTCTTTTTTTACTTATTTTATAAAAGTATTTACAAGTATACAAAAAAAAAAAATAAATAAATAAAAAATAAAAATGTAGTAAAAATGCAAAAATTGTTTGTTTATTCCCAAGTTTCTAAAGAAATTATATCAGCATGTTTTCGAAGACTTTGGTTACAGCAAAAACAAACAAAAAAAAAGAGGAAAAATGTAAAGGAAAACAAAAAGTTTCAATTCATCGGATATACATGAAATTGTTAATGTTAACTTATTTTGAGCTATAAAAAAAAAAAAAAAAAAAAATGTTAATACGGTTGAATAGTCGTTCCGCAATCGAAAATTTCCATCATTGCTATGCTACCTGTGCAAATGATTGCTATTCAACTTTAACTGTAAGAATATTGTTGTTGCTTCTACATTCGTCGCACTTAGTGTACATATATAAGTGACAGGAATGTATGATTTTCTTCTTTCAAACTGATGAGAAGAATGTGAATTATTAAAGATTACACTAGTATCATATCAAATATATTACTAATCTCAAACTAACACTCAAATAACTTCTCCTGAATATATATTTTTGGCTGGGTTTGGATATATTTACATAAAATTATTTTAATTATGACGTTTTACATTTTTATGAAAACAGTAATTACTAATGCAGATATTTTATACGAGTATATACTTTATGTTCATTTGTGTGTTTTTGTTTTTTGTTTTTTTTTAATCTCAATTTGCATGCGTTTTTTTACGGATGGTAATGGTGGTGATGATGATGATGATGATGATGATTTTGATTATGAAAATGATTACATTTTCGTATTCATCATTTTCGTCTACGCTGTGTTCTGCATAAATTAAAGTTATTCACACTAAAATCGTGCTATTTTTCTATTTCTTTTGTAGTTGCGCTCAGGACTTTAAGGGCGCTTTCAGATTTTTCAATTTATTTTTATATCTTTTCGTTGATATTTAAGTTTTTTTACGTTTCAAAATTGTTTGTTTATGAAAATAATAATTATGGAAATTATTAATGTAAGAGTTAAATGTAGAATTGAAAGCGAAGGGAATGGAAAATATATGTACCAATAGTGTTTTGCACTAACACATACATTCCTCCACGTACACACACACATAGTATAAAATGCATTAACTTTACCAAAAAGCTTTTCCAATTTACATAATCTGAACACGAGTGAGTGAGTATAAAAAAAAAAACGTATAAAATAAAAAAATAAAAATAATAACAAATTCATGAAAAAAGAAATGAGGACAAAATTAAATTGAAATAATTAATTATCCTTTTGACAACGACAATTTATAATTAACAAAACTTTTATTTAATATAAACTGTAATCGCAGGAAAATAACAATAAATTAATATTTAAAAAATTAGTAGTTTAAATAAAAATCATAAAATCTATCTAAATATATAAAATTCTAATGTTATGGTGTTTGTAACTGAACTGCTCCGAAACGGCTTAACCGATTTTTATGAAATTTTGTATGTGTATTTTTTAGGTATAAAGTATATTTCATATCGCTAGAAGGTGTAAAATAGGCCACAACGGTCTAAAGCTCCCCCTCCCTATATCTTCTTAACTAATAAATCGATTTTCTTGAAATTTGGTAGGCAAATAATGTAACATCTAGAAGAAAATAAGAGCACGCCCACCCATCTCCACACACTTATAACACATTCGTTATTTTTTAATTAAAATCCAAAATATTCACTAGAAATACGTTATACGGCAAAACAACGTTTGCCGGGTCAGCTATTAAAATTATAGTTCTAAAAAATTAGTCAACCCAAGTATTTTAAATTTAGTTAGAAGAAATAAGTGCGTGCTATAACTAAAAGAAAAATTTAAATCCAATTAAGATGCGTTAATATTAACAGTAATTAATACAAGACATTTCAAAGAAACTTAAATGAAATGCTGGCATAACCATCACTGCTATTTACATATTTTATTTGTAAAATAAAAAAATACATAGATTCTAAAGGCTTATAAATATTAAAATATTAAATTATTTCATTCTATTTAGAAAACATTATATTAATAATTTTGTACATTTAATTCTATTCGATAAGAGGTAATGTCTAGACTTGGTCAATAAAGTTCATGCATGCATGGAATCATTTAGCAATAGCTTTGAAAATATTTCATACTATAAATAGCAATATATATGGGAGATATATAAAGTTGTAAGCAAAATGAGAATAAATTTCATCGAGTTAGTTGGTGACATATATTTTTGGACTTATTATTCCAAGCATTCCAATACAATTATGTAAACAATTTTATTAATTATCCTAAATCTTGTATACGTAGGAGAACAAATAATAATAAATCTTCAGAGAACTTTTCACTTTTATAAAATTAAATATTTTCTATTATACAAATACTAAGTAAAGTACGAGAAAGTGTAAGTATATATTTTAAAGACGGAGAAAAGAAATTAAAAATATTAATTATTTCCTTAATGTTGTTTGCATCTATTAGAAGTTAATGGTTCGTCTAAAGGTGAAAGAAAAATTAATTTGCATTAAATTTGTTCATTTTTTATTCTCAACATTAAATACTCAAAGAAGAAAATGTAAAAAAGAGAAGGGTAGCGAGGGAGAAATTGTAAGAGAAGGGAAAAAAAAATAAAAATTTCAAGGCTTTTAATTAATATTTACACAAAAATAAACATTTAATGGTATTTTTGTTTTATTTATTTATTTGTTTTATTTATTTTTACACTAGACCGAGCTGTACTCAATTCTGGGTTCGTTTCTTCATGTTGTGGCTGTTGTTATTGGTGCCGTTGAAATCCTTCATCCTTTACAACAACACAGTTTATTTATGTTTTTTTATTTTTATGTGTGTATGTATGTATGTATGGCGAGGATGTAAGTGTACATTAGACTGCATTAAAATTTACCGTCTTTTGAATTTTGACCGTAACCTAGAATAAAAAACAAGTTTGAGCGCTATATTCAGTTTTGCGGAATCTTTTATAACCTTTACCAATTTACTAATAAATAATAATATTCTCACATTCATAATTACAAAATTAATTCAATTTTTTTTTTCAAACTACAAAAACGTAAACACAAAATTGAACTGTCATAGCAAACGTTGCTTCCTTAAAAACACAACATCACTGATAGCTTCTGAAGACTACTGAATTTATATATGTACGTATATTCGTCTGTAGATACATTATTATACAAAAAACAACAACAGCAATGAGTCATTGCAATACTTCTATTTAATAAACTAAAAAACGTCCAAACATACATAAAAAATGATTGTGTGTATGTATATAAAATATACAACTATTGCTTGCTTATAGAAAAAACAACACACTGAAAGTCATTGCAATGCTGTTTATATATGTTTATGTGTGTGTCTGTGTGTGTGTGAAGGATATAATTATTACACAGCAAGTTAAACAATATTTCAGAAAATATATTTTGAAGATTTGAAAAATTTAACAATGATCATCTTTGCAATATGAAAGTCAAAAATCAAAATTTTTAAATATTTAAAATTTGTTAAGGAAAATGTGATGAAAAATTATTTTTTTTATCTGGATTTTGATAAAATTTTATGGAAATATAACTGAAAGACATTCGTTGATATTAACAGTGAAAAAGGCCTTCAACTGAACTTGGAATCAGTATTTTTTAAACGCACCTATTCATAAATATTTGCAAAGTAACTTTTATTAATTAATATCTTGGACAAATAAAATGACAATTACCTCGTTCTGACAAGTAAAGTCATGTTAAACCATCAAAATTCATCACATTGCATCCAAATCCAGATAAAGAGTTAATTTTTTATGATATTTTATTAAAAATTTTAAAATATTGCAAATTTTTACCTTTGATCTTAAGATTTTAAAGCTGATCCTTATCCAGTTTTCTTAAAACATTCGGAATATATGAATACAGCTACGGTTTGGACGTACAAGGCATTGTCCTAATTCTTTCTCAGTTTGTTTAACAAAAATCAAAGCCTTAAAATATCAATTTTGTTTAACCAAGCGTGAAAAGTTGTTTGAATTATCCTGCAGAAACAATTTTTTTTCAGTAATTATGGTTAAAATTTAACTCAATTTTTTATTTAAACATTTCTAAAAAAATTAAAATTTGATTGTACACTCCTTACACAAATGGTCTAAAACACATT
Organism: Protocalliphora azurea; assembly: GCA_932274085.1. NCBI lineage: Eukaryota > Metazoa > Arthropoda > Insecta > Diptera > Calliphoridae > Protocalliphora > Protocalliphora azurea. The sequence goes on from OW026519.1 coordinate 2,141,033, forward strand.
AATGATCTGGGGAATTCGTAATAACTTTAAAATTTTTTTTAACCTAGTTTTTTCTTTTTATATCTTATTTGGTTATGTGTATATTACGATTTTTAAACATCTTATTACAACGAAAAGTATTTAATAGCAAAAATTTTCTAAAAACAATAAAAAGGCCATATTTTCCCATACAAGCGCATCTACAAACAAAAGTAGTACTATTTCTCAAAAATAAAATATTACGTATTTAAGAAATTCAGACGGTAGTATACAATTTTATATTTAATTTTTTATTATTTTTCTTTCAATATTTTTTTTAAATTCTTTTTATGTTATTTTCTTTTTAAAGTAAAACATTTTTTTTATTTTCTTTAATGTAGAAAAACATTATTGGTATATATGAAAATCAAATGTTTTTGAATAATTTTAAATAATTAAAAATATTGTTTGCATTTCGAAAAAATTGTAAGTATTTTTTTCATAATCAAACAATTTGTATATAGAAAAATCGAATTTTATAGAAATTTATAGAAATACCTTTAGCGATATCAGATTTCACTAATATTTTAAACAATATCATTTTATAATCCAATCATTATGATCAAATTTCAATAGTCGGTAAATTTTGGTGCAGTCTAGTGTACACTACTTGTGTATGATTGTACTTTTTTATTTTTTCTTCATTTAAGCATTTAATTTAATAATCATTTATTTTATTACCGATTAAAAATACAAAAACAAAAACTCATATGAATTTTTAGTATTAAAGCAACACAGATCGTTAAATATACATAAATTATTTTACTAAAAAAATACAAATCGAATTAAAGGATGTCATAAAAAAATGTATATTTCTTATCGTTATTTATTGTTTTTCAGTTTCTTCCTTGTTTTTTTGACAAACTCTTTTTAATGATATAGATGATGAAATAAACTTTAATGTCCATTTCCTTTTTGTGTGTTGCTGTTGGATTATTTTTCTCATATTATTTTATTTTCTTATCCGGTTATAATCAAGTGGATGGAAATTTTTAAATGAATTGTTTTTGTTTTTCTTTTAATTGATCTCTATATAAAATAATGATGGCCCCACACTTTTAGTTTTCTTTTCTTTTTTTTATTTTTTCCTTATATTGATTGTTTTGTAAATAATCTGAGATACAACCAATTGCTATATTATTTACACGTGTTTGAGTGCTTTAATAATATTGATTCGATAATACTATAATAATGAATAATTTATGTGCTACATAAGCTACGAAAACAATATTAAAGCATGCTTATGTATGTAGTCGATGTGTCCAATAGAGCAAATTAAATTTATTTAATTTCTACATTTTCATATCATACATATCTACGTGTCTATAAAAGTATTACCTACCCGTATATTAACAACAAAATTAACGAAAATAAATTATAAAGTATGAAAATTAAAAAGGCATAAAATATGATTTTAATTTGATGATTAATTTGTTGTTCAGTTTGTTAAATCTTTCAGTTGCTAAAATCCCATTAGCTACATACATATATATAACAACCAGTAATGGTTAATGTTAATAAATAACTTTGATAGATCTTAAAACAAAAAACTATTACAGTCACTTGTAAATAGATACAACTTATTTAATAAACTTTCTTGTACTTTACTACTTTACATATAGTTTTATAGTAAATTTACTCAAATACACATACATGTTTTGTAGATTTTGTACAAGTAATTTCCAACAAGAAACTTACATCATTATAAACAACTAAACAACAACAGTAACAAATTGACATTAAAATCCATTTGAACAGCTGTCACTTGATTATGTACACCGACGTACATACACACAATCACACATGGAACATTTATTACATTATAAGCCAGTATGTAATTTGTTTCACTACACTATATGTATAGTGTGTATGTAACATGGAATTTGTATATATAATTCGAATAATAGTGAACGCATAATTAAGTTAAGAACGTGCAAAAAAGGATTAAAAACTCAAATAATAGTTGATATAAAATTTATAATAAGTTTTTGTAAGGCAATAAAATAATGTACATAAGTAATTATGTAATTTTTTTATACTCCAAAACATATTAAGGTGAATTCATTGCTATTGAAAATAGTATACAAAGTAAAAACAGAATTAAAAACACATTATATAAAAATACATAGCGGTTAAATTTTTTTTTTTTCATCTAAAAATGCAGTACTTATATAAATTTATTTAAGTCCATGACCTGTATTCTATGGTCATGGGCTTAAAGAAATAGAATAGAAGTTTATGTGATTAGAAAACACAAAAACAAAATATATGTGACTACATGTATTTTGTTGTTGCATGACAATTGATTCAGGTTTTTTTCTCTCACATAAATATCTACTTATTAATCTATACCCATGATATTTGATTTTTTTATAGACAAAAACGCTGAAAATATGCACTTTCTAGTGAGTGAAAATTATACGGTCAATCCACTTTTTTCCATTAAACTATTTATTTCTTGACAATTGTTAATTTATTTCTTGACAATTTTTATTTATTGATTTATAGAAGTGTTTAGGAAGTGAATTATTTTAATTCCAGAAGTGTTCTTAGAAATTCATTCCAGTCAAGTTTTAAAAAATTTCCACTTTTACATATCCCAATGATATATACAGTTGTCTTCCAGGATATGCATAATTAATCCCAATATGAGCTAAAGATCAAACGTCAAATAAATGATACCAAACAGTGCACCTTTCAGTAAAATGTATTTTAGGTAACAGTACTATCAAATATCGCTTGAACTTTTTAATATAAGGAGCAAATAAAACTGACCTTATAGGTTTGCCGCGTACTTTACTTCAGCGTTTAAAATCCGTTGGAGTGAATCACTTTATCAAAGGGAGTCTAAAAATTATGGCGATTTAAAGTTGAAAATTAAAAAAAAAAATCTCAAAACTTCAAACTTCACTTATTTACATTATAATTGTACACATTCATAAATTCTATGAAGAACTATCACTAAATGTAAAAAAGGCGCACAATATTGTTATTACTAACTGAGTTACACGGAAAAATTAATTCTATAAAAATTATTTTTGCAAAATTTTGAAAATAATAAAAAAAAACATCGGGTGCAAATTTTTTTAAATATTTTTCTAAGTTCAATATTTTTTATTTAATACCAGAAAAGACTAAATTAATATCTCTGCGCATTTAAAATTTACAAGGTTTTAAATTATGCAAACCTTTAATTTTTTAATAACTAAATACAATTATATTTTTTTCATTTTATTGCTACAGGTTTTTCATCTTTCGTGGTATTTGGTAGTATTTTCTTTGCTTTCTAGTCAAATATAGCTAAATTGCCAACCAAAAGCCTCGTGTTAGAATTTTGACTCTAAGATAGTTTAGGATATTATTATTTTACGCACGTTCATGTTCTTTTCAGGTTCTACACAATATACGTGGATTTTTTAATTTTTAAATTTTTTGGAATTGAACTATAGAAAAATAAACAGAAACTTTTTAGGTCACTCAATAATATATTTTAAGGAAGATTTTATAACATCAACGTTTTTAAGACTAAAAAAATGCATTTTTGTTCATAAATTCTATAAACTTCGTAATTTCGCCTTTGATTTTAGGTTAAATTTTGATAAAACCTAACTACTGAGATACATTTTGATAGTTTTTACGACGGAGCTTGGATGTACTCAAACGAAAAGCGTTTAGGTAAAAGTATCTCGTTTCCCGCCAAAACTGATTTATTTTGATAATTTAAAAAAATAATCTTAAAAACATAAATGTGCGTAACATAATTCTAAAACATTTTATGGCAATCAAAAATGATGAAGAAAAATCTGAAAATTTTGCTAAATTTTCCAGTAGCCTTTAAAATATTTACAATTAAATATTTTAATGTGCTCCTCCTCCGACCATACGACGTTAATGCAAAAAAAAAAAAACTCAACTCATATAAGAATCCGATTTTCTGAAAGTGCTCCTGAGAGTGTTTCTGGAGAAAAATAGCATTTTTCTCAAAATTCTCGCTTATTTTTTCTAGATTTGGAATGCCAACTCACAAGCGAAAATATATGACGGCAAATTGCATCTTCATGGAGGGACAAAGTCAAAAGTAAAAAATTAAAATAGTTAAAATTTTGGTTTCAAAGTATAATTATTGACCGAATAGTGATAGGACCATAACACATGAAGTAATATTATTCCTCTATGTCCAAAGAGCAGATTTCTTATTCAACTCTAGCACCTAAAATTTGTACTTGTGGGTAAAAAATCAAAAATATAGTAAAACTGCTGTTGTTTCAAATATTATTTTTTTAATTTTTCAACTTTGATGAACTGTAACTAATAACAACAAGGATCATGGACCACAAAGCTTTCCAATTTGATTGCTTATGGCTTTATTAATATTATTATTAACCATAATAATATTATTAACCATTTTGACAAAACCAAAACTATGTTCGGATTCATTGTAGCATTAACTCGGTTTCATTGATTTTTAAATTTTTATATATTTTTATTTTAGTTCTGATTATAGTCTTTAGGTGCATCGTGAAATAGTAAAGTTAGAATGTGAAAATTTTGTATTATCAAATATAGAAATAAAAGTTATCGCATGTTATTTATATTAATTTCGGAATCAAAATATGCTGTTGAGATCTCTATTAAAACTTGTTACGCAAAGCACTGGACGTATTAAATTACTTACTCGATATCTGCAGAAATTTATGAATGACTGAATAACTAAAGAATTGTATCTTAAATTTAAATACATTGGCAAAAAGGTATAAAAAATGTATTTAATATATATATATATATATATATATATATATATATATATATATATATATTATTGAAAAGATTTTTCAACGCTTTGGATTTTTTTGTGTCAGCAATACGAATTTAAGGCATTTTGGAAGGGTTCTTTTCCCTCTGGGTAGTCGTATAAACAAGAAAATTGTTTACGAATTTATGGTGTACAAATGTGCATTATTGCAAGATGTTATATAATACATTTAAGATATTTTAGTTCACCAAGTTTGTGTTATTTTTTTTATAAAAGTTTTGTATAAAATATCTTAATGTGACAAAAAGAAAAAAAAAACTTAGAAAATACACAAAAATAAAAAGATGTCATACAATTTTGCATCAATTCGAACTTAAGTAACATTAAATATACACACTAGTATGTATGAATGTATGTATGAATATGAAAACTTTCATTTGTTTTTGAAAAATTTTTTTAACTTAGAGGAAACTAAATTACATAATAAATTTTGTCCAAAGTATTCTCAGAAACTGCTGGGGGCACAGGGTATGAAAATGTCAAAGAAAAACTAAAACAACAAAAATTCATTAAAGCTCAAGGTTATTCGACAAGCATTTTTATAACTCTACTTACACAATTATAATTACAAAAGTTAATAAAAATAATAAGAGACTACGAGTAATAAAATACTAAGAAAGAAAGAACGACGTCGAAGTCATTATTATGAATATTAATAAATATCCTTGTATAATATAAACCATGATTTATAAATTAATTTCTGATTTAAAAAAATAAAATAAAATATTTCTAATGGCTTTAATTCTGAGTAAAATTTGATAAATTAGTATATTTTCTGTACAATTGTAATTTAAAATCTGTTTTAAATTTTACTAAAACGAAAAGAATTAAATCTCAATATAGTAAATGTTATTATTATTATATTTTTATTATACATAGAAAGAAGATACAGAACTGCATTTGATGGTTTCTATTCAAGGACTATAACGATAGTGAACAATATCATAAAAATTATAATCGAATTATTATTTTTTCGATTTTTATTTTTTGTTAAAAAATATCGACCATTTTTGATTTTCTGCATAAAAATAATATACTGTTAGGAAGACTTAATATTTTCTATCCTAAACGTAAACGTTTTTTAATGTTTACCAAAATTCAAATGAATTTTACTATCCTAGTTGTAATAAAATTTTATAGTAAGTGCTAAGTACTTCGAGGTAGTTTTCCAAAAGTATTCATATCTGATTGGCCTACAAAGGCATTTGCAGTATGTTGTAACAAATACAAAATATTTGTTGAAAGTACTCGTACCTATGAATCTTCATAAATTTATCTTACCAAGATATATAATAAATTTTAACTTAAAAATTATTTAGAATATTGTTTTTGTTTATAGTGATATATGATGATTCATATGTAAAAATTTTACTTAGTACCAACTGAATCAATAAATAAGAAAGCAAGATATTTTCCATTCTTAAAACCACAGTAAGAAGAAACAAAACAAAAAAAAATAATAATAAAAATAAAATACGACAAAGAAATGTTCTGTTGATTAAAAGGTCAATAGTTTTATATGTTGTGATGAGACAGCAAAGTTTGCATCTAAAAACTGTTTCAATAACTTCAATGAATGATCCATATTCAAAGAATACTTGTTTGTATATATTGTTATACTTAGGAATAAGTAATTTTACTGAAACAATAATAGAAAACATATGTATGTAAGTACATTTATTTATACTGTCGTATACATAAAACCAACATACATAAGATAGCATTCTTGTAGATTCGTAATGTTCGTCATGATGTGTTTTTTTTTTACTACATTTTTATTGGCTTCGGTTTAATGAGAAATCTGTTCAAATAAAATCTCACAATCATACAGACATATATTTGCTTAGTTTTTCTCATTTTCTTCTCTCATTAAAATACTTTTATTCATTGTAGTAGACACTATCACATGTTCAATTTGTGTTGTATTTTCTATGCCAACATCAATAACATTTTTTTTTTTTTCGCAAGACAATGGAAATAAAAATCTTTGATTCGTAACTTTTTTACACTTATACTGCTTTAAAAACATACTTGTGTACATTACGGTGGCCCCAAATGGAAAGATATCGATGTTAGTAGCTCAAATAAAAATGAACTTTATTTTAAGTTGCGGTTTCTCAAAATTTCTATCCTGTGATACAAACGAAATAACATCGTTATTCTTCGAGTTTTAGATTTTTTTTTCATATTTCATCAGAAGAATAATACGATAGTTTGGTATCATAAGAAAAGTCTTAAATAGGTGTATTTAACGGCGTAGAGTTTCTGATTGTATCCAAATATGTTCGAAATTTTGTACATTTTCACATACATTTATATCAAAGATAAAAATTATTCCAATTACTTTTTTAATTGTATGAATTATTCAAGTGATCAAAATTCTAACTTTCTAATATTTTTCACTAAAAATAAAGCCGATTAATTTGCTTTCAATTATTTTTCTTATTGTGTCAATTAATAAATTAAATACAAACTATGTATATATCAAAATAAGTGATAATTTGAATAATTGAATATAAATTTTTTTTTATATGTTGAATTTCAATTAATAAAATAATTGAATATATACTGTAAGTATTTGAAATAGGATTTTAGATTTTCCTGTGTTTCTTTTTTTTTTTTTTTTTTTGAAAATATTTTTTTCTCTATACCTAACGTTCAAACAAATTGAATTAATGAGATTTTATTTGTTTCTATTTATACATATTTATTTCGTCATACTTTTGTATACATTTACATAACACGTGTATTAAATTTTGTCAAATTTGTTATATGATATATAAAGAAAACTACTTTTGCTTTTAAATAAAATTTGTAATTTTTATTTCTGATATTTGTTGTCTTATTTGCTTGAATTTAATGTTTGTAATAAAATCCAAGAGCAACTAGACTTAAATTTATGTTATTTGAATGAAGTCATATGTGAAGCCACACTAAAAAGCATCATATTAAAACTTCGATTAAATAAAACGTTTTACAATCATATATTTTTATATACGAACAGAAACAAATTAAAATTTGGTGCAGTTTTTGCGAATAATGCATAAATTTATTGTATTATTTTGTATTAAACTATCCGATTAAATTTAACATATAACTACTGATTTTACACAGAAAAAATTTAAAATCGTTTTCATTTACAAAATTGTTTACATCAATTAAAAAATTTGTTTGATTTTGTTCCAATCATCAAAATAGTAATATTAGTTAAGTAAAATAATTGATTTTTTGTTTAGATATCAATTAATTTTATTAATTGAATGAATTATACACTTTGGCTAAAATTTATCAAGCTAATAATTGATTAGATTTGAAAATTATCTATATCTGTACCATTGAACATAAAATGAAATACAATAAAAATATAAAAGCTAGATGTAAAATGTTTATTGCAATCTTATGCAAATACATGAAATGCTAGTTGTATACTTATGTGAAACAGGAAATATATTATGTAAATTAAACTGTATGTGACGTAAAATCCTGAATCTCGATAAAATTAATTTTCAAGCAGAAGCAATTATCTTCAAAGAACAGCCCAACAAGGAAGCATTGTATAACCTTCAGAATGATAACAAGAAAAATAACCTAAGTATTATATAATGTTTTGACAGAAACATTGTCAGAAATAATAAAAATTATTATATTAAAGATTAGCCGGACCCCTATAACTTTGATGATTTGATGTAAATATTATGTGTCAGTGATGGGTACATTTGCAATATATCAAAATTCTTGACAAACTCACATTGATTACAAAAAATCTCTTTTTGAATTTGCATATCCAGTTTGTATTTGTATTACATGGGCTTTACTTAAAAAAAATCATAAAAAGGCCAAGAAAATCATCGACGCATGGGCATACAAACGTAAATTTTTAGTTTATTTATTGCTTTAATGGAAATATTCTTACATCTTTTTAAATATTTTTCTTTTAGGTTTGAATTTTTTGAAATGCTGTTATATTTTTATATCAAAAACTATAACCAATTAAAATATTAATTTAATGTATTTAATTCTTTTACAGATAAAAATTTGCTTAAATAAAATGTAACAAAAATAATTTGGTAAAAAGAAAGATTTATTTTCATATTTCATTTACTTCAAATCCTAAACCGTTTTTGGAAAAAAGTGAAATTCACAGTCAGCAAATAAATATTATTGAAGAAAGTATGCACAACAATCCCCTGACAGCATTGCTCTTTTATGGAACTACATTTCTCTTAACGTGGCCATTAGTATAAAATATGTATAACAATTTATTTCAATATGTTTAAGATTTATTCAACCAAGTAAATGTCTGCAAAATACCATTTAAGTAAGTAGTTACAAATTCAAAAGTATTGTATATTATTTGAATGCAGATGTGTGCGAATGAGCAGGACGGAACCTATACATACATGCATAAATAAGAAGATATAGGCGGAATGCGAGAATATGACAACGAATTACAATTGAACGGATGTCGTATTGCTTATTTTTAGACTTTCCTTGTTCTGATTACACTTCTGCTTCTTTATCGTTTTTATTTGTTACTGTTATATATATATATTCCTCGGAGGATTTTCCCTTCAGTTGTATTGTATGATAGTACATTTTAACTATTACAATATACTTTTTGTTGAAAGTGCATGAAAAGAAACAGAAAAAAATTCTGCTACCGGATGTCCAATTTAGTCTAGAGTTTGTTTTAAAGCCTCTAGCAAACTCTATTTGTTTGCTCGTTTAAATATTTCTTCGAATGCTGTACCACTCATAATATTTGCACTGCACGAGTATAGAAAATGACAGAGAAAAAGTGAAAAAAGAAATATTCTTTAGTATAAATATATATGCGTATTTATATAAAAGATATTGTATGAATGTATATATATTTAAGATCTAGCTGTAAGTTTGTTCATAAAAAAGTATTTCTTACAAGTTTATAAAAATAGTAATATTATAAAATAGGTTTATTACAAACCATCTATTTCCTCAGGTGTTAAAAATTTTAACGAAATCTTTACAGCTTTAGGAATTTATTATTTATAGAATAGAATTTAACAATGCTAGTATTTATATACATAACGAATACAAGAAGGAATCTGTATATAAAATCCATCTTGTAGAGTTTTAAAAATTATAAAGAAATGTATCTATTATTTTTATGATCGTTAAAAACATTCATACATAATTATTTTCATGCTAGGGAAAATCTAAAATTTAACTCTATCTGCCGACAGCTAATATTTGTCTCTCTGAAATATTTTCTTTGGCATTGAACATTTTTGCAGCACTATTTCGAAAAATGTTTGCTAAAGGGTTAAAATTAAATATTTTTGGCCTAATTTCTGAATAACTCCGAAACTATTGAGCAAATAAAAAAATGTTTGATAGGTATATCATTTTTCTAAGTCGAACAATCCGTCTTCAAGTTATAGCAAATAATACTCGCATAACTACCTTAATAGTGGGGAAAGATTAGACAAGTCCAAAATATATATACATTCTAAGGTCTTAAGTTATTTTTTCGACATGTTACACACAAACCCAATATATCAACCAACCCCCCTCAATTTTTTGTTATACAAATTACTGAAAAAGCTTTTTAATATATTGAATTCAAATCCTAAAGAGATAAATTTAAACTACCATTTAAATTACGAAAAACACATATTCAATTACTCAAATTATCACTTAATTTTAAATCAATTAATTGTTTTAGAGTGCCCAAATAATTATACAATTAGCCAAATAATTAAAACCCTTTTAAATATCTGATCAATTGATTTGTTTTTATTAAAAATCTTTGAAAATTTAAGTTTTGAATAATCGAATAATTGATATTTTGTCAGAGTGCAAACAAAAACGAATTATTGCAACGCATTTTAAGAATCGAAATAGAAATCGAATTCAACCACAGAGAAAAAGGTCATCAATAACCAAAATAATTCATTCAATTAAAATTTATTTAAATTTGCCCCTTTCAATAAAATGATTATATCGATTATTAATAATAAATGAATTAAAAATTCAAATGAGAAAAACATCTTACTCAAATTTTATTTTTACTATATCTTTTCTTTTATTTTTTTTATTTTATTTTATTTATTTTTGCATGAATATTAATTAAATTTTGATGTAAAATGAAATAACTGTAATAATTGAAAAATATAAGGTAACAATTGTTTCTGTGTGGGTAATCAAAATTCCATAGAAAGATTAAAATATCATGTTGTAAATGACATTTACATAAATCTGACTTATAAATTATTATAGAAGAGAATGTCCCATACTTTCTAAATTAAGTTGTAATAATTATGTCGACCTTTAAAATGAAAACACAAAATAACAACCTTAAACAATTCAAAATATTTGTATCAGAATGTCAATAAATACAAATATGATTTTGGACGTACAAATATAAAATTTAAAGATATTCTTGTTTAAATTATAACTAAAACGAGCTGTAACTAAAGTACCACAATCATTATAGAATTTTTTTCTACTTTATATTGACAAATGTTACATATACACATATATATATTCATATATATATATATATATATATATATATATATATATATATATATATATATATATATATATATATATATATATATATATATATACATATATATATAATCCTTTAAATGTAACATTTTGATGAAATTCATTAAAGAATTAAATTACAAGTAAAACCACTGAGGAAACATAATAAACACGCTCTCACATAAACATTAATGTCTGTGTGTATGCATAAATAGTTTTGACTGAAATTGGTTAACCAAACTAGTCTACAGAAATGTATGTAAATATGTGGATTCATTCATCCCTTCATTCATTCACGTGTGCATAAATGTAAGTATAAATATATATATATATGTGTGTGTTGGTGTGTGTGTTTGTACAATGTGGTAAGTGAACGTCCTGGATACAAATAAACTTACATACCTACACATAAACTTGCTACTTCAGTATATGTAATACCTATGTATGTATGCTTGTGTATGTGTACATGTTTTATGTTGGTTGTTGATTTTAATTGCTACTACCACTACCCCAATACCCACTAACATCAGCAGGAAACGACAAACGATACAAAAAAATAAATAAATAGAACAAGCATTCAAACTCTAACTTTTATATCAATATTCGTATACGACAAAAACTCATACAAACGAGTGTTCAAACGTTAGAATGTTCATCAACCAAACAGAAGAAATGAAAAAATCCATACTTATGAAAATATTCGCTTGTAGAAGGCAAAAAATTTTACGTAGAAATGCACCCTTCTTTATTTGTTTACATGTTCTAAACTCGCAGACTTACACAACATTCTCATCATCATATTACACATATATATTGTATATACCATATATGAATTTACATGGGTATATGTATGTACAATAAAAAATACCCAGCAAACATAAAAATTTCATCACAAGTTCATAATGATTTGAAAAAATGGAAACATTTTTTCAAATGTTTGAAGTTTAAAATTGATTTAATAATAATAATAATAATAATAATAATAGCATTCTCACCATTTGGGGCTATATATTATCAAATCTTGGGGATGATTGGTAGGAAGGTTTGATATTATATTTAATATTAAATGAAAAAGCAATAATTTTCCCAAGTGCCAATTTGAGTTCTCTGGATACCAACATTCACTAATAGCAATATTTTTTGAATTTTGGCTCTTATCGAGGCCAGCAGTACGTACAGATGGACCTTTAAGAATTTTATAATAATTAAAAAAAAAAATATTATATTTCCTCAATATGTGTCCCATTAGCGTGGTTCGAATTGATTTGAATTCTTAATACATTCCGAATCATACGCTTTAAAATGAAAAAAAAAAATAGTTACGGTCTTTATATGCATACCAGGGTATCCAATCGATTAACCGTCATTCGGTCACCTAGCTTTTCTAATAATTTGTATCAAATAATCGATTAAGCAAAATTTTATTTTTTGGAGTTAAAAATTTAGAATTTTTTAAGATAAATATATGTCTGAAATATCTTTTTTTTAATCTCTGCTATATCCCAGCAAAAATAAATAAATCTAATTTTTAGGGAATTGTTCAAATAAATTGTTCTGCTATAAAATGTTGAGATTCGGATTTTATTTTTTCAAATACTAAAAAGAACTGTTAAACAAATGAAAAATAATGTGATGCACATTATTTGCTTTTTTTTTTATTAAAAAATGTTTGGTTTATATACAAATTAAAACTAATTTCCTTGCACCGATGAAATCCTGAATTTTACATAAACGTGAATCAGTGAATAGGTATTAAAAAAAGAGAACATATTTTAGTAACAAGACTATGTTAATTCATTGCAAATGATCCGAATTTGTACTATTTATGGATCATAAGTTTAGCGACATATTGACTTATTTGGATGTTCTTTTTTTGGATATAATATTTAATAAAATGTATGATGAAAAAATTATAATTATTACAATTTCATAAATACTATAACTTGTGACAGTAGAAATTCTGAAAATATAGTAAATTTAAAGTCATGTAAGTCATAAACATTTTAATTTTCATCAATAAAATGTACATAAAAATACCAATATTATGACAAAAACATTCTCGCACAGAAAATAAAAAATGTTACATTAAAAATTCTGATTTATTAAGCTGAATTAGGAGAACATTTTGCAGTATTAGATCAAAAAATTCAATTTTTTAAAACAAAATCTATATTATGTTTCTAAATAACGATTTCAATAGATTAAATACTATAATTAGTGTTATTTGCATATATGTATTTCTAATACTGTGAAAATACGGTTAAACAAATAATTTGCCATTAGTTGGATACCTTCATACATACGTGTATTAGGATGGGACAATTGTTTTAGTCAAAAAGCGTATATATAAGGTCTAAAATCAAAACCAGAAGGAGAGACATACAAATTCCATTGTGGAAAGTTTTAAACTATTTTTTTTTTCATAACAATCTCAAAATTGCGAATTTTTTGAAAACCATTTTGGGAAAAATATTTAAACTTATTATTTGGCTAAATATATGGGAGCTATAATTTTTCAATCGTTGGTTAGGAGCTAATTTAAAATTCGTAGATAATTTTATTTTTTATTTTTTACCGTATTCTGTTCATCAATGCGCATTCTTTGAGTGGTCTTTCTATATCCGAATCTGCAGTTTTTTAAAATACCTCAAATTGAAATCTTTATGTCTCTCGGCTGAAGCTAATTTTCCTGTTTTTTAAGGTAATTTTCTTAGAATTTTTCATTTTTGCTATACGCCTTTTCACTTTTTTCTCTCCCGAACAATTTAAACCACCCTAAGGTATATACTATATGACATATATTCGTATAAAATAAGAATAAAAATGGATATTTTAGATTTTTTAAGACGAACAGAACAGAAAAAAATACACAATATAGGATTTTAATATGTTGTCAAGTTTATTTGTATAATTGTTTTTTTATTTTTTTTTTTTTTTTTCAGTAAAAGTATGTGTATGTAGTCGTGTGTATGATTGTTTAAGAAATAAGTAGCATCAAAGCTTTGCTTGTGGTAATATTAACATTACATATTTGCACACGTTCACCCTTTGCCGTTCTTTTCAACCCAAGAAAGCATGTTTTATGTCTGTAACGATTTCATACGTGTGCATTTTTTCTGTTTTCCTATCTTCCTTATGTATGTGATGTTTGTGTGTTTGCTTTGGTGTTATGTATGTCGTTTGTACAAGTACATAATATTTCAGTTGTGTTTTATGGTTGTACTTATGTAATTTGTAACATTATACTGTCATTGGTGGACTCATAAGGATCATATATAATTGATTTAATTTCTCATTTAGAAAAGTATTTATTCTTTGAAAAGTATAAAGTAAACAAAACTAAAAATCACGATAAAATATAAAATAGAAGTGAGGTAAATCAAGTATCTTAAATCATGTTTGAATTTCATATATATATATATATATATATATAATAGATGCAAATAAAGAAAGACAATAAAATAGCAATGTAAATATCAGAGAAGACAATGCATATTACTTTTATTATATTTTGTTCCTTTAGAATAAAATTCTCTATTAAAAATTCGCATCGGAATTAGCTTATACACACAATAATAAATTTCAATTTTATGATATTTTAATTTTAAGTTAAAATTGAAAATACAGCGCAAACAAGTTTAAAATTAATGTAGTGATAGTGTTTATTATTCTAGATTGGTTTGTTTCTAAAATAATTGTACTTTAGTTTGCAAAAACTTAATTTCACTTTCACACATTTTTGAGTTTTTACTTTTATTATTTTTTGGTTTTTAATAAGCTGCCAAAACAAAAGTCCACAAATTTTTGCCCAATGATTAATAATATTTCATAGAACTGCCACTAGAACAATTAAAAAAAAAAAACATAAGACGACTTAATTTGATTTAAATTATATCCGACACCACCATACTTAGGGTGATATAGTGCAACTGTGAAGATGTTTACTACAGTCAGAATATACTTTTAAATCCCCACCTTAAGGTACATAACTCGAAACATTGACGATTTCTATGTCTATTTAACGATGCCTGTCCGTCCGTCTAGGTGGCTGGTTCGCTTACTTTAAAATTAATGTTTAGATAAACTGAAGTTTTCCTATAAAAATATTTTCATACCAAACGAAGTTTCCTTTAGCCGTTTTTACTTTGCAAATATTCAAATTGTTACAAATGGGTTCGTGCTTTATATATTTCGCGGGAGTTGGGTCCACATGTGCTATATTTTAAGTTTCTGTCAAAATAAATATTTACGAAAATGAATCACTTAATAAGATAAATATTTAATATAAAATTACAAATGTCTCAAGAAATAATGAACTAAAAATTTTTTAAATATTTTTTTTTTCGAAATCAGTTACTTTGAAAACTTTTGAAATAATTACTAAGAAATTTTTGCCTCCTAAAATTCACTTTTGCTGAAAAATTTAGCAAAACTATTATTTTTTCAATATTTAAATATGTCAACGATTAAAATTCGGGGGTAGAAAATAATCTTCTTTAAATTATTATTTATTTAAAAAAATTTTGGTATATATATAGCAATAAAACTAATTTTTAATAAATTTTACTTAATTTTTAAATCATTTAGTTAAAGACGATAACAGCACAGTTCTACAGCCGTTTAAATCAATGATCTATGGGTGCCAATCACATACACCACACGAACATCACCAAAAATCACAACAAAGGGCTCACGAAACTAAAAATCATTCAGTTTTTTGTTAGCCTTCACATTTAAAATAAAGAGCATAAAAAAAAACACACCAAACATTCAAAGTTTTTCTCTTCTCTTTCTGCCCATCAATGATTTCATTAAAATCCATAAAATCTATCCAGATATATTTTTGTTTAAAGTTGCATATTTTTTCGAAATGTGAATAGCTTCCAAGAGTACGCTTAAAAAATTCTATAAAAATCAAAGGACCCTTGGTAAATTTTTGGCCATATATGTATATGTAAAGGGTGACTCAAGTAGAGATACTTTTTTCAATAGCCTTTTTTGACAGATCACGTGTGAGCCATGCTGTCATGTTATTTTTGTTTAGTATTGATTAGCATTTCATAATGGAAAGACTTACGCCTGAACAACGTTTACAAATCGTTACGAAAATTCACGTTCTGTGAGGAATGTGTTTCGTGCACTTCGCTCAACTTATGATCAACGTAATCGGCCTACTGTGCGTACTATTCGCAACATGATCTCCCAGTTTGAGACCCAGCATTCATTATTGGATAATATTCGACCGAATAGACCACGTCCAATACGCTGTGAAGAAAATATACCGGCCGTAGCTGAAAGTGTACACGAAGACCATGGCGAGTCGATTCGGCGCCGTTCGCAGCAACTCGGACTGACGTATGGAACGACTTGGCGCATTTTACGTCGAGATATTAAATTTGAAAGCGTACAAATACAGCTTGTGCAACAACTGAAGCCGCTCGACCATCCCAAGCGACATCGCTTCGTTCTATGGGCTCTTGAAAAGTTCCAAGAAGATCCGACGTTTTCGAGGCAAATATTGTTCAGCGATGAGGTCCATTTCTGGCTCAATGGGTATGTAAATAAACAAAATTGCCACATTTGGGACGAAGAGCAACCTGAAGAGATTCAAGAACTGACACTTCATCCAGAAAAATCAACGGTTTGGTGTGGTTTGTGAGCCGGTGGAATCATCGGTCCACATTTCTTTAAAAATGATGCCGGTGCGAACGTAATATCTCAAGAAATAGTGATATCATGGCACGATAACCGTCAGTGGCGACCGTTATCGTGCCATGATAACCGACTATTTGATGCCTGAAATTGAAGCTCGTGATCTCGGAGACATTTGGTTTCAGCAAGACGACGCCACTTCCCACACATCGCATCAATCAAATTTATTGAGAGAACACTTCGGTGAGCACATAATTTCACGTTTTGGGCCGATCGATTGGCCACCAAGATCGTGTGATATCACACCGTTAGACTATTTCCTGTAGAGATATGTAAAGTCTAAAGTTTATGCGGACAAACCCGCTTCGATTCAGGCCTTGGAGGAAAACAGTACGCATATCATTCGCCAGTTACCAATCGAAATGCTCGAACGAGTCATCAAAAATTGGACTCAACGGATGAACCATCTGTGACGTAGCAACGGCCAACATTTGATAGATATAATCTTCAATAACTAAATGCCAAAGAATGTTCTTTCAAATGATAATAAACATTCCCCATTAAATTTAAATTTTCTGTGTTTTTTTTTCTTTAAAAAAGTAGGAACCTCGAAATCGATCACCCTATATTTTAGTGGAAATAAATTTTTTTATTAAGGATATGTTTATTGGGTATCACAATGTTTATGTAGGAATTGCGTGAAAAATTTTTTGTTATTCTAGTAATATTTATTAAAATTTTGTTTTAGTATATTTTGCTGAATTGCAAAAAAGTCACCCAAAAATATTTATATTTAACATAAAAAATATAAATATACACATACATACATATAAATGTACATTATTTTTTTTATCATTTTCAACAACGGTTCTCGAATTATAAGTATAGAAAACAGAAATTTCTACGAAGATGTAAAAGAACAAATGTACAAGAGATAGAAAAAAAAATATATAACAAAAGTGCCGGAAGAAAATTTTGAATAAATATATTTTTGTTTTCTCTCCTTTGTGCGTTGAATGACAGTTGTTATGTGTATTTTGATATACCATAAACTTAATCTAGCTTTCAGAATTCTCATACCCATCATTCATCATTCTTTTCTAACACGTATAAATATCCCAAATCGATTCACATTTGCAAACACACATAAGCGTACATTTACGCAATACTGTAACACTGCAGTCCATAATACTACGAGTTACATATTGAAGAATGCGTTTGGCTCGAACAAGAATTATTATTTTTATCTACTAAATTTTGCTAATAACTCAACAACATATTGTTTGTTTTTAATATATTGCAGAGTTGATTAATTTTTATATTATGCTGCAGCATATTTTGTGCAGATAATGAACTAGTTAATTTGCTGTTAATATGTAATACTCGAAAACCAATTGATTTATTAGAAATATTATTTAGTTTGTTAAACGTAATACAAAATTGGCAGTTGCCGCTTTCAAAACTGGAAGGAAGTTTCTATATACAATAGAAGTAAAACAAAAATAATCGAAACGAAAGAAAAGTTTAATGTTTTTATAGAGGTTTTTGTTGTTGTTTGTTTTTCATTCGTTAGTTACATCGTTCAGTTCTGTTGTTCTTGGCTTAAACTACATTACTTCTACATTTGTTATGCATAAATATTGGGATATATTTTTCTTTTTAGTGTTGTTATTGTATTCGTTGCTGTTGCTATAATATAGGAATCCATAAGCATTCTCACATAAACATTACACAAATAAAATTTCAAATTCATTTAATTTTTTTTTTTTACAATCTTGACTCATGTTCGAAATATTACAAAATATGTAAAAAGTTTTTAGCTATGGAACCAAGTAAACATAAATACATACATATTTATATTCGCACTCTAACGCATGGCTAAAGTTGAAAAAGTATTTATTTATTATTTTTTTTTCTTTTGAGCAAATAACTTTAAATGACTTTAGAAAAAAAGAAAATAATAATGAAAATACGAATTTTATTTTATCCCTAATAAAACATTGATGACATACCAACATTTTGTACCCTACAGTAATCACAAAATTTATTAAACATTAAGTATAGCTATAAAAAACATTTAAATATTCTTCTCCGCACAACCCATTTCAAGTTTAATAACATTCTGATACAGTGCAAAATCACCCTAGAAATGATATAGCGTACGTTATAGGCATTCTTGAAGACATCATAAATCAGTTATAAAAATGTTTGATACACCTTTAAAATTTTGAGAGAAGCTTAAATCACTTTTTGTGGTAGGTTCCTGTATAAATGTATCCCTAATTCTATTTTCTGTAGTTGATTTTTTTTGGGAACTGTATACATTTTTATATTTTGATCAAATAATATTTGAGCAAATTTTGAAACAGCATATACGAAAATAATTTTTTTTTTTAAGTTTTTCGAGTTTAACTGAAATTAATTATAAACTTTTCTATAAAAGCATGTATAACGATGCAATAATTTTAAAAGACATTTTTTTGTAAACAAAGGAAGATTTAATTTTTTCAAGTTGAGCAAAAGTGCAGAACATATTCAATTTTAACTTGTATAACTTAATAAAACTTTCCATACATTTCTCATTTTTGCCCCAAAAAGTATGCAGCAAATCAAAAATCAAATAAAATAGTCCGTCTTGAAACATGAAAAAATTTTTGATAAAGTTTACAAAATGTTTAATAACTTTTTGATTTTTAAAGCGTTTGTAAAGACTGATTACCTTATTTTATTTAACATTTTGTATACAAATATGTTTAGTCTTAAATACAATATCGAAAAATTTACATCACAATCAAAATTTTTGAGTGAAAAAAGGATAATAAATTGAAAAATGTTGAATATGTCCATGATTATTTGAATTAGATAAAAAAGATAGTACATTCCTCTTCTTTCCAAGTCAATTAAAAAATCTAAATTTGACTTAAAATTTTTAAACCTATAAGATCTCAAAAAACAAAATTTACAGTTTTTTGAAAATTTTGTGATGTATCTAGGAAATCTACACCACATTATGTCCTGTTTTGAATGAAAATAGAAAGTGTCACTTCGTAGTAGAATGAAATTGTTTTTTGATATGCCAGTTACAATAAGCAAAAGGAGTAGATATAACTTCATATTTCTTTTCATGTCGATATACTATATATATTTTTTAATTAGTTAACAAAATGTATTTATAACAAGAAAGCCATTATTAAATATTTAATTTCTTTCTTTGAATTTATGTGCCAAATACAAACAGATGAGACATTATTATGTTGGGGTTGTTACACTGTTCAAATATATAAAAGCCAGAGAGTACAAGTTTATTGTCTCTACCAATTCATACAAAAACAAACACAGACGCACGTACATACAAACATTTTCATACATTTACATTTTACACAATTTTTTTTTAGCCATTTTAAAATGAATACGAACTGACTGACTGATTGACAGACAGATGGGTAGAAAATGAAGAACACAATATGAAATAACTGATTCATAGGAAAACAGTTTTTTTTACACCTGCACAATAATTACAATTACGGAAAATTATCAAGAGATATTTTTCCATTACGATCATCCTAGAATGCTTTTGAACATTATTCTGATACTTTTATCAGAATAAATTAAATGATACAATTTTTGTATACAGTTAAAAATATTTTAAATGGTACAAATTAGATATTCTACCTCCATTAAAAAAAAAAAAAAAAAATTAAAGTCTTTGGAAAAGAAATACATCCAATTTTGAATTTGAATTTTAATATAAAAATATTTTAAACATAAAATATGATTAAAAAAATTAAAAAATTACTAGTAAAATAAGTAACTTGAATTTAATTTTCCTTTTTACTGGAGAACGCTATTGAATTAAAGTGGAATAAAAGTTTAATTTAATGCTTGAAATATATTTAATTTCAACTTCTTATTCCTAATAAACATTTTTGCTGGAATTCAAGTTGAAACCAAATATATTTCAAGTCTTAAATCCAGTGCCAAAAATTTAATTAAATTTGATTATACTTTAATTTAATAACGTTCTCCCGTAAAGAGGAAATTTAAATTCAAGTCAAATTTATTTTACTTGAAATTTTTTTAATTTTTTAATCATTTTTCATGTTAAAAATATTTTTATACTTGAATTTCATGTCGGAATCTAGCAAAATTTTCCAAGGGCTTGAATTTTTGAAAATTTTGGGCTTATTGGGTTGGGATAAAACTATTAGTTATATAATGAAATATAAAAATCTGATCAGAAACTAATTTAAATCATTTTTACACATTTTTTTTTACAAGTTTTAGGAAATAATTCTGAATTTTAATTCACATCAGAAAATGTTGACAAATTTAATAATTTATAGAATTAAAAACAAAGAAAATACAAATTCTTTTTATATTATTGCGATTTAATAAAAAAAAAAAATGCTCTAAGACAGAGGTTTTCACAAGCATTAGCTACATGACCCCCTTAAGACATTGCAATTCGGGAACGACTCAACATAATTTATGTGTAATAATTTAACACCAAATCAAAGGTTTGAAATACGATTTTAAAGTTTAATATCAAACATGAATTGACCAAAGTTTTTAAATTTATGTTTGAATTCTAACTGAGGATCGTTTAAGAAAAAGCGTTAAATAAATGACAATTTCTTATTTTGATATCAAATGTTAATCTCTAATCATTCTGATTTCTAAAATAAATGTATATATTTTTACGCAAAGGAGAATATTAAAAAATTGAGTTTTCACAATTTGATGTAAAAAGTTATTTTTGAATCATACCTGAATCTAAAAATAAGTTAACTTTTAAGAAAAAATATTTTAAAAATGGTACTTGATATCTCATATTATTCTTAAAGTAATCTTAAACCTAAAGACAAAACTTAATATAAGAAAATATACAACATACACTCATAAAATAAAAAATGTTTAAACTCAGAGCTAAATATTAGTGTTAGTGACATTTAAATTTTTTAGTCAGATTAATTTCTGATTAAAACCTATAGATCTAGCTAAGCCTGGAACAGACGTATAAATCTATATTTTTAAGTTTGAGGGTACATTTGCATCATACTCGTATATAAGAATTATGTTTGAAGCGACTTTTATAATGAATACATTTCTCGATTTGTGAATAAATTTCTCTTTTTGTTTTTGTTTTTATTTATATACCTCAGATATTTGAGTAGAAGTTTGATTTTATACTATCATCAATTTGAGATCAATCTTTCGTATTAAATATAAAAAAAAACAAAATACTAAAATTGTGATAGAAGTACTGTCAGTTTAGCTGTCCTGTTTTCCAGTTCAACCCTAGAATAGGTCACATTTTTTTAAGATAGCTTATCTAAAACGGAACGTTTCCACCGAAGTGTGAAAATTTATTAACAATTGATATAATCTCTCAAACGGATATAATTGCAGTTTTGTTTGCTTTCAGTTTTTACTATTTTATATTTTATGAGAATATAGAAATAAGTGAATGTATACTCGTATTATTGACCCTTAAATAAAAAAAAAAAATGCTTTAAATTTTATGTTTAAGTAAATGGTTTTCGCGACACCCTCCCCTCCCCCCCTAAAATATTTGTACGGACCCCTTGTTGGTCGCGGACCCACATTTGAGAACCGTCGCTCTAACAGGACTAGCTATGGCATTTTGGATATTTGATTTTGAAGATTTTCTTAAGTATGTGTGTTAAATAAAATAATGAATTCAGTTAACAATATTTAGATTGCGGAAGTTTTTTATTTTAATTTCTTATAGATTCTAAGATTTTAGTTAATAATATATTAAGGTTCTGTGAAATTAATGTAATAAAATAATTCCTAGTCGATAAATGTTATACAAATTTACGATTAATATAAATAATTCTGTTTGAAATGTTCAAGTATCGTTATGTATACCTCTATAAAACTTTAATATCAAACTAATAAATACATTAAGATACTTAAAATTTATTTTATAAATTTATACTTACTCTCTTTCCGCAAGACGGTGCATCGCCTACAAATGGCAGCCTTGCGCCAATATGCCTTCTGCTCCCCTGTTTGCCAACCAAACGACGGTGTATGTTGCCAACCCGCCTCCAACGCCGCCTACCTCTGCCACATGAAGTAGGTAAGCGTTTACTGTTAAGCGGTATCGTATAAAATTCTGCACAATCCTGGTATTGAATAAATTCCGATAGTAAACGAAAATATAACTTGACACAAGAGATATTTCTTTAACAGCGTATTAAACACTGCGAAGTGTGAAAAGCGTTACTTATAATATGTATTATAACTATTCTAATTCGTCGATTCTTGGATTCTTAGCCTTTGGGTGTATCTTTTTTTAACTTCTATTTAGGTGGACTTTTAAAATTCACATCCAGAAGTTGTTGATTTTGTTTTTTGTTTTTTCTTTTTTTTTTTTATATAAACAATTAGTAGTTTTTGTATTTAATAATTTATGTTAAATATAGTAGTATAAGTGGTGGCTGTTGTTGTGTTGTAACTGTTATATTTGTATAATTGTTTTTATTGTTCCTTTAAAAATTTAAAAAATTAGTGCAATTCCATAATTTAAAAATTCCTTTTTGTGTCACTCAACTGACAGATGAGATTTTCAGTGGTCTTTGACAGTTGACTAAAATGACATTCCTGTTGTAATAATAATGCTAAAATTCTCAGCCGCCTATGTAGTTGTAGTGATGGTTATCTGCTTCATTTATTTCTTTTTTTGCAATTTGTTTTTTGTCAAGTATTTATAGTTCTTTTCTTATTATTTTTCTGTATTCTGTATATATTATTGTTTTG
The DNA here is from genome assembly GCA_932274085.1 of Protocalliphora azurea. Taxonomy (NCBI): domain Eukaryota; kingdom Metazoa; phylum Arthropoda; class Insecta; order Diptera; family Calliphoridae; genus Protocalliphora; species Protocalliphora azurea. Next base: position 2,164,833 of record OW026519.1, read on the forward strand.
TATTAGATGGTTTCAAATGATATCTAAACAATGGTCTATCCCCGCCTTTTTAGCTTACTGGTTTTTATGTTGTGTTTAGTTATTTATTTCTTTTTTTTATTTTGTTTGCATAACAGAGTACCCTGCGGGATATCTTATTGCTGCTCTTCGAAAAAAGTAAACAAGTAAGAAAAAAAAAAAAAAAAACTAACAGCAATATAAATGCAGCAAAAAACAGAAACTTTTCACCAAGTTAAATTGTAGTTGGAACTATACACGAAACGAATACTGAACTGTGTTTCTTTTGTAATACCATCGATGATGACATTTTAATTTTATTGGCAGTAGTAATTTAGTGAAAATTTCTTGTCTTTCCGACTAGCTGTCAGTCAGTCCGTCCGTCTGCCTATTTGGTTTTATAAATCTACGTAAGTACATATATGTATGCGAACGTGTTTTATATTCTTTTTTGTGGCATTTGTAAAAGGAAAATAACAGGATAAAAGTTAAAATTCTTTTGATTGTAGCTTTAGCTTTGTTACTACTTTTTGATAAAGGTTTGAAAATTGTTGCACTTAAAAAACTAACAGATACACACACACACACATACACATTTTTATACGTTCACGAAAAACTATTCGAGTTTAAATGCTTCTTTATGCAAATCCGTGCCATTATTTATGTCGCAGTGTTGATTCAAATGCAGTCTTATTTTTTATTTTTTATTTTATTTTTTTTTTATAAAATCGAGCACAAAATGTGTTTGAAGTACGGTTTGTCTACTTGCAGTTGTTTTTATACATACACAAACTCACACAAAATAAGAAGAACAAGATAAACAGATATTCGCCCGTAACTTAAAAGGACTATAAAAAATTTAAACTCATTTTTTTATTCTCATATTTCTTTATTGCAAATAAACAGAATGGATGTACGTTACGATGCGTTCGTCACAGGATTACAGAATAGTGGGACACAATCTATGACACCGTCTGTAAATGCAAAACGGAAAGAAAGAAAAACTAAAATTAATTTAAATTTAAATAATTAAAAGGGGTTTTCTTAAAATATATAGAAATAGTTTTAATTAGAAGGGAGTATATAAATAAACTTAAAATATAACAATAGTTATATTTTATTCTTCAAATAAAATCTTTCAAGATTTTAAGTTATGCTAAAAAGAATACTTTTTGGGTAGATTTTTATATTTTAAATGCATTCCTAATTCGCTTATTCTTTTTTGATGTATTTTTTCTAAAGTTTTTTGAGCATTTTAGTTTTATTCATGTTTTGATTAAATTTAAAAAAATTTAACTTTTCCAAAATTATTCGAGTTTAACTGTCATTTATTGTAAGTTGTTTTCTAAAGCTTATATAACAATGCAATAATTTATAAGGACTTTTTTGTTGTTAATAAAAGAGTATTTGTTTCTTTCAAATTGTACAAAAAATCTAGAAGTTGTTTGATTCAATCTGGAATAACAAACATTCCATATTTTTTTTTTTTTTTTTTTTTGTTTAGTCTTTGCCCCAAAGTACATTAACAATTTATTTAAACATTTTAGAAAATGATTAATAGGTTTCTTAGTTTAGAAGCGATTTTAAAGAGAGATATCTAGTTTAACAAGTACATATGTTTGGTCTTAAAGAAAAAATTTTAATGAAATACGATATTAAATAGAATGGAAATAATTTTTAAAATGTTACATAATTTATTACTTATTTGAAGAATATATACAAGATTTTAATATAGTTAAAAATCTGCTTCTATTTTCTGAATAAATTTAAGAAATGATTTAAAACTAAAGAAATTACGAGATCAAAAATATTAATTTATTTTAATAATTTTTATTTAATTTAAAGTTAGCCGCTATAAATTCAAAAGTTTTAATAATTTTTGTTTTTGGTATTTAATTTTCTTCATTGAAATTCTTGCCAAAAATATTTCATGTACGAATACATAAATATTCTCTGTATTTGCTTTATAATTCTTTGTTGACACCCATTTTGAAATATTGCCAAAATAAACAAAAACTACAACATTAAGTCTGATAAATTTTCCAGCATAAATAGAAAAACTATAAAAAGTAAAATAAATAATGAAAATACAACAAGTCAAAGAAAAGAAAACTAATGACCAAAGTGTTGTTTTTTAGTACAAACTTAAAAAAAAATATGTAAGAATTGTTTGTTTTAAATTCTTAGAATCATATTTAGGTACATCATTTTAAAAACCTACAAATTTATTGAAAAAATCAATCAAAAAAGAACACGTACTAATTTGAATGAAATTTTTTTACTAACACATTCTTAGAATTATGTTTTTTAGGTAACCGACTTAGTGTTTTAACAACAGAGTTTTGTATTTATGTTAATTTATTAACGAGAATATTAATAAAATCAAAAATATTTCGAAAATAAAAATATATACATATACTTTTGACAAAACACCTTAACTTAAATTTTAAAATTTTTCAGGACAACTGTTGAAAAAACAACAAAACATATAAAAATTAACAAAATTACTACATATTTGGGTCATTTTTTATATGAAAAAGTACCTTATGGATGATTGTGTTAAAATAAATTTAGTAACAGTAAATAAGAAACAATTGTAAAAAAATAAATTTTAGACTTTTTAAGACAATTTCAAAAACTAAAAAAGGTAGAAATTAAAAGTAAATACTGACAACACTAGTAAGTAAATACATTTAAAGTATTTTGTTTTTAATATATTCAATTTAGAGGCCACTACTCTCACAAATAAATCACATTCTGTGAAAGCTATGCAAGAAATGGCAAGCAAAGCATTGATGAAATGCAAATAAATAGTTTTAAACTTAGGTTGCCAGTGAACTTAATACGATTGGATTGTCATTTGAATTAAAAAATGTACACCGACAATAAAAACGTTATATTTTATTAACTGGACATATATATTTATTTTATTTATGTATGTGCATATATTGTGATACAAATGATATATAATGATATAAAAATCAAACAGAATATACACAAATACATACACACTATATGTATATGTTCTATACATATTCTTACATATACATATTTGGGAATTTTTGTCTTTATATTTTTATAAAAGTATACATATGTATTTATCTGTAGAGTTATAGATAAATACTAAAAGAAAAGGCATTATCATAAACATCCTGCCAGCGAACTCATGGCGTCTATACAAAATGGAATAGTTGTGATAAAAAAAACTCTATGTTGGTTCTACGAATGTGGACAAAATAAAAAAAATGGTAACAAAAACAAGAAACAAACAAAGAAATAATACAATGTGACTATGTAAAAAAAAAAAACTGAGCATAGTTTGTAGTGCAACATATACACAATATGTACACATGCATTTTTGAATAAGAAAATGATGGACATACTACATGTGTTTGTATGAATATGTATGAGAACGTATGTATGTATGTGTGTATGTATGTGTGTATGTATGTGTGTATCCCAGCAGTTTTTCTTGTTTTAATGTACTTCTTTTTGACAGTCCTTTTTACTGGGACTGATTGCTTCGCTGTACCAATCTACATATCTTGTTTTGTATCCAGTTATGACTATAAATTACTAGTAAAAGTAATAGTTAGGGACAGTCGTCAAAAATACTGAGATATGTTTGACTCTTGATACATACATTTATATATGCGTGACTATGTGTAAGTTTATATGCTCCCATAATGTAGACTTTAGACGCCATTATATCAATGACGCCGTGTCTCTGCCATCTATTATATCTATACAGACACACACACACAACACCATCAAATACAAAGTTTGTCGTGCATTTTAAAACTGCGATAAAAATGCAGTAGCAACTACAGCGACAGCATGCAAAGTGTCTACACAATTGTCTACATTTTGGGTTGATGACGTTGACAGTCCATAAAGTTCGTTGGCAGCAGCAAAGAATAAGAGCATATAAAATAAGAAAATTTCAACATTACAGTTTAAATAATGTTACTACAACTACTACTTCATACATATAATAACAAAGCCTACAAAATAAGTAGAAATATGAATGTACATATATTTGATACACTCTCCCTAAAAATATGCTACAGAAAATTTAAAAGCAGAATAATTTAAGTAGGATATTCATTTCTGTCGATTTTTTCAATGTTCGATTAAACAAGTAACTCAAAAGTGCTGTTTTTAAATTACTCAATTAATTGAGTAAAGTTTTTAAGGTACTCGAATTATTTGAATAAATTATACCTTAACATTTTGCTTGTTTTGTAATGTTTATCAACAAATAAATCAAGCATTCTGTGTTGTTTTAGTGTTTCATTACAAAAAAAATAATTTTAACAACTAATTTTAATAAAATATAAACATTTTAGAAAACGTCAAAAATATGTCTACATCAATTGAGATCTCTTAATTTATAATAAATGGTTAAATTCCTTTTCTAAAGTAGTCTTTTACAAATAATATGTAATAACAATTTGAATTTTATCTCTTGTTTTTTTTAAGCCATGGTTTCTCTACATTTACTTAATATTTCAATACATTTATGAGCATCACCTAAACTTGTTAATGTTCGGATATTGTTGTTTATAAAACGTGTAAACAAAATGGGATGGCATATTTATGAAATAATAAAATAACATCGGATTTACTTTAGATAAGAAAGTTCAGCAATTCTTAATTTACAGTATGGGTTTACTGCTAACTCAATTTTAAATCCAAATCCCTTCTATATCACAAATTCCATCCAAGCCATTATCATTATATCAACCATTGACTGCACTATCAATCGTAGAACAACAATAAGTTATTTCAAATCAAATTCAAAATCTTCCAATTTGTTTCTTACGGAAAATTTAATATAAAAAATTTAATTGCTGTCTTTATCTTCTCCAAACCCAAATTAAAAATTACAAATGACTTAAATTTTACATTATACTTCAATTACGCGTTGTATTTCAGATACATATTCGGTACATTTCACTGAATTAAATTTGTTTAATAAAATTTAAAATCGTGGTATCATTTTTCGATATACTAAAATTTTAAGCATTTTATACAACAACTGTTTTGCAACAGTTGCTTTCAAGCAAAATTTGTTAAAACACTAAAATGAAAAACATCTTTAAAACTATTTAAAACAGGAAATTTTTTGAAATATTGTTGTACTCCAATTATTCGATTAGTCGGCATAATTTATTCGAATAAATTTTTACTCGACATTATTGAACATTTATTTATTTTTAATTTGTCGATTAATCGAACAAACATTATTCGAGTGAATACCATAAATTTAAGATTTTTAACGATTAAAACATTTGTCAATATCGGCAAATATCAACGTGTATGGTCTAAATTTTATTTTCACAGTTTTTTTTATTATTATTATTATTTTTTTAGTTTTCTTAACATTGAATTGAAATTTTGTTTCAGCACTGAAATGAAGTCTTTCATTATATTCCTATAAAAACATCAACTAAAAATTACTAGGATGAAAACCAAATAAGAAAAATAATAAGAAAAAAAACCACACACACACACATAGAATAGAATAGAACAAAACACAACTCAAAATAGAAATTATGAACAAAGAAGCTTGTCAGTTATTGTTTTTCATTTTTATACGACTATTGTAAAATTCGTCCATTACAATAAGAATAAAGTCGCGTTTTTTTTCTTAAAAAAATTTTTATTTTCTTATTTTTATGTTGTTTCTTAAAACACAAATAAAAACGCTCTTTTCATCACTACCCACACCAACACAACAATTGTTCTGTCATCTTTATTATTGTGTTTTGTTGTTTTTTTTTATTGTTATTATAGCCAGTGTTTTGCTGGTTTCATAATGTCGTTGACGATGCTACTGATTTCCTTCAAGCAAAAACAAAAAATAGTGTAGTTCACTCACTTCTATGATCCAGAACAAAAGACATACTGCTTGTTGGTTTATTGGGCATATCAAAATAAAATATAATAGACCAACAATACAACTACAATAAAATGACTACTTTTCCGTACATATTTGTCGAGGAAAACAAAATATTTCGATCAAATTGGTCATAAAAATGTTCTAATAATTAGAGTTTAATGAATGATAAATAATTCTTAACGATAAAAAAGAAAATAATGATTGAAAAATACAATAAAAGAAAAAGCAAAGGAAAATTACACAAAAATATTTAGTTACAATAAAATTTTATCAAATTTAAAGTTAAACATTTATATGCATTGTTATTTACTAATTCAACAAATTTGAAAGAAAAATATGTAACCATGTACGTGTCAGCATAGAAAGCAATATTTACACACACGCACTTAAACATTTAGCTTTGGCGTTTATGTAGATGTACATACATGTAAATACATGAGCTTAAATAGGATTAACAATTTTTGTGATGAATTTTTACATATTTTTAATACCGTTTCCATACGTATTAGTAATAAGCATTTGTATATGAATATATATGTAAACTACATACATATGTATATATTTGTTTGAACTTGTTGAGGTTTTTTGTTAGTTTTTTAAAGAACTAACTGAACAAGGACGAAAATTGTCTTTTTTTTAAGTATTATTTTACGGTAATGAAATATTGGGTGTTTTAATAAATATTATATCCATACATATGTGTTTTTTTTTTTATTTTTTTGGTGTTTCATAATATTTGTGAATAACAAACTAATACTGAGCGTGCAACATTTAAAGAACAACAATATATTTTCCAATCAAAATATTTACCAACTTATCTTCAGTTCTCTATTGTGGCAAAAAAAAAAAAAACTCTTAAGATGAAGACATAAATACACATATCTCATTTTTTGTAAGAAACATCGATAACTGACAATTGATATATCGAAAAAAAAAAATAATAATAAATAAAAATAAAAAAAAAAACAACGAAAGCAATGAAGTGTTTGTTAAGAGCTTTTCCTGTTGTTTTTATTTTCAACATCCCAAAAAACTGTTCAACAAGGCAATATATACATAACTAAAAAAGCAATTTTATAAACAATAAACAGACAATAACAATGAAAAATGGACTGGCAGACATTGAGGCATATAAAATAACAAGTATGAATATTCTAAACAAAAACAACATTCATCTCACTACACACACATATACACTTTATTCACTGCCACTGTGTTCAATTACGTACTTAGACACATACACTCACTCAGTCGCTCACTACATAAACATACATTGAAACAAAACACGCATTTACTCACTGGGAATACAAGAAACAACAATCGATACATGTTGTTAGATGAACATTTTGAGTACCTTTTTCATTCATTCATTTCTTCCTTCCATCTTTATTGTTCTTTTGCATTTTTTTACTTAAATTCTTTCAAATGCTACGAAGAACAATGAATAATGAAATTGTGTGAGAAAAGCAAATAACAAAACAAACCCAACAACAACTACGATTTGCTGTAAAAATTAGAAATGTTGTAAATGAAAAGACAAAAGACAGCCATACTAAAACATAAAAACTTATAAACATTCGCCCACAAACACGCATTTACCAATACATTCACATATTTAATCAAATATGAAAATTGCGAAAAAAAAATAATATGTAATTTGACTAAAGGAAAAATTAGCAACACGAAAAAAATTGACTTGTAGAAAAATACTAAAAGCACATGATGTTTTTTTTACAACATAATGATTTAACTAAAAAATTAATCTCAAAATTTTTTTTTTTAAATCCAAAAAAATAAACTCTCTATAAACAGATTTGATTGATTACAATTTCTTCCTGTTGGTTTGTTAATTAAGAGCTCCACTTTTACGTGGTTCAGACGAAACCAATAGAAAAAAGCAACAATTTATAATCCATATCATATCCATATCATACGCGTCAAATAACCAAGAATAAAAAATGCGTTAATATAAAATTATTAACGAAAAAAAAAATGGGAAAAAACATACATTTTCTTATTATTCTGTTTAGGCAGTTGAAGAAATATTTAAATATTTGAATTTGGCTTCTCTTCTTGCTTTTGTACGAATTTTTTAATATTTTCAAAAACAAAGAAAAACCTGACGGCAGTAACGGTTGTTATTTATATTATTATTTTTTTTTTTTTTTATTATTGATTATTGAGTATTAGTGGTCTGAGATTAATTAAAAAAACACTGCACTTTATTCTTTATTATTCTCAATTTTTTTCTTTTCTATTTGTTTTCTTGACACAATGAAATTTAATTTTATTTACTTTCATATATATGTATCTTTTATATATCTTTTTTTATCCACATACATACGTATACAATATATCTTTTTATCTATATAAATTTATATTATTATTTGCTTTTCATAAAAATTTCCTTTGATTATTTTATTATTATTATTTTTTTTTATTCTTGGCGTTTTTCCTTAATACACTTCCGTTTTATTTCAATACAAAATTTTTGTATACTAATTTTTTTTTATTAAAAATTATTTACTTATTTTTTCTTGTATGAATTTTTATTATTCTTTTCTTTTTTTGCTTTTAATTGTAATAAAAAAAATCTTCTTCTTCGGCACACTTAGTACACGCAACGTTTAACCAAAACGTTTTCTTCAACCCGCGGGCTCTGAGGCAACTACTGGCAGCTTGCGTATGGAGCATATACGAATTCATATCAACATTGGGAATTTTTTCGTTCCTCTTCCAAACAATATTCTCAACTGCAGACGACATTCTACAAAAGCTACAAATGAGGTTAATAATAAATGGTCCCACTCTCAGCATCTCTTTCGCAAATCTCAGTTTACAAGAATTATTATTCGAAACGCACCCAAAAGAATGCCGGCGCAAACATCATCTATGTCCTCAGCATGCGCCAATTCTCAATTTAGTGTTCCATTGTTATTTATGTTGTAGTTGTTTTCTTTTTACTTCATCTTGGGAAAATCTCTACTATACGTATATATTCATACATTTGTATATGTGTACATATACAAGAATTTATAATGGTAGTAGTAATAGTTGTACTCACATTTATATTTTGTTTTTGGTTATATTAGGGTGCCATGTGTGTATTTTTGGAGTATTTTGTCGTAGATTTTATATTGTGTTGTTGTTTTTGCTTTCTAGATTTTTTTTTAATATATGTATTTTTTATTTTTGTAATTTAGGTTAAAATGTATATGGTACTAACGCCCTTTTTCGAGAGGTCATTCCGTTATTATGGTAAATATTGCCTAATATTAACCATTTTGTCGTAAAGAATATAAAATATTTTAATAAATTTTGAAAGAAACTAATGAGAAAAAATGAAGTCTAAGAATACAAATAAATTTGAAATTTTTTATTAACATTGTTAAAAGATCAGTTTAAATGGATTTATGTAGATATTTCAAACTTTGAATTTAGAATATGCTCTTTAAAAGTAACTTCTTCCTCATGCTGTTTACCATCAGCAAGTAGTCAACAAAGACAACAAATTTAAGAAAAAAGAAAATAAATTCTCTGACACGCATACAAACATACATATTTATGTATGTTGATACTAAGAGCAATAAAAATATTGTTGACACTTCTTAATATCTCATCTGCTCCAAAAAACGGATTTTTGTTGTATGATATGAAAGGAAAACATACAAATCAGATGTTAAAATAGGGCGTATTACCCGAATAAGGCAGAAGAAAGAATGAAAACGGAAAACAGAAAACAGAACGGAGCAAAATACAATTAAGAGCACATAAAATAATTCTAAAACGATTTCGAAAAGCAAATTGTTCCAGCAGATTGGAGATTTTACTCAAATACAAATATTTTTTCTCCCTCTCTTTTACTCTCTAGGTTTTCCTCTCTTACTCTACTTTGATAGTTTTTTTTTTTTTTTGCTACGTAATTTTTCGTACACAATTAAAAGTTTATCCTCGGCATTTTACTCAGGACAATATATTTTATTATAACAACAAAATCACCATCAGAAACAGAGACTAAACCTTTGAGAAATAATTGAGCATATACACGGACCAACAAGCACATGTAAACAAACTTGGTAAGACTGTGTAAGTGTGTGCGTATGTGAGCATATTTCGTATTTTCTTAAACCCAGCTAATAATTTACATACAGGGCGTGGATGCTGTACATTTGAGTTCGAGTTACACTCGTTAGCTTCTGGTAGCAAAAGTTAAAATAAACGGAATGAACGTCTATAAAGAAATAAATAAAATTCCGGTACACTACAAAGAAAAAGGACAAAAAAGAAACAAAGAAATAAAATAAAAAAAAACTAAACTGAAATATTTTCATTTACGTTTTACGATGTTTGTACGTCATTTAAAGTCTCTTAAAAGCTACACGACTATATAAGTATGATTACCATAACACGTAAAAGCATACACAAGCAAAAAATAAATTTCTTAAGATTTTCATTGTAGAATACAGGCACTTACTGTTGTGTGTATGTATGTATGTACGTATGTATGTATGTACGTATGTATGTACGTATTTCTTCAGTATACGCATATTAATGATTTTCAGACCTTTTATTCTATTATACAATTTGAAGTTTGTTTATTTGAAATTTGTCGGTTTATTTTTCATCATTTCATCTTCTGTCATATGTTTTGTTATTGTACTTTATTGTATTTAGTTGTGTTTGTTTGAGTTTAGTTCTTGCCATTTCACATAAATGAATGAAATTGTATATGTTGCTAAATCTGTATAAGTTTCTATATTCTTTAAAGTGGTTCCCAAGTTACTACATGGTCAAAATATATTAATGTTGATCAAAGAAATCTTCAAAAAAAATTTCAAATAAATGTTGTGTTAATAATAAAGTAGTCATAGGACAAAGTAGTTCTGTTTTCTAAAAATATTTGTTATTATTTAACCACGTTAAAATGTTATCAATCAACAAGTATTTTTGGATCAATCTAATCAACATACATAGATATGTATATTTGTATGGATGTATGTTTGTATGTATGTGTGCATGTATATATATATATATATATATATATATATATATATATATATGCTTATGGGAATAAATGTAGCAATGAATGAGTGTAAATGGATTTAGTGTTTATTAAAATGCCTAAAATACACAGATAAAGGTTAAAGAACAATTGCTAAAGAATTTGTATTTCTTTTCCTTTTATTTTGACTCGTTTTTAACAATTTACTGTTAATTTTACATATATTTGTAGAAAATCTTTACATAGATACATGCATAAATCTAATTCCGCCCATTGCCTAAGAAGAAACATATGAATAAAAATAATTTACGTAATTTTTTAACAGTTTACATACTTTAATCTTGCAATAGAAATCCAGTATAATACTGGCAGAAAATTGTTAAGTTTGGTATTGTAGTCGAGTTATAAATAAAATTAAAATTTTATTATATCTATCTATATTATTTTTCTTTTCTCTTTTTGAGATTATCGATCTAAATATAATGCAATCGCAAAGGGGCAAAAATAATTCAGTTATATGTTTATTTTTTATTTTTTAATGGTAATCGCAATTAGAAAAAGTGAAACTCATCGTAGTTGTATGAAAATTACAATTGAATTATTAACAGCATACCATAATGTCCAATATCATAATATCTATGGACATTATGACAATTTCGAAAGTGACTTAATGTCCTTGGAGTCTATAATATATTCTGGTATGAAAATTAATACATTATGTGGCAACGTTTCTGGAAAAAATCAGAGCTAAGATGGTTCTAACTTTGGCTTGTGTAGAATTATGATATGGATTCAAAAGGGTTTCTAGACAGCAGTCCATCGGCTGGACGCAGGGGTTTTTAACTCTGGTATATTTTAAATGCCGGTTTCGCTAAACTAAAGTTTTTCTGAATAGGAAGACTAATTGCATCCAATTGACTTTATGTCATTTTGTTCTTGAACATTATGACACTTTGACAAGTTGCTACAAATGTTTTTGTTCATTCTATATTTCTATTCTATATATTTGCTTTTTCTATATTTAGTTCAAAACGCAATCATCATAAGCTTATCGAAATGAAACAAGTTCAAAGGATAAATGAGCTTTGAAGAAAAAACCGAAAAATAAAACACAAGTTTTTTTTATGTAAATTTTATGTAAATAAATGTTGTAGTTTACTGAGAATTTTATAGATTGATTAGTTGTACTTGTAAGGTCTTCATATAAATTTTAAGTTTTCTCTATTTTTTTTTTTTTTTTTTTTTTTTTGAAGATTGCTTCTCTGCATTTGCTTAATTTCCTAAAATAAATTGATTACATAGCAATTGGATCGTAATTTCAAATGCAGATTTATTCCTTAAGGCAATATTAAAAGTTATACTTTTAGTGATAATGCTACTTAATGTTTGTCATACAATAAAAAATAATTCGTCCACCAAACAGATTCTTATTTAACGATCAGGCCGTTTGATTGCATGTGTAGGTTAACCTTGTGAGCAAACTACAGACCGCATGAATAACAAAGTGGTCAACAATAAAATAATATTATGTATAGTCATTCAAATTGCTACGAAAATATAGTACAAGTCATGTCTCCAACTTGCATTACATAGCACAGATGGAAATTGTTAACATTTTTTGTTCATAATTCTACATTTGATCATTTAATAATAAGTGATGATACGAAAAACTTTTAAAACAATAATATTTCTTTTTAAAAATGACATTATTATTTCCTAGAGAAGCATTCATGAATTGAGTTGATTAAAGAGGCCAAATGCACCGCGACCCAAAGGGTGTTTTTCGCAGTCTTATTTATTTACCATCTCTAGCTGAGGTTTCGAAAAAAGCCAATAATCTTTTAGGAACTTTATCCTGTGTGCTGAAATAGAAGTGCACTCACATAGTACGTGTTCAGATATTTCATCGTACATTGTACAGAATCTACACTGATTAATTTCAACATTTCCTAACATATTTTGATGGTATCTAAGACCACAATGCCTAGTAAACAGACCTGTTAGTACTCTGAGTTCGCTCTTATTGATAATGAAAGAAACTCCTTCGCTTGTCTTATTCCAGGACATTCCCCCATAGCTTAGAAAATTCTCTCTCACGCCAGAAGATCTTACCTCCGGGGTATCCTAGGGGGTACCTAAAAATGGTTCAGGCACAACAAAAAACCTTTGTGCTCCCCTGCTTACTAAGCAGTCTGCTCACCCGTTTCCAAAAAAAAACTTCGTAACCAGGGACGCAACATAGCGGTACCCTGTTTTGTGCACCAAGTTCAATGAGAGATGTTACACAGTCCATAACAACTTTTGACTTTACCTCCCAAGATGACAAATCCTTCAAAGTTGCTGACTGTTCGACATCACATACATTCTTAGACCCTTCGATTTTTTTCTTAAACACTCTCTAACATATGTGAAGATGACATAAATTTTGGGTTGGAATATCCAAGGATATTTACCCATAGACAATGCCCTCTAGAAATTTCAACCAAACACATCAGCGTCAGACCGCACGACTTAAAGTTATTTATCCCAACGAAAAGATCGTTCTCAAATAATCCCTTTATCTTCATATGCCCAACCAGGTCACCATCTTTTAAGCTAGATATATGCAATGTGCAATGAAAGAATATTAGCCCCAAGGGCAAATGTGGGACCCGTCTTCATTGCGTGCGTAATTGAAGGCGATATACCTGGTCAAGTAAAACATGCGCATTGCTTTGCTCAGTTCTAGGTCACCATACTAGAGCAGCATAGTTCAGTTTTGTTCAAATTATTGTAATAAATGATAAGTATATAATTCTGGATTTAAGACCCCACGTTTTACCATAAATGCACTGAAAAGCATAATCTGCCCTAACTACCTTATTTGTAATATTGTATCTAGAATGACCTCAAATAATTCATCTCATTTGATAATTGAATGAGATGAATTATTTAAATTTGATTTAAACCACCATATGTGGTTCAAATGCAAGATCTCTTATATTGTTTGAATCACACCGAGTATAACCAAACCTTGTCTATTCATATTTATTCATATATAAACTATATGAGAATTAGATTGAAGTTAGAAAACAAATATTAATATATATATATATGTTCATATATTTAAAAACAAACAAGTATTGAAGTTTTCCACCAAGTCTGTGAAAAGGATAAGTATTATATTTATTTATAAAATTTTATTGTCATAGGAATATAGTTTAAGAACAAGGAAAAAGACTGCAAATATTTAATGGTTGTAGAAGTAATAATATGTTTCATATTAACAAAATTTTATTTCTAGTAAAAATACTTAAAAATAGATAATTTTTGCAGTCAATCATATTAAAATTCTTATTGAGTCTAAACATTAAATGAATCAAAATCATTATTATCATGAACACAGAATTATTAAAATTCAATAAAATTGACAATGAGAACATAATATTGTTGTAATCATGTTTTTTCTCTACATATACAGAGACCATTAGTGTGATCCTGCGCCAATGCTTTCTGTAGACGAATTGCTTCAGGAACATTGTCGATTTTTTCGCAGTGATTCCGTCATGTTTACCTTTTAGACTTTCTAATTTCTTTATTATATTTTGTAAGTATTGCCTTATATATAATGCATTCACCCGTTTCCTTTGCCTTGCTGAACAGACGTCTTGTATCAGCCCTTTGTCCCTCTAGTCCAATATACCACCAAGGAACATCCTTTTCGGCCTTCTGATCTTCAATTGGCAACTATATGCATAAGCTCTACGAATATTCAAACAGATATCAATGGATTCAAAATCAATATATCAAATGATGATAGAACAATTTCCAATTTGTATTTCTGAGATTATGATATTCCATATTAAACGTTAAAGAGCACTCTATGTCAAATAACAAGAAACGTGCTAATTTGTTATAGCATGAGATAGGTTATTGCTAGATAAGGTGAGATCTAAGATTTGTTTTCGACTTTTGTAAGCCCCTATATAAGCTATCAATTTCATTTTTGCACACAAAATTAGGAAACTTTTTTTTATGTTTTTTTTTTTTTTTTTTTTTTTTGAAGGAATGAACCAAATCGGTTTATTAGTAACTGAGACATTAGTCAAAATGCATTTTTGGACTTTGTGAAGCTTCTATATAAGCTCCAGAATTAATTTTTGCACAAATCTGTTGTAAATATTTTTTTAATTTTCAATTTTTTCAATTAAACATATCGGTCCATAAATAACCGAGTTATAGGTAAAAATCTGAAAAAAGTATTAAAAAGTAGACACAAATATATATAAAAGGCATTGCAATAACTCTCAGTGTTGTTTTTTTTTTTTTTTTTTTTTCTATAAGAATGTATCTACATATAAACTTTTGTACATTTATAAATTTAGTATTTATCAGAAGCTATCAGTGTTGATGCTTTGTTTAATGAAGCATCGCTTGCCATGATAACTTAATTTTATGTATATTATTTTTTTACGTGTAAATGTGAAAATATGAAAGCATACTTAAAGGCATAAATTTTATTATTTGATGGTAAGGTGGTGAAGGATATAAAAGATTCGGCACAGACGAATAACGAATAACTTGTTCACCAGTCCAAAATTCTGAAGTAAAATCTGAAAAATTGGCTACATTTTCAAAAGTATTTAATTGTTGCATTCACGCGATATTAAAACCAAGAACTCAATTCACGCAGAAAACCGATTTTTTCAAAGTAGTCCCGAGAGTGTTCGCGGCAAAAAAAATGTACTTTTTCAAAAATTTAAGCTTATTTCTTCAAGATTTGGAGAGTCCAAATTCTGTTATTCACGAAGGCATATTAATAGAATACGTCACAAACAAAGCATACGTCACAAACAAAAATTTTGGCTATAAAGTGACAACATTAAAAACGATATTGTTCCTCTATGTCCGGAGAGCAGTTCTTGTGGGAAAAAATCAAAAATATGAAAAAAACCCTGGTCAGCTTCAATCACATATTTTCTAATTTTTTAACTTTGAAGAACTGTAACTAGTAACGGTGAAGACCGTAGACCACAAAACTTTGCAATTTGACTATTTTGTGTGTTACTTTTTGGTTTCATTGATTTGAAAGTTTTTGTATTTTTACCTATATACAATTAACTAGTCTCACTATTTTTTGCTATTATGTCAAAAAAATAAAATAAAATAAAAAATAAAATAAAAAAATGAAAATAAATAAAAAAATAAAGAAATAAAGTTAAAAAATCAATATGTTATTGATTATGTTTTATTTTATCGAAAGTGATAACTTTATGACCTTAAACTGTTTATGATTACAGTTTAAGGCCATGAACTAACTATTGATATTTTTCTCTATTTTTTATTATTTCACTTTTCGCTTCTTTTTTTTGCAATTTTAATACTTTAATGAAGTATTAACAAATGACACTAGCATACAACTAATGAAACCACCTGGGCCTTTTGATTACATTTACAGAGACTGCTTGACTGTTGTTAACCACATACAATCATACTGCTAATTTAGATACCGTATATATGATGGTTAAAATGCTTAAAACAACAACTACTATAACCATTAATACGACGGTATTAAGAGCCTTTGTATGAAATTGAAAGTAATACAAATACATAAAAAATCTGCAAAACAAAAAGCGTGAGAGAGGTAGATATAGAGAAAAAAAAAAAGAAAACACACGATGACTGTTGTAGTGTTGTTTTTGTTGTTAATGTTGGTTGATGTTGTGAGCTGATATTCTTTTACTTTTATGCAAGAAAACATTTCCACAAACAAACTAACATTAACACACATCCACATTTACATTTACATGCATACAACTTTTGTACGGTACAAAGTATGCAATGGTTTTGCTTTTTGTATGTTTTTCATTGCCCGCAGCGGCACTTAACATTATTTTAATTGTATGTTTGTATATGTACACATGTACATATACATGTGTGTATATATATATATATATATATATTTCGTGTACACTATGTTAGTAAAAGAAGTGTGTTTTTTTACATAACTAATATTTTTATGTGTTAAGGCCAGCAAAAACAGAAAAGTGAAAAAATAAATACATAAAAAATAAAAATGCAGGTCGTGTTTAAATATTTAATATACATTCCTTCTATAAAAAAATAAATAACACGAGGATATACATATATATGTAGAGCATTGCAATTGTTAAATAGGTAATAATTTTTCTTTGTTAGGTAAATATGAAAGAGCGAAAATAAAGTGGAAATTTTACAAATATTAATGCACAGTAAATATATTAAATATAGTGCAGCAGTTAGAGTATTCATATGTACGAAATAAAACAATTAATTTATGTAGATCCTTTTTTTATACGTGCTGACAAAAACACTACATATGTAATGTAAATTAATTTATTTCTATTTTTAATAGTTCTATTTTTTTATATATGTATGTAGTCTTTTTGTCTTATACACCTACATACTTATTTTAATACATGTTTAAGAGTATAATTTGTGGTAATTAATTCAATTAAATATCATATGTGCATGATGATATGAATGTTTGTATAAATTTATGGTTTATATGTAAAATAAAAAGTGAAGATGATGGAATGGTCAGCGTAGTGACTTTATCTGAGTCATATAAAGCATTTATATCCTTTATTATTTTCCGATCCAAAAAATAGGCTGTAATCGTGGGAAATAATCCAAGAAGGATGATATTTCATACCTCAGGAATTTGTTAAAAATTTATAAATTCTTTAGGTCCCAGATGTGTTGGAATGGTACAAAAAGATGCTGGTTCTACCAAAAACAATATAAAAATACATCTTATGTTATTGCAAAGTTAATTTGTACAGAGAAAATTTCCAAATATTTTAAACTATTATTATATTTATATATGTTTCTTTTATTATTATTATTATTATTATTATTATTTTCAAGAAAATAAGCGAAGAAATACAAGTTAGAAAATTAAGAAACCTTTTTTACTGTTAATTTAAAACATAAATGAACCGGTTCACACACTTCTTTACTATTCAATAGAAAGTTATATAAAATAAATAATTTCGTTTGTATTATTTCTCCACCACTGTATGCATGTATATATGTATGTATTTACATACGTATGTTAAGTGCATACAATGCGTATGAGTACGATTATTTACTTGAGATTATGTATACATCCATTACACAAATAGACCGGATGGATGTAAGAGAACAGCGCGTATAAGTTATATATATTTAATTTACTTTATTTAATTTTTTTTAATTAATTATATTATTATTTTTTAATTATAACATATCGCATTCATTTGTAAGCTTTTTTTATTTATTTTTATTTAATAAATATGTTATATAAGTAATATATGGTTAAAATAAGTATCACATACATACACATATGTATTGTATGTTTTATTTCTCAGTGGTTAGATCATTGTTAAAACTTTTTATTAGACTGGGCCAAAATTTACCGACTTTTGAATTTTGACCGTGACTCACCCTATAATCGTTGGGTTGTAAAAAGATACGTGAAATATAAGTGGTATCGGATATCATTAACCCGTGCCGCACCGGATCTGAAGTTTGTAGGGTACCTTTATATGGAGAAAATTTATCCTTTTTAAAGTTTTTAGAAAATTTTAACTATTAAATACTTTGCTTTATATCAAAATGTTTAACTATCGTAATCTAGACATAACTATGAATCAAGCAACATATAAAAAGTAAACATTTAAATATTTCATTTTGACCTTTGATAATTTTTGTCTATAATAGTTTTGTTTATTTAGAATATAAGTTCAAAAGGAAAAAATACTTTATAACTAAAAAAACTGCAAAAACTGTCTATTTGGCGAAATCTGAAAAATTTAAATCACAGGTATGGCGTATTAGTTTTACTTGAACTTTTTTGAAATTCGTTTAAAAAAATCTTTAAAAGTTTGAAATTGGACTTTTGAATCAGCCTTAAATAAATCAAAATTTTCTAACAAACATGGAAAGGGGATTTGAATTATCCTGTAGAAACTGAAACTTATTTTTCAGTAATTATGATTCAAATTTAATTCAAAATAGCAAATTATTTCAAAATTTCTCAAAAAAATTTAAAATTAAAACACGTTAATAGATTGGAGAATTTGTAATAACTTAAAAAATTTTTAACCGATTTTTTTCTTTTTACATTTTTTAAAAATAAATAAAAATAATAAAAAAATATCAAGCAAATAACAATTGTTTTAATATTTTACTAATGTAATATTATAATATTTGATTTTTAACAAATATTAATGATAAAATCATTTATTGTGTTTTCTTTTTTTTTTTAATTTGCAAAAAAAAGTCTGTAGCAAATATTATTTTAAAAATATATAATTATTCGTTCAACCATTCAAGGTTGGAGCTTTCACTTTATTTTATATTTTCTATTTTATATTTTGTTTAACAAATTTCTTTTATTCTTTAGAACGAAGAAACCAGAGAAAAAAAGTTTCCTTATATATATAAACATAAAAAATGCCACATAAATGTACGTTTCCACATGAATTATCCTTGCCACGATACCTTTTCTAACAAACTTACAAACATACGCGTATAATAATGGCTGGTTGTTGTAGTTATTGTTGTTATATGTTGTGTTGTTGATGTTTTTGCCTCAAACTAGTTACATGACTGGTTAGATTTTTCAATGAAGTTCGGGGCTATAAAACTAGTCGAAAGAGAATTAAAAAAAATGGAAGAATTAAACACTTACAAACACTAGTCGCCAAGTAATTTATTTTTATATAATTCTTCTGCATCACTTTAATAATATTAATCAAGTATTCTTCGCTAATTTTCTTTGTCAGCCTTACTTTTACTTAATTACATACTATAGAATTTTTTACTTTTTTTTATTTATAACGTATAACTCTAACAGCTTCAAATATTTGCACTATTGTGGGAAATGGTTTATTATTATTTTTTTTTTTGTTATATGTATGTCTACAATGCAGTGTAGTTGCATAGTTACTACTACTATCGCAACCATATAAAATGTAGCTACTATTGACAACAAACTAACAGTTGCATGCAGCAACAGTACCTACTCAATTATAGTTGTCGTGGTAGATGTAGTAGTTAAAGTAGCCTGAAGGACTTTCCTTAACATATTAAGTAAAAATGTTTTTTTTTTCTTACTGTATGTTTTTGTTTGTTGTTGCTTATTTTTGCTGTTGTGTATACCTACAGATTATACTGTGCGAGAAATCTCTTTTCTTTTTTTTGGAACAAGTATGTGTTCTATTTTTATGCTTTTCAATTAATAAATATTGTTTACTGCATCTTCATTTTTGAAAAATTTGTTATATATTTCTTAACAAATTTAACAAAAAAAAAAAAAAAAATTCTATTCTAAGATCATTGTACAGTGGGAAATTTTTGTAATTTTTCTGTTCATCAGTTTGAAACTTTTTAATCTTTAATAATAAGTGAACAATAATATCGAGAATATTTTTAATAATATTATTTATATTTAATATGAGCTAAATCAAATTATTTGGCAAGGTCTCTTTGAATTTTAAGTTTATTGTCATTTGATTACATAAGTTTAAATTATATTAAAAATTTATTACATTTAAGACAATAAAGGTAGAAACGTTAAACCCTTGGTTCAAAAATACTGCAAATACTTAAGTTGATTTAAAACATGAATTAAAATTCCATTTTCCGGAAAGACAGCCGAACGGACATAATATGCCCACCACGTAATTTTATAATAATCAACGGTAAGTGATTTATTATTATTATCTTTTCCAGCCCCAAAGAAATTTTCAGTGTAATATTAATTGAATTCTGAAATATTAATAATAACGTTGTTATACGATGCCCTCATATAAAAAAAATAATTATTATTATTAGAGTAAAAATGATTCATCGCTTATATGAAAAACTATTAGAGCAAAAGTATTAAAATTATGTGGGAATATTTTCTTTATCAAGAATCATAACTTGTATTATTCAACCGATTTAAATTTTTGGCCAGATTCATATTCAGCATGTATAAATTAGTCATGTATATTTTATTATTTGTAAAATAATAAAATATTTACTCAGAGTGATAGATGGCTTTGCCATAAAAATTAAAAATAAAATATCTAAAAAACTGTGAATTTTGATTTGAAATTTATATCATTGATGAGCGTTGCTATAGAGAAAATAATGGCATGAAAAACATAGTTTTATGAAATCCTGAGATAGAAGGTTTTGAATATAGGCCCTCGATATACAAAGCTACTACGGTTATAATAGTGAATCTCATATACGTTGTCCTTGTTATTTTAAACCATTTTGGTGTACAGGTGTTTTCGAATAAACCGTAGCTACATCCATAAATAAAATTTCAAAAAAATTCCAATATCCAAGAAATTATTCTTTTTTTGTTCATGGCAAATTTATCATTACAAAATTATTTTTCTCCCAAATTTTTTAATGTAATCTGTACAAGAATTTTAACCACGTTTCTATTGCTTTTGAAAGTCACGACTAAAAATATACGTAAACTTCTTCTTCTAAAATGGTACAAATTATATAGATCGAAAATAGTACTCCTTAAAATATGATATAAATAAGACATTTATTTTTTTAATTTAATAAATTTTGTTGAAATTTTGCAATATCTTTGCACAATACTTAATGATATGTTAGCTTTGCAGTAAATTAAAAATAATTATTTTTTGTAATAATTAGAATATATTATAATTTTTCAAATACTAAAATCATAACTTAAGTATTAGTTTCACTCTTATATCGCCAGACAATATATATATATATATATATATATATATATATATATTTGTGGTTTTTTTGTGGTTGATGTTACTTCCACTGAATTTCTTTCCTTTACTTAAGTGGTCATAAGAGCTTCTCAGTGCCAAAACCAAGGTTTTGTTAATTTTCAAAATTTAAAGTTTAAATAAGAAAAAATTCACTTAACGGCTCCCCAAAATCATCAATGCTCCAGCTGTAAGCAAAAGTAAACAAACGCGAAATTTATTATGTGCCGGCAATGTAATCATTATCTCCATATCACCTGTGTACAGCAGCAGAATCCTAATTTATCTGATGCTATGATTGAAGGTATTATAAAAAGTGGTCCCATTCTAAGATCTGATGATAATGAAGTATCAAAGAAGCTAGTGGAGTTAGAAGCAAGCATAAAACATCTGTCTAAAATAGTTGAAGAAGATATTGTTACAAATCTTAAGGAGTTCGTTATGTTAAAATTTAATAAACATCTAGAAAAATATAACATACAACTTCGTAGACTAGTTAACCATCTACTTTACAGGGAAGATATTTTTATCAGTGGTCTTTCTAGCACTTTATCTGTTGACGTGCTGCACAATGCCGTTTTTAAAATTGGAAAATTTTTGAATGTTAAAATAACCCATGAGGATGTCAACGTATGTACATTTATAAGGTAAAGGAATAGTGTATATAAGTTCACATAATTAAACTTAATGACATATTGGAAATGGATATTGAGTCAAGAATATATATCAACGATAATCTTTCTCCAGTGGCATCTAAATTAAATTATTTTTGTCGTAAATTATTAAAAACACAATCATATTACCAAATTTAGATTGTTTATCAAAGTGATACCAGAAGCTAAAATGTTCTTGCTGGATGACATCAGTAAAATACTAAATTTTGAGAATCTTCCTGAGTTCTTCAAATCTAAATTATCTTCAACTATTTACGTGCCTCCGCTTGAAGCTGATTAGTTCATTGCTTATTTATTTTATTCTGCATTATACATTTAAAAATGATAATAATTTAGTCATAAATACCTACTTTTTGTTTCCAATTTTTATAATATATCTTTATCATCTTAATAACTTATCTTTGTAAACTCACAATGTTATAAACTAGATATTACACTGAATTCAAGAACATTATACTGAGTTACAAGGGTAGTTATTGTATTTTTTAAAAAAAGCATATTAATTGTATCTATTTTTTAATTTTTACTAAATTATTTTTCCTTATTGTAAAAAATTCAGAGCAACTTTTTCTTTCATGGATTGTTTTTTAATGAATGTAAAACATAAATGAAAAAATTATTATTATTATTATTATTTTTTTTTTAATTATTCAATAATAAATAATGTTAAGTTTATTAGTTATGAGTTGTATCTCTTAACACAAATATGAGTCGTTTGACTTTTTGGTGGGAATACATAATAATCTTGGTGATATAATAAAAAATGAAACATTAGAAATTTGAATCTTAATCTTTGCCATCTTAATATTGTTCACCTTAATGCTCAAGGCATTACTCTAAGGTATTATTCCGGTAAAATGGATGAGCTAAGATGCATTTTCGAAGATGGCCATTATGATGTCATTGCTGTGTCCGAAACATGGCTTAACCCATATATTTTAGACAATACAATTTCAATAAACTGATATTACTTATATAGAAATGATAGGCTTTTAGGTACTGGTGGTGGTGTGTGTATTTTTGTGAGAAATTTTTATCATATTTTTGGAACTTGTTGGTAATTTGGGGCTTCGTATTACTTTGGGCGTTTTGTACTTACCGTTCAGAAATATTAGGTGCTGTGAAGAAATTTTAACTGATTTATCATCTTCAAGATATGAACATGTTATATTTGTAGGTGACTTTAATACAAATCTTTATGAGTCTAATAATTTAGTACACAATAGTATACCGATGCATTACAATACACGATATGGAACTTATTCCTTGATTGATTATTACTTAGTGTCTAGAATGGAACCTTTGAGTGTAAAGGGTCAATTTCAAATACCAGCTCTTAATTCATATCATGTTGCTATTTTTATTTCTTATGATATATTTTTTTCAAGAGGACCAAATGTAAGAGAAATACGTGATTATAGCAATTTTAATGTTAAAAATTTTTTAGAAAGTATAGAGTGGAATGACTTTACTCCCATTTACAATACTATTGACACTAATTTTCAATTTAATTTTTTTTACCCAGAAGATTTTAAATTTATTTAATTTCTATGTACCAACTAAAATCATTAAAATTAAAAGTAGTTCACCGTGGATGAAATCGATAGAGAGAAACGAGATTTGTCTTTTCTGGCTTATATGGAAACAAAGAATTGTGTTAAAAGGAAACTTTTTGAAAGTTTCGTAATAAATTGAAATCTACAATAAGAAGAATTAGGCCAAGATACTACAGACATCTCTTTACTGAATGCAGTGGTAGTCAAATGTGGAAGGAATTGAGAAAAATGGGTATATGTGGAGTTAATAGAGAAACTATTCATAATAATGATGTAAATGTATGTAAAGAATTTTTTATTTTACCTCCCCTTTATAATGCACCTCCAGTATCTGTGTATATGATTCAGTTAGAGAATTTGATGATAGATTTACTTTTAGTAACTTTTAGTAATGTAAGTATGGCTGAAATGTACGAAGTGCTTTGTGGTATTAAGTCTAAAAGTATTGGCCCTGAGGGCATGTCGCTCACTTTCCTCAAGGTAATTTTTTAGCTATTTTCACTCATTTGACACATATTTTTAATACAATACTCACTACTTCTATATATCCAAATATCTGGAAGTGTTCCAGAATAGTATTAATTCCAAAAGTGAAAAATCCATCTGCATTTTTTGATTTTCGTTTAATTAATATTACATCGGTATGCTCAAAAATATTGGAAGTTCTAATGAATATTCAAATTAATGAGTAATATTAGTAATAATTCATTTTTTGTCTGAATATCATTCAGGTTTCCGTAAGGGTCATAATACGACAGTGAAAATTTCACATACTAGAAAAACTAAGGGCAGCTCTTAATGGAAGAAAATTAGTATCCTTGGTAAGCCTTGATTTTAATAGACCATTCGAGAGTGTACCTCCTAAAGTTTTATTAAACAAGCTTTATGAAATGTATAAATTTTCAATTACTTATTGTCGCCTATTAGATACTTTTATCAGAGGCAGGTCGCAATATGTGCACTTATATGGTATTTCTTCTACTAGAAATATATACCGCGGTCTTCCTCAGGGATCCGCTTTAGATCTGCATTTTTCTTATTGTAATTTGGAAGTCTGGTGTAGAAACAATTTTGTAATTTGAATACCCAAATGTCAAAGGCCATGCTATTTGGAGAACGTATTATGCAGATCTTAATTACGTTTATAGTTAATAATGAAAATTTGTGTTTCGTATCATATCTTAAAATTCTTGGCATTTACATATATTGCTAATAAGTTAACTTTTGATAATCATATAAATCTATTGAATTGTCATTTCATTTGTAAGTTGCACGATTGTGGAATAATGTTATTTATTCCATACAAAAACTATTAAAAATTTTACTTGTTTTGTAATAGAAAATCTTTGAATCTTTTCGTTGGAATCACAAAAGTTTTAATCTAAAAATAATTGCAAAATGAACCCATATTTGTGTAAGGAATCACATATTTTTGTTAATATATAGAAGCATAAGTATTTTATTACGTTATATATTATTAACTAAGATGTGTTGAAATAGATTTAATTTTGTAATCAGATTTTTTTCTAAGCAGGCTTTTTGGTTACTTTTAATAAATGAGATATATATATATATATACATTGGTGCATATTCCTATAAAGGCATTTAAATTTTTTTTTTTTTTTTGGGTATATTCGTTTCTCTTAACGGTACTTTTTTATGCAAGAAATATTTGTTTCTTGCTTTTGTTGTTTTGTTTAATTTAGCAAACAAATCAATAAATGCGGTCGATCCCGATTCATATTCTTGCTATTGTCCTGATTGTCGAACGAAATTCGTTTGTCAAAACGCAATTTCATTGGAGGTAGTGTTATGGTTTGGGCAGACTTTTCTGCAGTATGAAAATCAAAAATATATTTTGTTTCTGCAACACCTGCTTGTCTGAGTTGTTGTACTGGACTGGCTGTTGGAGATAGCTCCAACTCCTAAGCAAGGGGAAATGGACTTATGCATACAATGAGTCACTCTAATTGCCACATGGTACATGGAGGCGTTGGTAAATGCATTGTACTTCACCCGGTGCTAAGACCACCGTGGGTTTGGGCTAACAAGGCTGGTACTCACGTAAATCTTGAGCAAATCTGGGCGGTTTGCAGTCCGGATTTAAATCCAATGGAGAATATGTTGGTACATGGCCCCTATTAGGCAATAGATAGTGATTTTCTTCAGACCGAACCGAATTTTTAAATTATCCAAAACATTGGTTCCTTAGCTTATAGCGTATATAGAAAAATACTATAAAACAATGGCATTAAACTACCAAAATTACAATTTCATGTACATTTCAAATTTTTTGTTATTAATTTTTAAAGTGAAGGAAGTAAATAATTTAAATTAAAGCACCTTAATTAATTTTTAGCCCTATTTTTGGTAAGTTGATTAAAAAAATTGATGTGTCTTTATAGGAATATGCACCAGTATATGTATATGTATATATATATATATATATATATATATATATATATACCACCAGTATATGTATATGTATATATATATATATATATATATATATATATATATATATATATATATATATATATATATAAAAGGAGGTTAATTTCTACCAAATAAACTGCTGGGTACTTACTTTTATTTGTATGTGTTCTCTTTCGTTTTTTTTCCAGTATAAATACGCAGCAGTTTTTCGGTGTCAGTTGACCCTATTTCAGACAGTAAAGTTCATTCATGTCTAATCACCTAGCACATTTAAATGTGTAAATTTTTTTCACTACCCTTTTTCGTATATTTTAAGAATGATCGTTAAGCCAATTAAAACTTTACCAACATTTTCAAAGCGTGGAGGTGACGATTGACACTTTACTGTCCCCATGGTAAGTGGAAAGAAGTCGAAAAAAAGATAACAAAATATTTTTACTAACTCATTGTGACTAGTAAAATTATTGGGTATGTCTAAAAGTACCACCTGTTAGCCGGGGAGGTAAATGTGTGTGCAAAAATATGACATCACGTGGTCGTGGAGGTAGCAATAGACTTCCTCCTAGGAGGAGGTAATAGCGAGTGCCGTAATGCAGTCAGTCTAGTAACTAGTTCGAGACGGTCATCTGAAACTTATGAGCATACACTGAGACACACACACTCACACAGTTCAAAGATTTGTGTTGGTAAAATTTATATTTATATTGTTATAAAATACAAATATTACAATTAGCATGTGAATATTTATTGAAAAGAGAGAAAATTAATCTATATTTCCTTCAGTGCTAAATAATAAATAACAAACACAGAGTTGGGACACATTAATTAGCAATGTTTATTACCGCCCTCAAGAAGAATTTCAATATCATTAAAAGTGATTCAAGGACAAATAGGTATACAAACAGTCATACAAATGCCAGTAATATGACAATTCTTGTACAAGTCAATGAAAACGTCTACAAATTAACTGAACTGAATAAAGTTAATAATGAAAATAGAAAATATAATTTAGCTCTAGAAAAAAGAAAAAAAAATAAAATAAAACGAGAAAGAAGGATATAGTCGATCAAGACCGACTTTTGATATCCTACAAAAATTGTGTACGAGCATAAAAATTAGGGAAATAGATTTATATTACACTTGTGACCAATTTTATTGAATGTAAAATAAATTATACAAATGCGAGTAATGCGTTGATACTAACAGATGTTTTCATGCACTTTAGGGCGATTGTTGGAAGTAGGTTTATATGGGAGCTATGGTAAATTATAGACCGATTATCATAAAATTTGGCAATGTTGTTTCTACTTAGATAAAACTTATTTGTGTCGAATACTAACTTTGTACTAAAATTCGTATGGGATTTATGCACGTTAAAGTGATTTTCGGATGAGAGTTTTATATGGGTGCTATGGTCAATTGTGGACCGATCTCCATAAAATTTTGTACAAAGATTGATACTTGCACAGAATTTTTTTTGCACCGAATTTCATTAAAATATTCTTATTTCAAAGGCATTTTTGAGTGTTTAAACTCTATTACGATTAGACATTTGAATGGGGACTAGATCAAATAAGGGACCGATCACAACCAATTTCAGTAGGCTCCGTCCTTGTATCATAAAAGTCCCATGTGCCAAATTTCATTGAGTTATCTTTAAATTTGCGACCCATACTTTGTGCACTAGGTTTACATGGACATCCAGCCAGACGTACGGACGGACGTCTTTAGATCGATTTAAAAAGTGATTCTGAGCTACAAGCATCAGCACAAACGCATAATACTCCAATCACCTATGGTGGTGTAGGGTATATACAAAAATAAAATTAAGATTGGAGGCATTATTTGCAAAAAATGTACGGTTTCGATAAACTCTTTATTTGGCTAAATATTAAAACTGAATGAATTACTATACCTATTACGTATTTGAGAAGGTTTTTGTTGAAAATCATTTATAATTTAAGCTCAGTGGGCGTGTTTAAATATCTAAGAGAAAAACAAAGAAACATTGATAATACAAACGTTATTACAAGTCTAAGCGTTACCTCATTTGTATTAACAAATACTTTGCAATACAAAAAAAAAACGCACAGCAAGAATTTAATTGTATAAAAAAAAGAGTTAAATAAATAGCGCTGTAGTTTGTAGTTTGTATCAGTGCACAAAGGGCCAGAAAAGCCTATTTTTGGCCATAAGTAATTTTTGGTAATTAGAAAATAACAATTATGGCAAATTATTAGGGACATTTAAAGCCATATTTCCTGAAATTTTCTTTGTAATTCATTTTCACCATTGCCTTCTGCACGCAATAAAAATAAAAATAAAAATAGTTGTTAAAAATGAATTTTATTGGATAAACCTTTTTTTGGGACTCTTGCATAGATTTTTATGGCAAAATTTGAATTTTTTTTAACATTGTTTAATATTTGATTAGACAATTATAACAAAGATACGAGTAACTCGAATTTAAATTATTTACACAAATTATATATTTTTAAATTTTAATAAATTAAATTAAAATGTTTTTAAATTAACCTTCTTCGAAAGAAATTCTCACGAATCCTAAGTTTGCCCAAACCTGCTTCAAATTATGAGTGGACACATCGCATCTTATTTATAATAGTATTCCTAGTTTTTTAAAAATCAACTTTAAGAAAACATTTATCTTTAAAATAAATATGTATCATTTATGGATACTTCCAATATAATTTTAAATGCAATAAATGCAATTCTTCCTTTAATGATAATTTTTTCTTCACAAAAACTTTGATTTATAAAATAAAACTTAAATTTGAACATATTTCCTCCATTATAAACTAAAGATTAAAAATTTTTTGAGACTTATATAGGGAAAAAGAAAATCTATTCTTTGTATAAAATTTACAAGACGCGTGATTTCTAATTACTGGTACAGAAGTTAAAATTACATTTTTAAATATTTTTCCTATATTTTTCTTATCAATACGCATACTTATGTATCGTCATCTAAAATGCAAAATGCCTTAACCACGGAAAAATCAAATGTTGGTTTTATATTGACCCAAACTACAACTACACAAACAATTTTATATTTATATTCTCAAGTAAGACACCAACATCATTAATAAAAGTCAAAAGGCCATAACATCAACTTCATAAACAAAAGTGTTGTAAAATTTTTTCCATTTAAAAAAATTTGATTTGAAGAATGTTTTATACTTTATCTATTTTTGCTTTAAGTGAACAATTAAAAAATGTTATTTAATAGCTTAATTTTAAAGCAAAATATTAAAATTTGTAGTCACGGCCTTTTGGATTTTCATAATGTTTTTTTGCTTCTGCTGAAAAAAGTTAATGGCCTTTTGCATTTTATGTGACAATATACTTATATATACGTGTACTTGTATAAATATTTATATAAATGATTTTTATTAAAAAATCTTTGAAATCATAATCCTCAAAAATCTCCAGCCTAAATGAAGAAAATAATTAAAAAACATTATAAAATAATTGTTATGGAATATATTGGGTCCGCTATTTTATTTATTTACTTTTTTTAAGTTTGATAAATTTAAGAAAAATACGATATTTCGAATTTTTAATATTTTCCTTAATTTTTTCAAAGTTTTCCTGGATTTTATTTTTTAAGAATTATTGATGACAATAAAAATTTAATTAGAGAAATATATTGAGTCCGTATTTTTTTTTTCTTTTTTAATTCTGGCCGGTTGCAAATTAAGTAACTTCAAAACTGCCTTTACACAAAATTTTAGATGTAGCAGAACATTTTTAAAAAATTTTGGCAGCCATTTTGTTTCCGCCATTTTTAATTTTTTACTTCTTAGTTCGTTTTTGCAAATAGCATGCCCAATAACCTTGAGATGTACTTTTTTGCATATCCGGCATCGATAAAGAGCTTTGCCAAAAAATCGATCTGTCTGACCCTCTGTGCAGTGGTCGTACATCATGTTTTTATAAAATTTTCAAAATTAAGCGCAAACAAAAAAGTGAAAAAAAGACTTTAAAAATGTATCTGTTGTTTGAAACCATTTGGCAAAGTAAATGTTGATACTAAGTAATTAACAGGAAGTTACAGCCAAGAACACAACCTGGTGCAGAGAGGTAAGGGCTAAAGTGAAAATGAAAATGAGGATGTGGATGTGTAAGTTAAGTATGCCTAAATTTTGAGTAAAGTCTAACGGAAATAAATGTTTGTTTTCATTTCATTACAATTTAAAAATTAACTCTCTAGGCCAGATACGACATTAACATTGCCAAAGTACTTTTGAATAAGAACAACCAACCATTGACTGGTTTGTTATTTCTTTTTAGTACTGAATTGGTTTAGTTTGGTTTGGGTGCTAAAGTGTCCACTTGTGACATTTTGAAAACTAACAAATTGTTTTATAAACTTTTTTGTTTCTGTTTTGTTTTATTTTATTTTATTATTCCTTTCTGGCTAAGTGTTTCATTTGTTTGTTATTACATTCGTTGTCTTGTTTGTTTGAACTACTGTTGGAGTTATTCTTGTGAACTATTTATTTTTAAGTATTTTATGGAAGAACATCTTAAATGATTGTATACGTAGCGAACAGCTACCGAACAGAAAATATCTAATGCCTATATGTACACCCAGACTTACATATACATAATCATGCTCACAAAATAAAGAACCAAATAGAGATCTATTTTAAAATTAATGACTTTGTAAGTTAATGATGGATTAAGTTAATCGTTTCTAGATGTTTTGGCTATTAACTCTAGTCATTCTCATCACAATAATCAACTTCAGTGTAAGATTAACCCCACCAACCCCTCCCCACTCTTTCATTGCCTCTTTCTCACTGTTTTCCCATTATGAAGAGCAAAAAAAAAACTAAAATAAATAAATTTTAATACAATTGTAATTCGATTTTAAAAGAGAAAGATTTTGACATAATTTCACCAACAAAACAACAACAACAATGACCAAAGGAATGAAAACAATGGCAAAATAATATGAAAACGTATATTAACATTAAAATTAAATTGATGCCCTTGAGACCCTCTTTATTTTCCTTCTTTTTCCTCAGCAAACACAGAAATATGGTTTTCTGTTTGTAGTTGTATGTGTGAATAAATACAATATTTATATTTTCATGCTGTTGATGGTAATTTTAATGTAAGTATTATTCTTAAAATTCTTTTAGGCACATGTCCACTCATTACCACTTATCGGAACTTTGCTCTTAATGTATAAAAAGTAAGCATTAAATATATTTTTTTCCATAAATACGTATTATTTCAGGTAATGCACATTTTTTTTTTAATTAATGTCATTTTTAATTAAAATGTTCTCAATTGGTTAATATAAACGAAGTATCAAATAGTAATGCCGCTCAATAAAGAAATAAAAAATAATAATAATAATAAGGTTCATACGAATAATACTATAATTTCCATGTATGTGTTAAGAATCAGACTATACTACATAAGGTACATGAGAAATTTATAACAAATATTTACAGATAATTTAAAAGCTAACAGCAGTCGTAACATCGCACATATGATAGTGGTTATAACTAGATAATGATAATGATGCACCCCTAACAATAAAAATATTGAGAAAAAATGACAAAACATAAAAGCAATAAATTCAAAACTCAACTTTAACTAATGTGGAAGTAAAATTGAGACAAAACCTACTCATTTACCTACAAATAAAGGCGAGACTTTATACTACTATAATTTGTGTTTTTGTTTTTGTTTTTCCATTTCAAAGGTGATGATGTTGATAATAAAGAAAATTGTTTCGACTTTTTGGTTATCCATGCAAAACAAAGATAAATCCCAAATAATAAAAAGAAAAATCCTAAAATTTCCATGGTATTGGTGTAACAACAACAACAACAATAAGAGCAGCAGTATCAGCAACAGTAGTAAAATCATGCAGGGGATGATTTGTGGCAAATTAAAAAATATGTCAACGTAAAAATATAAATACATACATCTCTATACACTCGTGCACTTACGTTAAAATATATATTTTTCACACACACATGAGCATTATTTTTAAACGTACATTTGATGTTTTTTCTTTTTGAAAGTGTGTGTGTGTAAATGTATTAGTATGCTCAAGACATTAATAGAAATTTCACAATTTGAGATTAACATGACTTGTAAAAGTTATATGTAGATTGTTGTTGGTGCTTGCTATATATATTTTGCTGTGTTGTCTTACGAGTAATCTGTAGTAATGCCAACATGGACTATTTTGGACTATATTCAGATGCTTAAAATGTGAAAACTACTTCTTTCTTTGAAACCTCTTTCGTTTTCTCTTACAAATAATGTATTTTCCACTTGTTTCCAAATATACATCTGTGGCAAAAAGGAAAACCCACATAATTGATTTTTATTAGTTTTCAGTAGATCATTTTTTTAAGTTTTATATTAAAACCAAAGGTCGTAGGTATAAAATTTTGAATTATCAACCTTACAAATATATATTCAATTCGTACGGAAATTATTCGGTACATTTCTAAAACTGATATGTATAATTACTATCGAAAAAAATAGCAAAAAGTAATACTGTTGTTTTACCCTTTGTCAAATTAATATATATTTTTTTAAATAAATTCTCAAGGTATATGGGCCAATATCAAAAATTTTTAACCTGATTGAAACTCACTTTAAAAAATTGCAAAATTGTAGCACCGTACTTAAACTTAGAAAAAGGAATAAAAATTACTTCTACATTTTTTGTTCGCGCGTTTATACTTTTTAATCTCATGCGATCTTATATAAAATAATCGAACTTTGTAGATAAATTCTACATCATCTTTGTTGTTGTGCAGACTTTCAACAGCTGCATACAGTGTAGTCAAGTTTTGATGACAGATTTTTTTAATTTTTAAAAATTTTTTTTTTTTGGTAGAGTCTATGCGCATCTCAACGAAAAACAAATTTTGAAACAAGGATTAATACTTCTTGCAATCGTGCATATTTTGGGCTATACCTCGTTGATGTACCCTAAATACAGAAGATTTTTAAAAATGTCAGTTTTTTGCGAGACACGTTCACAGTTTCTAATGGAATAGCATGGATTACTGTGTGAACTAACTTTTTTGTTATTTTACACAATAAAATCGAGAGAGCATTAAAAACAAACCTGATAAAGAAATTGATAGACTTTTTAAAAATAGTGCAAAAGTAGCACTTTTTGCTTTTGTATTTTTATATAGCAAATTGCAATTTGTTGTGAAAAAATTACTTGGGATAAAAAAGGATCACAATATTAAATAGCAGTGGAGCCAAACACAAAATTTTTGGTTATAAACCTTTATCATCGAATTGAAATATCTGGAAGAGTTGTAGAGAAGGACCTAAGCTATTAGAAAAATTATCTTTCAGTAAAAAAATAGTACTATATTTTTGTAAAAAATAACCACTTTTCACACTAATTTCAGAGTGCTGATTTTGAACATTTTTCACTTCTAGACAAATTGAGATAATCAAAAAGTTTTTTTCAGTATATTATTTCAGAACATATATTGAAAATTACAGGATATTTTAAGAACAATTTTCTCTTATATACATCATCAGACTTATTCCCAAAAAACGAAATAAAGTCCAGGCAAAAATCAAAAATTCAAGCTTAAATATATTTTTAACTGTAAACTGATAACTCCAGTAAGTTTTTTTCTTTATCTTGCCAAGCACTTCACAGAAATATGCAAATTTGTAAGATCCGACTTGATTTGTAGAAGTTATGATTTTTTTTTTTTTTTTTTGAAACTATTACATACTCGAGGTTATCAAATTTGACACCCTGTACAAAATAATTTTTCAAAAAACTTAAATCCTTTTCTATAACTCTTCCATACATTTCATTTCGATCGGATCAGCAGTGTAGGTGATAAAGATTTATTAACAAAAATTTTGGTTTGGCCCCACGGTGTAGCATTTCTTTGCAAAATGAACTCTAATACAATATATGGGTAAATAACTTAGGTTTTAAAAATCGCGTCAAAATTTCTGCAAATTTTTAAAAATATTTATATGTTCATTTTATTCCAGTCCCTTTATATCTACACAAATGAATATATATATATATATATATATATATATATATATATATATATATATATATATATATATATATATATATATATATATATATTATTCAATTATGTACATATACCTTTTCCAAGATATGTTTTAAAAAACTACATATGTATTTCAAATAATTATATTAATTCAATATTGAATTTTAATAGAGGAAATATTGAAAAAAGGCATATGTTAACTTATACAATTTTTATATTTCGAAAAAAGTTAAATCAAACTGATTATGTTATTTTGGTGACTAATACTCGTATCTCCTAAAGTAATAACAATGTGTACTGATAAAAAAAAAAAAAATAAGAAAATGGAAAACGACATAACTTAAATTTTTCGTTTTGGCCACAGATATATTTCATTATTTTATAATCTAGCGTTTCGATTGCTTGAAGTTGGCAACACTGTTGAATTGTATCGTTTGTTGGTTGAAATTTTAGAGTACATTTTTTTTTGCATTGTAATGGCTATATTTTCAGATTGTTTTCCTAAAATAAGAATTACTTTAAGTCTTAAAAATTATTATTATTTTTTTATTCATTTCATTCCACCTTAAAAACATAAAAAAATATGAAGTAAACACCTGCTTAGTACTTAAATAATGACTGTTTAATCGAAAACGTGTTTAAGTAATGATACTTTGTATTATAGATTATTTTTCCTTTAACTTTAACAAACACTCCAACATACGAAAATATAAAATAAATATATAAACAAAACCTTGAATGAATAAGGGCAACAAATGTAAAGAAACAAATTTAATCCATGATGAACATTGATAAATTTAAAATTAAAAAAAAACCTACTCAAATAGCCTTTACTTGATTAATGTTTATTTTAAAAGGACACCCAATAATACTTTTTAAGTTTGTGTAGTAGGTAGTACTTATTATATACGTTACATAGTAAGCAGTGGGGTTTATAAATGTCATTATTTTGAAATGCCGAATATGTACTTAATGACTTCATTAACTACTGACTTATTCATTCATTTTTGCTTATTCCAAAAATCGAAAAATAACTAGGGGAGATTGGGGTGAAGTAGAGCATACTTTAATCTAACTTCAATAAAATATCAACCTTTTAAGCCCTACAATGGAACTGTTTTCTAAAATGCATTTTTGTCTAACGTTTTCCATTAAAGTAATATAATAATGGGGATATAAATATTGGGATAAAGTGGAAGGTATTAAAAAATTTAAAAATTTCTATTATTTATTAAATATTTTCAAATTTATGAGGCTACCCGAATAACAAAATTCAATTAAGTAAGAAAACACTTAGATAATAACCAGGAATACTCTAAAAAAAGGTCTTATGCTTATGCAGTAAAAGACGAAAAATTTGCTCTCAATTGGAGAAAATGTGCACTTAAAAAACAACAAATTTTTTTAACTTTTTAACAAAGTTTATATTTTTCATTAATACAAAGTGTTTTATTAACATTTTATTGTTACATAATAAGGGAAAACTGAAAGTATCAACTGTGTCGAAATTTAATGCAACATTTTTTTTTTTTTTTTTTTGATTTTATATAAAAATTCTAGATATCAAAATTATCGTATGCTTTCATATATATATATATATATATATATATATATATATATATTTCATTTTAAAAACTGTTTCAAGAAGATGAATGAAGATCAATTAAAAATAGCTTAAATAAGATCAATTAAACCGTCTCTAAATCTTCAATTTTGTTGCTACAAGTCAAGTTCGTCATCGATAGAATGGTATCCATTGAATTTAATTTAAAAAAAAAAAATCATATTTGAAAAATAGTCCTGAGTCCTAAAAATGTCAAGATATATTCTGAAAGGGTTTAATATTCTCCAAAAATAACAAAATATGTTAGAAATATGCACTAAAAATAGCTAAATGCATAAATATAGCGTTAAAGGTAAAATATGCAAAAATATACACTTACAAATCGATGACAAAATGCTTTGTATGTTATGAAACTTATAACTTTTTTCGTTGGTTTCATTCAATGTCCAGGAAAAAAGATGCAATTGCATATTTGTGGTTTCTCTGGTAATAACTGATAAAACTAATAGAAATTAATAAAACAAAATTTATAAATATTGGCAATTAATTCTTATATTAGGAATGGTCTAATTTATACGTATAATAAATTCATATAATTTCCGCATACTTTAAGTTTATAGACCATTTGCATCAGTTGTATAATATCTAGTGTATATTTTTACAGAATCCACTATTTCTATGATTTTTAAATCCAGATTTTCTTCCTTTAATAAGCTAATATAATGGTACATGTTGATTCTAGGAATTTTTAGTCTTATCGCTGTAGAGTTTATTAAGTCAGTCCAATTTTCCTATGTTCTATTACTTTTACAAAAACATCAAATTGTTGATTGTTGATCTGTCTATTAGACCTTGTTAAATATGATCGTATTATTGGTGATTAAGCCAATTATTTACTATATTTTCAACAAACTTGCAAAAAAATGAGTGGAAAATTCGTTAAATTATACATTGCATTTTATCCAGATATATTTTTGCCACAATTTTATAATTTTTATGTCAAGTAGAGATTTGAAAAATTTTATTTCAATTTCAAAAGAATTTTTGAAATCCATATTCAAAGTTTTTGTTGAGCTCTTCTTCCTCTCCAAAGTTCAGTAATAGTTAACGTTAATTTTTTGCTGCTGCTTCTGCTGTAATGGCGATGAAGTAACAATCATGTTTTAAATATGTTAACTTCTGCTGCTGTTGCGGATGTAAATAATGATGTTCAAACAAGCTAAATGACATAGATTTTGTTTAATCGTTATGTAGGGAGAACTCCGGAACCAGACATCCATATATTGGATGAGCTAACTGTTAATAGGTTTAGTACAACCAAATATCTGGATTATCTAACAAACCTTTAGCACAGACTGAACTAAAATGAAGGTGTGTATTTTGTTTTTCTACATAAAATTTGGATTATTTAGTTACAATTAAATTTCTGCTTGATTTTAGATTTTGTTTGTTTATTGGCCTCATTTTGTATTTGCAATGCCACATTTTTAAGTCTTTTGGGTGGCAAAGGTGATGGAAGCGGTGGAACAAATAGCGGTATCAGTCATATTACCTATAATGTTGTGGCAACACTAATTCACGGAAGTGGCGGTTACGGTCATGGAGATGTGCATATGGTCATGACCATAATGTAAGTTATTCGAACAGTCATGATAGTCTTAGTGAATCATTCGATCATAATCACGATCACGGACACGATTATGGACACGATCATGGTCATATCCATGGTAGCTCTCCGCAAGTTATTAAAGTTATTATAGATCAAGGTCATGGTGGCAGTGTTCATTCTAGTTCTGGCGGTCATTCTTTTGATGGTGGTTATGTTAGTGGCCATAGTTATGGTTCTTTTGAATACGCTCACGGTTGTGAAGCTCAAATTTTCAAAGTTATTAAACAAAGTGCTCCAGGCCCCGCTCCTATACATGTTGATCATGGCTACTCAGCTGGAGTCTCTCAAAGCTGGTTTTCTAGTGCATCATATTTCTCTGGTTGCACTCAAGGTAGTTCACACATTGTCAACTCCCACTTACAAGTTGCATAGGTAGTTCTCCTGATTTGAACTCTCAACTCATTGCTCACATTGGACCAAAGGGTAAAGCTGCTATTACTCGCAGCAATGGTAAATCCAATAGCTATCTTTCTGGTAATCATGTAGTATCATGTTAATTTGTATCCCAAAGTCACTAGTGTTTTATTTCATGTTTGGAGTTATACTGAAAAAACTTTTTTTTTTTTTTTTTTGGGGTAGGTTCCCGTATAAATGTTTCACTAATATTATTATATTATATTATTCTTTTTTAACCTTTTTGGGAAGTAGAAGGATCGGGCTTTTCAACCGCATATATTTTTTATGTCACTCACATCTAGAAAAAATAAATCTTTTCCACAATTTTTCGAAATTAACTACGATTTATTACAATTTACTTATACAGTTTTATCTAGAATAATTTACTATAACTTTCCATACATTTCTCATTTTATCCCAAAAAGTAAGCACTAAATAAAAAATTTTTTTTTAATAATGTTTATAAAATAACTTTTTGAGTTTTTAAGCGATTTTACATAGAGATATCTCGTTTTATTCTAAACAAAGTGGCATTTGAAATTTTAAATATAGATATGCTTAGTCTTATAGAAAAAAATCAAAAAAATTTACATCAAAGTCAAAATTTCGAAAAATGTAAAGATAATAAATTTAAAAATAGTTCATCATTACGTATTTGGAGTGTATGAAACAGTTTTCAATATAGTTAAAAAGCTACGTTAGTTTTGCTTTCAAAGTCAATTTAAAAATCTTAAATTTACTTAAAATTTAGGAAGCTAAGAAATCTTCAGTGGGAGAACTATCTCAAAAATGGGTTTTCAAACTATCTCGAAATTTAGGGGGTGTTTTGAAACTTTTGAAAATTGTTATGTGATGTCCTCAAGAAGATATATAGCCCGTATTCGATTCGAGTGAAAATAAAAATAAAAAAGTGTCATTTTGTTAAACAGAACTTTATTGCATTTGAAATATGTGCAATATAAAGTATTCAATTTTGTATTCACTGATTTAAAAATGATATTGATTTTGATATTCTTCTTCAGAAACATCAGCACTTAAAAAGACCTTTTCAATATATTTTATTTACTAGCGCTCGAAAAGCAATAAAATCAGAGATTTAATGAATGAAATATAAATTAGAAATATATTATAATAATCACAAACATTTACCAGTATTCGCTTTTGAAAAAAAAATTAAAAATACGCGAAAAAAGTATTTTTTTTTTTCTTTTTTTGTCAACTCACTCGAACAAAATAAGTAGTTAATCAGTAAGAGATTTAAATAATGTTTATTTTTTTCTAATATTACTTACTAACTTATTATTAAGATAAAGTTTTTGCTGGGTATTTGCAGCTGAAAACAAAAAACAAAAAAAATTAAACTCGAGTTAATAAATGAATCAAATTTATGAGATGTAGAATTGAAAAATAAAATTTGCAAATAATAAGTGGTTTGGCATACTTGAATGTTAAACCCTTAAATCCGACCCTAGTCAAAAGAATTTCAGATCACCGCGATACCCTATAGACAGCTTTTGAAGAACTTAACAAGTACAGCAAACTTTTCAATTATTGATTTTATAATATCGTTAGCTTAATATATAAAAGTGTTATAAGGTGTTATAGGTTTTTCAAGGATAATTGAGTAAACAGCAAAATCATTAGAAAATTATAGTTACGCCTTTTCTATATTAAGCCATCGATATGTATTTGAATTTAGTCTAAGGGTCTTTCTTTATGATTTATTGATGATTATTAATATTATTAAATATAAATAATTAATTTAGGCAACCTCTAATTCAAATCAAAGTGAAACATAAAACGCAGGATGGATGAAGATAAAATGGAAACACAATTTATTATATTAAATGCGAATAAATTTCCATTAATCTCAATTTCATTTATGCATTAAAATCAAAGGGAAAAGGAAAATAGCTTCCTTATAACTGGACTTGTCTCTATTTCTTTTAAAAGAAAAAAAAAATTAAAAGGAAAAAATAATGTACGAGTAAATATGAAACAAATATTTATAAAAATAGTATTACAAATGTGTACTTTATATATGATTTCTGATATGTCATTATTTTTTCGATTTCTTTTAGTAGAAATATAAAAATCACATTATTTCTTTTCTTCGCATCACTGCTAGAATTCATGAATTAGAAAGTCAATTGATTTTTTTTTTTTTTTTTTTTTTGTAGAATTTTTACTTTTATTGTTTCATACATTTACTGCATTTTCACTTTGCATTTGTTCACCTTTTATTTTTAAAATAATTGAGAAAATGATGATGATGATGATAATGATGATGTTCATTGCTGTTAGTTACATGTTGTTTACTTTACTTTTATCCTCTCCAATAACTTTTAGTCTATATTTGATTTCATGAAGGTTATTTTCAAAATACAGACACAGACATATACATAAGTATGTATATTAGGATGGCCACGTTTTTATGGAGAATCTACGTATATCATTATAAGAGACCATTTCTCAAAATATTCATCATGGAATTATATCGAAGGATTTCAGTTATTAAGTAAGCGATTAAACACCTTCAATACCAAAAAGAAAAAAAAACTACTTTTTATTTCAATCGAAAAATAATAAAAAAATTCATAATAATTTTTCATTTTCATCAATAATTTTATTTTTTCATTTTGGCCGAAATAAAAACCATTTGTGATATTTATTACAAAAGTTAAGAATTATTTTCATTTTTTTTTCCATCGGATGAAAAAAATTCTAAATAACAACAGTTTCATTGAATAAAAAAATATTTAAAATATATTCATTTATATATTCAATAAATAAAATAGTAGAAAATATTTTTGGAAATTTTAGTTTAGTTTTCCTGCCAAGGTATGAGTCAGTCTGTCCAGGTTTGATTCGATATACAAATATTTTTTTAGATGGTAATAGAAATTCAAAACAAAGCTTTCATATACGAAATCTTAAACTATTTAAAACTACTTAAAGCTACGAAATTGTTCGTTTATTTCAGCGACGTTATACGATAATATGTTGGTACGATAGAAGATGAAACGCTGAAAATACTATTATGATTCGCTGATGAAGCGATGGTAAGCTAGGTAATACGACGGGTAAAATAGCGAAATGGTCGAAATTCGAATTAATTACTTAGGCGATATTTTGGTTTGTAACAGGTTCTATTTGTAAACGAGAGTTTATTACTTTCGGAATTTCACAATTAACTACAATTAGTGTGTATTCGGGATAATAGTTCATGAGGAACTCGAGAACTCTTAAGTATGTCTTACTACAAATGCAAAGTATGAAAGGTGATCGCAAAACTAATTCGCTCTTGAGAAGAATTCGGAATCTCTTAAGTTCGGTAACTACACGCATAAAATACGAAAGTAACTACTTTGGACTCAAAAGAATTCAGACGTTTTGAGTTCGGCTAACTACTAATGCAGAATACGAAAGTAACCAGTTCGGCTAACTACGAATGCAAAATACAAAAATAACTACTTCAAAATAATATAAAATAAAAATAATACGATTAGTAAAAACTACGAAAAGTATCTAAGTTTACGACCGAACATCGTGTTATATTCGGATGGTATTTCGGGTTCATGCAGAAGTGATGTACGAACAACTGTATCAGTCACTTTTATCTCAATTGTTGCTACATAAGGAAAAAACAAAATAAACTAAATGGGAATTTTAATATGCTTTATCAAATTAGTTCAATCATTGAAGCAGAATGAAGTTAATAAATCTGTGCATTACAGGTAACTTTGTACACTATTACGGTTAAGTTAGTTCTTATATTTTTAATTTGATATCATAAGTATATGTGTTACGTTTTCATGATATATAAAACAATAATTTTTTTATATTGATATCTATTTTATATATATTTAAAATATTTATCTTTTTCATCTTGATGAATATTTATATTTGAAAATCCCTCACATATTTTTTGGAAGAAATAAAAAAATATTTAAAACAGTTATGATATTTTCCAGCATAAAGGAACATCCAAAGAAGTCAATAAGATCCTGAACTTGTGATCCAGAAGTAGTGCA
Organism: Protocalliphora azurea; assembly: GCA_932274085.1. Classification (NCBI taxonomy): domain Eukaryota; kingdom Metazoa; phylum Arthropoda; class Insecta; order Diptera; family Calliphoridae; genus Protocalliphora; species Protocalliphora azurea. Next base: position 2,206,886 of record OW026519.1, read on the forward strand.
AATTCGGATAATTTCCAATGAATTTAACATTGTTATTGGAAGATGTTTTCTTTTTTGATACCTTATTCACTGAGTAAGAAGTCATGTTCACGATGTCATGTAAAATTGATTTCTTTGATGTTCTTTATTATCAATTCATGGAAATTACTTTTACTTTTTCTATAAACCAAAAATTTTTTTATTAAATACAGATATGAATAACAATATTTTTCATTTGATTAAAACAGTTGTTATTAAGTAACAAGTACTTGTAAATACTCAACGTTTTATATTAGAAAAATTTATCTAAATTGCTTTTTAATAACATCTTTGGATGGAGTTTATATAACTAGTTAAGTATAAGAAACCGTTTACATTTTGAAGCTTTGAAAGTAATGAGAAAATACTTACTTAAAAATGACTTTTATTTATTTTTGCTGGGATATTAATAAAAATGCCAAGCCTAATTTTTCTAAACAATTCTATTTTTCTAAGATCAAATGAAATATATCGAAAATCTTTTGAAAAAAAAAACTATGGTCTAAAATATAACTTGGATGTCACACCCATTTTTATGCCCTCTTTCATTAAGAAAAAAATCTTTTTTGGATTAAAGCAATTCACATAAAATTTAACATACACAAGGAACATAAAATACTATGGATTGTAAACTTTAATCTGGATGGGTGCCACAGCAATTTTTCTTCCACATTTATATACAATAATAATTTGATTTTAATGATATCAAGATTTTAATAAAACTTAACCTACTGTGCGACATTTAAAATGTTGGCCGACCGAAGAGTAAAAGTGCGTGAGATTGTTAATTAGCTGGGTTAAAGAAAATTATCTGCAAGATGGGAGTCGTGTTTGCTCTCAATTGACCATAAACGTAAACGAGTGATAACAATATCAAAGGATTGTTTGGAGTTGTTTAACCGCAATCCGAATGAATTTTTTGCTGCGTTTTGTAACTGTGGATGAAACATGGATCCATTACTATACTCCGGAGAACAAGCAGCAGTCTAAACAATGGGTTGTTCCGGGTGAATCTGCTCCGAAGAAAGCCAAGGTAAGTTTGTTGGCCAATAAGGTGATGACAACAGTTTTTTGGGATGCACATCGATTACCTTCAAAAGGGGAAAACAATAAACGGCGAATATTATGCCAACTCATTAGACCGATTTAATGAAGATTTGAAAAGAACAGATTTAGCCCCTAGTGACAATTTCCTATTTCCAAACCTATAGAAATGGCTCGGTGGAAAGAGATTCAGCTCCAACGATGAAATTATTGACCAAACAAATGCCTATTTTAAGGACCTCGAAAAATCGTATTTTTTGGAAGGGATACAAAAACTGAAGAAACGTTGGACTAAGTGTATTGAGTTAAAAGGAGATTATGTTGAAAAATAAACTTTTGTTTTGCAAAAAAAAACTGTGTTTCATTCAAAAAGTCACGGATTTATTGATCAGCCCTCGTACATATAGACTATGCTATATTCAGATAACTAGAATTTGAACACAACTTTCAATAAACTTGTGTTCTAATTCTAGTTACTCTGTACATTTGTAAAAACGATTTGTTTCTAAAGAAAAGAATATGAAATCAATATTCGTTAAATGCTAAATTTTTTTTAAAGATTCAGTAACATCATTGTAAAAGTGTTTATTTCTTTAGAAACAAAAATAATGAGAAACTGGTAGTCAAACAAAATAACCTACTAAAAATATATATGGAATTAAATTTTATGGTTTAAAAAATTCTGAAAAAAAAGTACTTTAATTCGCAATAAAATTTAAACTAAAAGTAATTTTAATATTGAAGATTCTTAATTATATACATATATATATATATATATATATATATATATATATATGTATGTATGTAATGCTCTTAATGTTTTTTTTTTTCTTTTTTTTTTGTAGTACATAAATTTGAATATTTGCGTATGATTAATATAAATTAAAGTTGTTGAAACTATTTATCCTCCATACGGTATGATGTACTACATATATAAATATTACATATATAAATATTTAATATAACGACTTAAAGTGCTACAAATAAATATAGAAATGTACATTAAATATTAAATAAGTAATTTATAACTAATTCCCTTAGAAAAAGATGCACTTGCATGTATCAAAGACATAAAAACACTCTAGAATGTCTTCACATCCTCTAAAATGTTGAACACTTCTGTACTTAAGCTGATAATAAAAACTGCATTTATTTACACACACACATACACACACGTATATATATAATGCATTGGTTGTTTGTGTATACCTGTATAAATGTGGGTGTAAGTGATATAAAATTTCTCATTGACATCGACAATAAGTTGTTTAGTACACAACATAATCTTTTACAAAACTACTTATATATATGTATGCATATATGTATGAACGAATGAATGGATGTATATAGCAAAGTGCGGATTAAAATAGATAGTCTAAGCTTAGACTTCTTATAAAATATCATTCTTTCCGTCCTTCCTTTATTCCTTATAGCTTTCCTTTATGATGGCGTTTAACCAAAAATAACATGTACATATTTCCTTTCCTTAGCTTTCACGTTCATGTGCTATAACAGTTATGAACTGTATCGGCATTATAGTCCCAAAAAAAGAAAAAACACTTTCACATACATATATTTAAATAAGTGTATTATTACTAAGATTTAAAGAAAAAACAAAAAAAAAATGATGCAACAATGTTGCTTGCACTCTTTGCGCTTTCGGGGAAAGCATATAGACACATACTTAAGTTTATATATACTTAGATACTTATAAACACCTCGACAGATTTGCTTCATGAAATAATATTTTATGTACAAAATTAAAAGCAAGAAACGAAAAAATTTGAAATTCTTTCAAATACTTTTTTATATAAAGTATCAGTGTTTTTATTTTTTTATTAGGATTATAAGATTTAAAAGAAATTTAATTATTTAATTTTAAAAGTTTTTATAAATAAAATGACGTGGCTCTCTTAAAAACGCAAAGAAAGTCATTTATTTCTAAGAGAGAACTTTTTCTTCTTCTGCGTATTTTATAAAAATGTAGCATGTTTTCTGTATTGATGTACATACATACATACATACACTAAGTACAGTTTGTTGTTATTTATTGTTAATTTATGTAATAACAATTATATTAACAAATAATTAATTGTACTCAGTTTTTTTTCAAAATACTGTATTGCACATGCCCCAATTTATTTAATAATTTTCAATTTGCCTTTTAAATAATCAATACCAGCTTCTAAAATAAACACTTTAAGAAAGGGGAGCAGCCATAAGTCGTCATTTAATAAAACTTACTTTCATTTCTTGGTCACACACTTATAAAAAAACACCACTTAAAAAATTAAAAATATATGCAAAAGTATTTAAACGACGCACAATAGAAGACTAATGAAAATTGCATGCCAAAACTTGAAACCAACCGATAGAAAAATAAAGAGTGAGAGAACAGTGAGCATAAATATAAATATAAGGCTTTTCTTCTTAATTAAAGTCAAATTAGGTCTAAGTTTAAATTCCAAGAACCAATTACTTAACTTAAGTACAATTTGTACTTAGTATTAGAATTTTCATACTTAAATTAAGTATTTCATTCTTAATTTTTAAATTAATTAAATATACTTCCAGTACTAATCGTACTTAAATTATTAAGCAAGATTTTTACGAAAAATAAATAAAAAACTTGATTTTAGAATGCAACTTTTCTCTCTGTACCTATAGCGATTCCTTTGGGATTTCTCTTACAGTAAAATCTATTAATTTTATAAATTCAAAAGTTACTCTCTTATATCATTATATCTAAGTTGTTGATATGTTTGTACTTCTGAAATTTGTTTACTCAATACATTAAAAATTTTAAACAAGTTTTAAATTTTAATAGCATTTCTTAAATGAATTAGTAGCTGTACTGCAGAATGCTTAATTGTATCAATTCCCTTTCTACATGCACAAGTATCATCTATTTATATTTGTATTTTCTATAATAAAATATTCTCGCCTTTTTCTGTTTTGCCAGAAAACATTAAAAATTCTAAACACTTTTACTATTAAAAAGAGCAGGCATTAATTATTTAAAATGTTTTTTTTTATTATTATTTTTCCTCTCTCATTTTGTGTGATGACACTGATTTTAATGTATGACTCCCTGAGGAGCTGACCCAAAATATTCAAAACACTTGCTTTGTCTTGTCTCAACACTGAACATTTAACACCTTCACCAGATAAAATTGTTAAATGTAAGTTTCCTTGTATGAATGTTACGTTACCCGTCTATTCTTTTGGTATTTCAAACTGGTTTAATATCGTTGTTTGGTTGTATGTATAAGTGTGTTTAGACCCAGCAAACCAAAGGTTTGATTTAAAATTTGAGAGCAACTTGAAATCATATTTTATTTTTCTCAGATGTAAACGTTTGAGAATGATTTGATAATGATTTGAGAATAAGAACGTTCTCAACAAAAAGGGGATTTTCCCCTCAAATTTTGATGTAAATTTGAATTAAGGTTTGAATTAACCTTTGATATCAAAGAAAAATGTATTATTTTTCACACTTTTGAAATATGATGGCTCTGCGCTTGTTGGGGAGAACAACGCAACATACGACAAATGTTGTGAATATATTTTTAGTTATTTTATATTTATTTTATTCTATTTCTTAAAAAGAAAAAAATATATTAAATTTTTCTTCTATTGCTTACGAAATGACCACAGTGAGTCGTAAAAAAGGGTTTTGTTGGTGCTGTTTGTTCTTCTCTAGAAAAAACAACAACAGCAGTAGCTCAGAATAAATTAAATAAAAAAAATTAAATGGAATTAAAAAAGGTACAAGTCAACAGATCAATCTGTAAACACAGTAAAAAAAAATATATTCAATTGAAAAGAAAAATACATTAAGATGGGTTTGGGTGTAAGAGTGAGTATGGGTCTTGTAAAATTTGATAGTTTAAGAAAATGGTAAAGAAAACAAATGATTTGTTTTATTGTAGCATTATTTTCTTTTTTGTCTCCTTTATTTTAAAAACCAAATGAAATATCAATTCATACCTTTTTGTCCCGATGATAAAATACACCTTTTTACACTTTGTTTAATTTACTACATTCATTGTAATAAATGAATAGAAAAGTTATGTACTCACGGTTTCAAAAATCCAGCAAAAAAAACATAATCATTCTAGGAAAGATTTGTATATATAGTGGTAATAATGGCATACTGTTCTATGGTCTTTTGGCTTGTGTATTTGATTATAATGTTGACATAAATTTTCATTAAAAATATAACGTGTGTTTAAACCGTAAACCTTATTTTATTAGGATTTTCTGTTCCTTCTTTTATATATTTTTGTAGAGCATTTTAACAGTTTTTCTCCTTTATTGTTCTTTATAATTCTGACTGTTTAAAGTATGTACTTGCGTAAAAGTTTGTTGTGTGTAAAATACAATTCTTTACTATTTTTCAAGAGTTTTTCGAGTTTCTTTAAGCATTCTTTTGATGGTTCTATTGATGTAAACTGTTAAAGATGGCTCTAATATTATATATATATATATATAGGTGGTAAATGTTTAAAGTATGTACACAAACGAATTTGGTAGAAAACAAGTACTTGTATTTTTATCATACGAATATATGGACAAAAACACAAAAAAAAATTAAATCAATGAAATCGAATTAATGATATAATAATTTTGAACATAGTTTTGTTTTTGGCCAAGTAGCTTATAATATTGAACACACTATAAGCAATCAAATTGCAAAATTTTGTTCTCCACGATCTTTATTGCTATTATTAATATTTCTTCAAAGTAGAAAAATCACAAAAATGTGATTGAAATGAACCATGTTTTCTTATATTGTCGATTTCTTTCCTTACAATTTGAAATTTTTGTACAGAAGTTGTATAAGAAACAAATGTTTTCTAATATTTTTCTACTTTTTGATCACTGTATGTGCGTCCTTCAATAAATATGCAATTTCATGTCATTTAATAATAAACAAGGTAATTCTACATCATCTGTTATGTATAGTTATAGTAACTCCTAATAAAGTGATCATGTAACACGACATTTTAATCCATAAGATTATTTTTTTATAATTTTCTTTAAATACTTACATTCAAACATATGTAATAAATTATAAATAAATTAAATGTTTACAAAAAAAAAAAAGAAATTTAATATTTTTGAAACCACAATAAAAGCAAAAAAGTAAACAAACGTACATACTTAAATATTTGCATAAATATACCTACGTACACATTTTCGTTTAATTATTAACTTGCATATATGATCAATTAGATCAATTAATTTCGAAATATAAATTTCTTAAGTATTATTGCCCAACTAATAAAATAAAATCATAAACTTTCTTCTGTAAACAATTGATTTCTTAATATTTCATAAGAATTACCAATAAGCATTTCTTTTAGTAATCTTATTTAAACTAAGAATTTTATAAAATAAAGAAAGTCACATTTTTTTGATTCAAACAAAACACACAAAGACGTTTTTTTCTTTTAAAGAAAATTTAATTCAAAACCAAAATTATGTATCCCATTAATGTATCATCTTCAATAACAGACTTTAGTGTATTCAAAACATGAAAGCGTGAATATAAAAAATACAGTTTTTTGCTAAACACACTCTTAAGACTATTTATAAAAAATAGGTTTTTTGCGTGAGTTGAGTATGTGGTCGGAGGGTCCCATCAAAATATTTAATTGCAAAAATCTTCAATGCTTTTTGAAAATTTTTAGATTTTCCCTCAATATCTTTGATTTTCAAAAAAATTCTTAGAATTATATAAAGCACATCGGGAGACTTGCTGTAGTTTATTTACCGATTATTTTTTCTGTCAAAATAAATCAGTTTTGGCGGAAAATGAAATTTTTTAATCTACACACATTTTGCTTGGTTACATATAGGTCCCGGCGTAAAAACTATCGAAATGTAACTCAATAGTAGGGTTTTTTCAATATTTTCCTAAAAACTAGGGCGACCTAAAAATTACAAATTTTTTAGAATCTATGCAAATGTCATTTTCGTAATCTCAAAAATGATAACGTTATAAAATCTTCTTTAAAATAGATTATTAAGAGATCTGAAATCATTCTGCTTATTTTTTATGGTTTAATCCTAAAATAGTTATAAAAATAAAAAATCCACATATGTGGTGTAAAACTTAAAAAGAATTCTAAGTAAAAATTCGAACAGGAGGTTTTTGATTGGCAAGTTAGCTCTCCAAATCAAATTTAGGATGTCAAAAAACCACAATTAAATGCCAAAAATAATAAAACAAACCCGTCGTAATTAAGCGAAAAATTCGTATTTAAGTTATTAAAAGATAATTGAAAAATGTTCAGTAAAAATTAAGGGTTTGCATGATTTAAACCCCTGTAATTTTTAAACCATTCAAAATATTAATTCAGTTTTTTTCGCACTTAATAACTTAATAACAATATATATATATATATATATATATATATATATATATATATGCATTTACACCTATGTATGTATATAGTATGTATAAAAAGTATTTGTATAAAAAGTATTTTTGTTGCACACACATACTCACACTTCAACATATTTGTAATTTGTGGTCTTTATTCTGTTCTTCTTGTCCTTCTTTTGCCACAAAACTCTCTTACACATATATACACATACTCATACTAACTCACAACAGGTTTCAAATTGTTGTTTACATTACGTCACACTGTGGCGATTAATGGCGTTTATAATTTTCCCGTTATACCTTGACTCCTGAAATGTAATTTTTCAATAAAGAGAAAATAAATAAAATAAACAAGAGTTACAAAAATTTTACCAAACAACAGACTCACGCACAAATGTTATGATCATCATAAACTTCATTATCACCATCACCATCATTGTCTTTATTATTCGTTACACCAATAGGAAAAGACTAAAAAGAAAAATGAAGAACCGAACCAGCTAAAAGTAAGTGACGTTGACCAAGTGATAACAAACAAGAACAGGGATAAATTGCGTTTGTTGTTGTCATGTTGTCTTTACTGGAAAAGCAAAAACAATAGCAACAGCAACTAAAAGTAGTTGGTATCAAAAGGCAAGACAAACGTAAAATTTTAAATAATATTTACCTTCGTTTTCTCTACCCATCTCCCAATTCGTATAACTTCCACTCCTCTTCACTTTATCCATTACCATTATCCAGTGAGTGTGTATGAGTGATTGTTTGTGTGTTTCGTATTTTCCAGATGATTATTTATAAAATGTTAAAGGAAACACACCGACACCCAGTGCGATGGGAATATCGTAGCAAAGATGAAGATTAATTTGATTTGATACTCTCATAAAACAAATTCAAATAGACAAATAATAAATGGAAAATGATAAAATAATATAAATACAATAAAATAAAAATAATATCATACAATAATAATGTTCATGTTTATGATGATGATGATGATAATGATAATGATGACAATGATGATTATGATAATAATAAACTTTATAAATTCAATTGTTATGCTTACATCTGTAAAACAAAGAATTTTCTTTTTTATTATTTATTATTTTGTTATTTATTATAAGTAATTGTTAGTTTATTTTTGCTATAAAATAGCAATTGTTTGCTGCTAGGTAAATATATTTGAAATACTAAAAAAATCGAACTTAATTAATAGAAAATTTACTGCAACAAATATTTAAATATATATAGTAAAAGAGTGATTCCGTATCAAAACGTACAGAAATCAGATTTGACATCTCCGATCATAATACTCGCCGTTTATTTTTTTTTTCCTTTCCTGTTGCCATCACCTTATGGCCGACAAACTTACCTTAGCCTTCTTCGGATTAGGTTCACCCGGAGAAACCCATTGTTTAGACTGCTGCTTGGTCTCCGGAGTACAGTAATGGATCCATGTTTCACCCACAGTTACAAAACGCCGCAAAAACTCCTTCAGATTGCGGTTAAACAACTCCAAACAATCCTTTGAAGTTGTTGTCACACGATTACGTTTGTGATCAATTGAGATAAAACGCGGCACCCATCTTGCAGACAACTTTCTTAAATCCAGCTGATCATTTAAAATCGAAACCACACTGCCATATGAAATACCTATGGCATCAACAATCTCACGTACTTTTACTTCGTTGATTTTTTCGACATTTTCGGGTGTACTGACCTCAGTTGGTCGTCCAGAACGTTCAGTGTCATTTTTACTTATGCGACCATAACGAAAGTTAGTAAACCACTTTTTTACCATTGAAATCGATGGTGCAGAGTCCCCATTACATTTATCGAGGTTTTCCTTGGATTGATTGACGTTTTTTTTTTTTTTTTGGAAAAATAATGTTTAATGAGCACTCGAAATTCACTTTTTTCCATTGATGGGAATAGTGTTGCATTTCATATAACTACGAGGGAAGTTCGAAAAGTCACGGACTTATTGATCCGCCTTCGTAATATTATCAAATAATAAGACGCCACCTATTAGAAACTGTTCGTTCTACATAAATGGGAAAATTTTATTTCTATTTTATATAACCTTTGATTCACCAAGCAAATTTCAAAAAAGATTAAAAAAATTTTTAACATTAACCCTCTAACGGTCGTATCAAAATTGTAAAAAATCAATTTTCAAATTAAAATTAGTGTAAAATTGTTAGAGGATTTAAGGAATAGATATTTCTTTTTATGTCAATTAATTAACCAAATGATAAAAATGCAAAAACCAAGAAAAGATGACCTGAGGCAAATGTTAAATTTATACATATGGGAGGTATGCGACTCCTAGCACCGAATTTTTCCAAACCTTGATTTGTTATTAATTATTCTAATATATAACTTTATACCGTATATGGGAAAAAATCTCTGTAGTCCCGTTCGAATACGGTGTACAGTGAAAAACTAATTAAGTGATTTTGGCAAAAACTATATAATATTAATCTATATAATATTAATGTTTGTTCGATTAATCGAAAAATTAAAATCAAATATTTGTTTAAATTAAAACCAACGGTTCTAAGTAAAATTTTATTCGAGCAAATTCGAATAATTTGAGAAAAAAATATTTAAAAAATTTCCTTTCATAACTGTATTTTAATTTTTATATTATGTTTAAATTTGTATAGAGTGTTTAATGTTTAAAAATTTTGACACCATAATTTGAAATATTACAAAACTAATTTTATTTGGTGAAAAGAATGGAATATGTATCTGAAATATAACGCGAAATTGCTGTTCTTCAATCACAACAATTTCATTCAATATATAAACGTTACTTTAAAAATTATAATAAAATATTTAAATCATTTGTTATCTATAATTTAAGTTTGGAGGAGATAAAGAAAAAAAATTCACCTTCATTAAGAAGCAAATCATAAGATTTTTAACTTGATTTGGAAAACATATTTTTGATTCTACAAATACAGTCGATATGTATAAGTATACAGTTGATATATCAATAGTGTCTCAGCCTGACGATATTGAAAGAACTTGGACTGAAAACTTTACCTAAAATAATTCAGAAATTTTTTTCGAATTCATAAATGTACTTTATCAGGTTTTAATTTACCCGTTTTACGGATAACGATATTCGAGCATTAACAAAATTAGATCCATTGATTTAAGAATTAAGTAAATATGGCTTTAAAAAACAAATGAGAAAAATAGATTCAAATTTTATTAAAAAAAATTATTTTTAAAAGAGGAGAAAGACTAAGAATAGCATATTCTTAAAAATTAAATGATCTTAATTAATGTTGACATACTTTTAAGCATTAAAACAATTGGATTTTTTAAATAAGCATTAAAAAACGAGCAAAATTTTAAGTTATAGTTTACTCGAATAACTCGATGGTTCGATTAATTCAAAAATAGAGCTTTCGTGTTATTTGATTATTTGCATAATGAAAAAGTCGAATAAAAGGAATAACCTACTATTTATATACATATATTTGTACCACTTAATTTAAATAGGTATATATATATATATATATATATTTCATAAACACATACATAAATACCTACATACATATGTGAAAGTTAGCATAAAACTTAATTTAATATTAAAATACAGCAGTACAGCAGTAGTAGAAATAAGAAAAAAATAACGAGGAAACCTATAAAATTAAAATTAAAATGATCACATGATGGAACATGTTGTTTTTGTATCTCATTTGTATTTGTGCTTTTTTATTGTAAAAGCTTATCATCTGTCTTTTATATCTTAAGGCCCTTTTTTACCTATGAATACATCTTCATACTTATTATATTCAATTGGAGATACATATATGTGTACACTAGGGTGGCCCATGTTTTTATGACGGTATTTAAATTCTTGGTCTCACCAACTAGAATTTTTGCGAATTTTAAGCTTAAAACTAAGAAACTAAATTTTCGACTGAATAAAATAAAATTCTGAGGTGACTCAAAGCGATCGAAATATTACAAATTAAAGTTTGAAACCTTTAAAACTTAGAATCACATCGGTTGTACATCTTAGTTTATATCTTTTTGATATAAACTAAGATGTACAACATCTTAACAGAAGGGTAGTTTATTTCCCTTCTGAAATGGTAAAAATCACAAAAATTTACCTACCAGTAACGAAGTAGGTAGTAAAATTAATTTAAAGTAAAATACAACATTTTTAACCAAATATATCAAAGAAAATAAGAAACGAAACTCAGTTTATAGTTTCATTTTGGTGTCGCATACATCATATCAAAATTTACCAATAATCATATGTGATCTGTGCGAGATATTCACGGTCAAAGTTCACAAAAATCAAAAACTTGGTATTCCTTAGTTTTTAAACTATTCCCCAATTTATGGAGGGTCAGACCAAAAATCTTAAAAAAGAGGACCACCCTATTATACACCCATATTTATAATAATATACATATGTATACGAGTATAATATGTTATATCATGTAAACTGAGGAAAAAATCACCATAATCACACAATTTTTCCAACATTCTTATCTGACATCGTAACATTTGCATCTCACTCGCTCGCTATCTTTATTACGTACATATTGTTGTAAAACAACCAACAAAACAAAGAAAATAAAAAATAAAAGCAATTTCAAGTCTAAATCTTACCACAGGCTGGTTTTTCTACCTTTTTTTTTTTATTGAACATCAACATCAAGAAGAGTATCAAAAACAAAAGGTGTTATTTTATAATAATAAACAATGCATTACAACATGATGGTAGCTATGGAATTTTTCTTTTTTTTATGTTTCTGACAAATTTCACAAATACGTCATTAAATGGTTGAGTGAATAGAATTGACAGATGTAGACAAGATATGTATAGCTATCGCAACTACAATACTACCACAGATCATAAACATAGAATGAGTAGAAAATTTACTATAAAAACCAAAAAGTAATAAAAACGAAATAACTACAAATTAAAACAGCTTTTCAGAGTAGTTTTTGTTTTGCAACATAAAATTTAATAAATAATGTCGATGGCAATAAACAATAAGTATAAAATTAAACCTTAGATCCTAAGTTAAAAGTGGAAAATTATAAATAAGAAAAAAAAAAGAAACGAAAACAAACACGCAACTAATACAAAAATGTAAATGAAAAAATAAAAATAAAAGATTTTAATTTAGTACATATTTTTAATCACTATGTATTAATATAATATTTAGGGGATAATTCAGTTTTTTATTTATTTATTTTTTTTAATTGTTAGCATGAAAATAGAAATCAATTTCAAAATTATTGATAGATAAAATATTTTCCACGGAATAGTTTAAAGTTTTAAAGAATTTTACAAATAACTAGTCTATTTCAGAAACTTGTATGGTTGTTATAAACACATGTATGTTTATGTATGTACTCATAGTATACTGTTTGTCTTCAAAATCCGTTTCAAGTTAATATTACATGATATAGTTTTGGTTTTACATTTTTTTTTTTTTTTTTTTTTTTTTGCATTCTATACAATTTCATGAATGCTTGTAAATTCGTATATGTAATATTCTTGCATTTATTTAAAATTTTCATATTACTTCAAGAGATGCAATAACAATGACAAAAAAAAACACCGAAAAAAATAAACAAGCACATACAAACTACGGAATATTTAATGTTGTAGTCGGCGTTGGTTGTACTCACATCCTATTTCCGGTTTTAAGTGGAAGACAAACAGACCTTTTTCTTGTTTTTTTTTCACTTTTTTCTTTGTATTACATTCATTCTTCCTCTTTCCCTGCCACAAAAAAAAGAACTTATTCTTTTTTTATTTTGCATAAAACATTTTACAAATTTTGCATTTTTAAATTTTCGATAAAGCATACATTCAAATGAAACTCATGTGTGTATATGTATTTGTGTGAATATATATAGAATATTCACCCCAGAAAATACAGACTGACATGCATATGCAAATAAGCAAGAAAACCTTTTTTGATTTTAGTGCTTATACTGCTTACTGGCATTTGGCCAAAATAAGCGGAAAATACAAAACAAGACAAAGACCAACAAAATTAAAAAGCAACAACAGTTCATACACACTTCGACATACTTACATACACACGTATATATATTCATACAAAATTTACACAAAAAGCAGTAGCTACCACAAATATGATGGCAAAAGTACAAAAAAAAAAGAATTGAAAACAAATAGAACATTCATCTACATAAAAAACAGAGGGAAAACTCATTTGCTTAGAAAGTAGACTATATAGTGAACATGTAATTTATGCCACAACTTTATACATTCATAAAAAAAGAAAAACACAAAAATAAACAAGTGAGAAAGATATAGTCGGTCAGGTCCGACTATATGATAACCTACACCGTTGTGTATGTGCATCATAATTCGGGGAGGGGTCTTTTATTAAACCTGTGCCAGTATTGGTCCACAATACTTGTGTTAAGTGAAAAATATTCAGATACTAACTTTTTTATGAATTTATGCACTTTTGAGTGATTACCGAAAGTGGACTTCATATGGGAGCTAAGGTAGATTATGGATCGATCTTCATAAAATTAGCCATCGTCATTTATACTTATACTTATAATTATTTCTGTTGAATATTAACTTGATATTAACATTCTTATGGGATATAACGTGCATTAAAGTGATTTTAGGAAGGGGATTTTATAGGGGAGCTATGGTGAATTAGGAACCGATCTTCATGAAATTGGGCAGTAAGAAGATTCATATTTATATACAACTTACTTGCGGTGAATCTTATTGCTATATTTAAAGGATTTAATCCGGGAAGGGGTTAGGTGAAATAACGGACCGATCATAAACAATTTCAATAGGTTTCGTCCTTGTACCAAAATAATGATTCGTGCCAAATTTTATCAAAATATCTTCACCTGAAAATTTACAGGTAATCGTTAAATCGACTCGGAAAGTTATTCTGAGTCGATTGGTATACTTAAAGGTGGATTTGGGATAAATCTTTTTGTGCGTTACAAACATCAGCACAAGCGCATAGTACCCCAACACTTATGTTGGTGTAGGGTATAAAAATCAAAATACAAGAAATAAATTGAATACGAAGAGAAAAGTTAAAGAAATCCCATCTAAATAAAAATTAATTTGCAATTTTTAACCTTTTTATTGAATAATTGGCAGTTCAGGGAAATGATTTATACGGCGAATAGATCACATAAAGTGGTCTGAATGAATTACATGGTCATTACTAAAACCAAATTACCATCAATAGGTACCAATACAATACGAGTATTTGGAGTAGAGACTAAGTATCCATCATATATGCACTTGCTTTTAAGTGAACGAAAATTGTTTATTATTTTAAACATACATATCGAGATCCTATATTCAAAATCATCTATCTCATTATTTCATGAAATTCCGTTTTTGATGCCATTATATTCCCCATAATAACGCTCATCTATGATATAAATTTCAAGTGAAAATTAACAGTCTTTTCCAATTTTATCAATGCTTTTGTAACCCTCTATCTTACAAAATAAATATTTTGTTTTCATTCTTTAATGCAAAACCCTCTATCTCTTTTTGACAATTTAAATTATACATTAAATCTGGCGAAAAAATTAAATCGGTTGAATAGTTCTTTAGACATGCAATAATAAATATTTACTTTACATATGAGCTACTGCCCCCTGCAAAACTACAATAACTATTTTCATATCAATTGTGGAACTTGACAAGAAAATGATTCCCACAATATCTCGAGGCATTCGTTGTAATAGTTCCATTTTGCTACCAGCAAAATGATCCAAAACAGAATCGCTCAAAGCGAACATAGAAAAGCTTCCATAAAAATTTGGGTCATATTTCATATGAAAAACAGTCCAAAATTTTGTTGTGATTTTTCGTCATTTTTGGGCTATAACTCGCTTTTGATAACACATTTAAATTATGTTGGTTTTTTTAAACTTTAAAAATCGTACACAAAATGGTATCGTTAACTGTGTTTTTTTTACAATGGAAAACCATATATATCATTGCTTAATTTATACACATTGAATATTTTAAAAGTGCAAAACCAAATATCTCTCTTTAAAATTACAATATTTTAAAATATCAAAAACAAATTATATGTAAGATTTAGTCGTGCTTTTAAATAAATATTGTAAAAGAAACTTTTTTGAATACTTGCAAAGAATAGAAATTAACAGTTTTTTTTTTTTTTTGCTCTCTTGAAAAGTGTTTTTGTGTTTTCAAGATAGAGAGTTTTGAATATAGGCCCCCGATATATAAATATAAAGAAAACAAAAGAATTTGTAAATGTAAGTATAAAATTGTGAAAATGTATATGAGTTTGTTTATAATAGTATTAATTTTATTTGTTTTTTTTTTTAGCACATTCACTAATACATATATAGTTGTATATGTTTATTTTTCATACACATACATACTATCATACATTGTATCTTATGCATGTACATATGTGAGTTTTCTAAGAGTCCCTGCAATGCTTGACAAAACACACGTACTTTAATATGGACCCAAAAGAAAAATCGCCCAAACGTGACTTCATTTGGTGCCGTGTGTGACAGACAGACTTTATGAATGTGCCACTCTGTAGTGTAAATGTGCATACATATGTATGTGTATGTGTATGTGTATGTGTATGTGTATTTGTATTTGTATATATCCCAGCCGGAAAAAGATGGGCTAAAAGAGACATTCTAAAATGCTTTATTTAGGATCCACAAGGCATGCCACTTACATTCCTATCATATTTCTCTTTTAAACGGAGTGTCTTTGGTAAAGGCCTTCGCTTCTCCCTTCCATAAAGAAGCGAGAAAAATAATACTAAATGGTTTTAAGCTTTGCAAGTCTCGCAACTAAAAATGTTTCTGTTTGTAATGAGAAAATTAATAAATGAATGATATCTATCACAGCTAATAAAAGGAAAACAAGAATTAGTGTCGGATTCATTCAAGGCAAAAGTGGAATGTGTTTAAAATTTTTTCGGATAGGTGTGGAGGCATTCAAAAAAGCATGTAGCGATTAAACACTTACGTATTTTCCTGTTGGATATAATATATGAAGCACATACATACATACTTACTCTTTCACACAATATGGTCTTCTTTTTTTGTAATACAAACACTATTGAATTCAGCTGAACTGTACGAATGTTTATATCTTTCTAAATAGGTTTTATTGTCGTAGTTTTTGTTATATACACTTGTGCTGTTGCCGTTATTATTGTTGTTTTTGTTGTTTAATATGCTGCTGATTTCATAAGTTGTATCATGGAATAATGTCTAAAGTATTGTGCTACGACTACAAACAATTTTATTTCGTTCTCAATTTTACCAATGTTTATGTCCATGTCTGCGTGCATGTGTTCATTTAGAAATCAATGTTACACACATACATATGTACACTCATACGGGCAGACACATTTGTACTAAGATTCGTAATGTTCAAAGGTTAAAACATTAACAGTGTGCAAATGTCTGATTATTCTCAAAAAGAAATTGTTAACGCAAAAATTCAATGGTAAATAGTTTGTATCACTAAAATGAAAGCAAATCGTGACAATCCAGTTAAATTGCTTAAACGACAAAATGAAAAATAATCAAAATGAATCGACAGCAGATACCGAAGTATTTGTTCAAAAAAAATGTAAAATAAAACTAACCAATGGAAACCATTTGCTTAATGTTTTAAAATCATGAATTATAGTTTTTTTCTCAAAACATTTTAATTAATTTAAATTATTGTCTGTCATCATTATAAATGTGAACTGGAATTGAAATAAAAATATGTATTTCTTAATTTCAATGTCAAAATCTTTTAAATTTTCCATATTAAAAATTCGCTTAATCTGTGATCTTACACATTTGCACACAAATAAATTTTATATAAGCGTTGACATGACTACAAAATTTCACCAAAATATACGAAGGCCCACTTCTGGAACACTTTAAGGGGCAAAAATTTCATATAAATGTTAATACCAAAAAAAAAAAAAGGGTTTTACAGAATTAATTTTCATATAAGTAGAAAATACACTACATAATTTTATAAAGAGCGGTCCATTATTGGCTCACATAGGTCCCACTTCTGAAAATCACTCAAATATTGATAAATATCACAAATTGTGATTATCAAAATTATTATTTACATAAATAAATTTTATATAAGTACAAAACACAAAATTGGATTTTAGGAGAATCAGTTCATAATTAACGATAGGTCTCCATGCCTGCATCAAGAAAAGTATGGGTTTTCGTGGTAATGTGTTTTGCAGTTTAACTGTTTTAGAACTCACATGAGCAAGATAAGATGAACAATTTTAGATATATAAAATTTAATAATTTTCTAGATGAAATCTGTTATATTAATAGATTTTCAATCTAGTGAGATACAAATTTAAAAACATAATTAGGTTTTATTACCGCCAATATTATCTATAGGCCGACAAATTTGATTTAATTATATAAAAAGTACGACCGCTTAAAAAATAAAAGGCCAGATTAAAATTTATTTTCCTTAACTTATTTGAAATGAATATAGTTTTTAAACGATATCAAAAAAATAACGATTGGTGTCCAAAAATTTTAAATGAAAAATAGAGCGAGTAACTTTAACTAAAATTAAGGATAACTTTACGAATACATGAGTATGTGCACTCGAATACTCCATTGAAATAAATTTTGCAGATAGCTCACACAAATGATGTTTATTGATGAACAGACTACAGCAAAGTTATTTAAAAAAATTACTTCTGGTAAAAGAAGGATTATTATCATAAAAGGTCAATATAAAAATTCATATTTTTGAATGCTTTTTACACGTAAAAATTTCAATCAAAATAAATTTAGGAACACAAAAACTCCTATAATAAACATCAATTTTTCTTTTTTCGAAATACTCGATTTGGATAAAACGTATTAAAAATAACTTAAAATATTCTAATGCATTATGTCTCTCTTTTTCCAAATAAATCATATGTATTAAGCAGAGTAACTAAAAATATGCAAAATCGTATTTTTTCCTGGGCTTCAAATGAAAAAAAAATGTTAGTCATTTATTGGTTTCAGTTAATTTCAAGAATTTTGGCACAAATTTTTTACAGCATATTTAAGTATTCACATCATATTTTTGCATATTTTGGACTTGGAATCATATTTTATAATTTTTTCATAAAGGAAATTATTTTATAGAATATTTTATCAATATAAATGCAATTTTTGCATATTTTATACGTAAGAGCAAAAAGAAAAATTTTGCTTATTTTGCATTCAGTATAAGTGCATATTCTTTAGCAATTTCTAATAAAGTAAAATTATTCTTCCCCCCCTAAAAGTAGACAATTTAAAGTTTAGCAAGAGAAAATATTTTTAGAACATATTTTTTGTTAATTTTTGTAATTTTAGTGGCATATTTTTCGATTTAAAAATCATTTTTATGCGCATAAAACAACTTTTTAAAGCATATTTTAGTTGCCCTGATAATAAGTATGCATAAGCCATTAATTGTGAAAATTGCCTAAGTCCTTTCACAAAAAATTATGAAGTTAGGTTTGAAAATATTAAATAAATAATTAGTTAATACAAATATATTAACACGTCATAACATTTAACATAAACAAAACATCATAGGACATAAAGACAAATAAACGAACATAGATGTTGTCTGATCATTGATCACTATTGCACTGGTCATCTTTAACTACTTGCATTTTTCTTTTATCTTCTTTATTAAGTGTCTGTAGTTATGAGTACAATTTTCAGAGTCTCCTTTGCAATTTATTCTTTTGTTTTATGTGCAATTCTGTAATTCCTATCGTTAATACATTCCGAATTTGTCAGTCTCTGCGATAGTTCCGGTATATATGTACATGATTTATATATTCATCAGTTCATCATTTTTATGTTTATTCATAGGTTTAGGTTTCTCATAGTCAAGTAGTAACTTCTCTATAGGTCTGATAGAAAAATTGTTGTCTAACAAAATATTTCAAATTTGTAATTCTTAAAACTCTCTTAATAAAATTATTTGCAATGTTAATGATTATCCTTTTCGAATGTTTGGAATGGTAATTTATGATCCTTCTCAAATCAGTGGGTTTCATATACCAATCAATTTTAAGACTACTCTCTAATTACTACGGCATGCAGATATGGAAGTCTATGGTCCTGTTTCTTTAATATTGTAAATTTAACATTATCGTGATAACTGTTCAGATTAGTCATTATATTATCTATTGCACTTTCCCTTGCGATACAAAACAAATCGTCCACATATTTCGTCCAACAATCTCTCCATAATAATATCTGCTACAATAGGTGAGGCTGAGGACCCCATTGGTAAACCTTTCTTTTGTCTATAAAATTTTTCGTTAAATTTAATATATCTATTGTCCTTAATACAAAAACGTAATATCCTAAAAAATAAATCTTTATCAATATTTGTGTGTCCAGATATTTGATTCCATTTTGCTTCAATTGTCTCCAAAGCTAGCTCAACGGATACACTTGGAAATAGTGAGACAACATCAAACGAAATCAATCTCTCATCGTCATTCATTGTTAAGTTTTTCAACCTATTCCTAAATTGCACTAAATCCATAATATTATATTTTGAACCTTCTATAATTTTCCTAAGAATATTCGTATAAACCTTCTGAAGGTTAATTAATACTCGAGCAAATAGGTCTTAATGGGTAGTCCTTTTTATGGATTTTTGGAAGTCTATAAATCCTAGGTTCAATAGCCACATCCGATTCATTCAAATGGGAAAGTGTAGTGTACAAAACATGCAGCCAATTATCGATAATAGTTTGGAAGAAATGATAATTTACTTCTGATCAAATTTACAAAAATCACATTTTTTTATAAAATAATATTTGCCTTTACAACATGCCATGTTCACAATTACCAATACTTTGATTTAATTTTTTGGCCACTTTTGTTTCAATATGTTTACTATTGAATGGAATTAAAATTTTGGAAATCGGTGTTAACAAAAAATAGGACTTTTGGCCAATGAAATTAATTTGTGAGCCACCGTGCTTCTGAACTTTCGAAATTGTTTTGACAGCTTAATGTTTGTACCCCAAAGGATTCCCAATGAGGAATACCTTCCACAGCCGTATAAACTCCGAAGGTTCTAGCAAATGTTTCCTCCCGGTAACTCAAACTTTATTTGCTGAATGTAACTCCTCCAGTAGCTCGAGCTTCCTTTTTTTATGTGATAACTTTCTTCTTACTTCACATTTCCAATCTACCCAAGTCTTGAGATCACATATTGAATTGAAAGATGTAATTTTGTAATAAATAAAATAATTGATTATTACTTACTCTTTTCCAACCATTTACATCTTTTGAAAGCAGTCCAGCACCATTTAGCTTTATAGTAACATCCTTCCATTTCTTTTCCAATCTTGCTCTGTCTCCACGAACAAATTATTTTCCAATATCAGGATTGCTTTCCATAAATACTCAAAGCACTTCATTTTGTTGGCTATTTTTATGCTTTCCCCTTTAAATAAATATACAAATGTCATATAATGTTATTAAATTCCCTTATTAATTTATATTATTTTTACTTACATTGTTATTTTTAAATATTTACTTATTTATCTATTGTTTTTTGTTAATTACATAAAATTTTTCTTTAATCCTCTTTGTAAAATTAAGTCGAAAATTTTTCATCTGTCAAATTCAATTATAGGATTTTATATTTCCGTTTTTGAGCAAAAAATTTTCTTTTTGTTTTTATTTAAAGTGAAAATGAAATTCATAAACACATTTAGTTGCTTTTGTCGAGAAAAAAGTTACATACCATTTTACTTACTAATTCATTTATTTGTTCATTTCCAAATTTACTTACATACAAACAAACTTATAGTAGTGAGAATACGCAATATGAACGATGTTGTGATTTTTTTTTGTAAAATAATCTATTCAAAATAAAAACTATAGAAATTGCACAATATAAATGAAACCAAAAAGCAAAAACAAACAAAAAAGATAACAGAACAGAGCAAACTAAAGAAAAAGGAAATTAAACGATAGGACCGCGACAGAAAGGTTTGAAATATTCTTTTGTTTCCTGTTACCAGTGGTAACAAGTTTTCATAAGTTTTTGTATATTGTACGCATATCCTTCTTTTTATTCTTCCATAAACAACGTACAATTTTTTCTATGTACGTACATATGTATAAATTTACTCATCTGTAATATAGAAGTATGTATATGAATGTGTGTATGTATATTTCTCGGAATACAAATAGCTGCAGTAGTTGTTTTTGTTTATAATAAGATATGTCAAGAAATTTGCATGTAATTCTCAGATTTTGTTATTGTTTCTTTTTTTTTTATTTATTTTAACGTCACATAAATATCTAATTTAGCTGCACACAGAAACGCACACCATACTCATGTCATCTTGAATATGTTTTGAGTTAAATATCAAGGATTAGTTATATATAGTTTTGAAAAATGTTAATAAAATATTATTATTAAAGCAAAAATAAGATTTTTTCATTTAATATATTATAATTTCCTTTTACGTAATACACAACCATTGGCGGCAGATATTTCGTTTTAAAGATTTCTGCTCCGGGTATAGGATATTCTATCTATTTTATTGAAACGTTTACAACCTGCTTATGTTTTATATTCACGTTAAAGCAAAAAAAACATCTTAAGTTTCTGTGCTGTGAATTATAAGAAGTTTCTATTTTCTTCTAATGGCCAGTAAATGATCAACACTAATGCCCGTAAGCCGTTTTTTCTAAATGCATACACTCTCATACATATTTCTATGACTTTATAGATACAGATACTCACATTTATTCATTCATTCATTCAGTCATTCATTTATCCACGAATTCTCATTGATTAATGAATGTACTTAAGGTCACACTAACATTTTTATTTACATTAGATCTGCTTTAAAAAATGAATTTGTTTAGATGGGTCCTACTTTGTCACTTTTTTCTTTAATATGCAAAACCAACAGATGTCAAGTTTTAGAGCACTCGGATAAGGAAATCCCGTGTCAGACAAAAAGCTATAAAATTATGTAAAGAGTAGAAAACAAGAAAAAACAAGTCAATATGTTATATTCGGCTTGGTCGGATCTATTATACCCACTATTTGCAACTTTTTTTAACCGCCATAATTTAAAATTTCACCTTATATGAATCGTGATCGGATCACGCCCATTTTTGGTTTTCGAGTTTACGTCTATCCTTGAACTATTTGTACATAATTTCGTTGGCATACATACTTTTGTTTAAGAGATATCGGCGGGGAAGTATGAATTGGAGTTACGTTGGATACTAAATTTTTCTAGTATTTAGCCCATAACTTTCTTGTTTATCCACCGGTTCTACCTATTTTCATTAACAAACAAACTATACATAAAAAAATATTTGAGAAAATTTCGTCCCCATAGGTGGGCCGCCCTGAGATCTATTTTACTTTCAATATTCACACAGACGGGCGGTCATAACTAAATTGTCTTAGATATACACGAGGGTCCAAAATATATATACTTTATGGGGACTTAGAATATTAATGTTATATTGTTAAAAATGTTACATACGGAATAGTGGATATCAAAAAAACAGACCTATTTTTTAATTTCAAATACAACTGTATATAAATATTTATTCATTAAAGATTTTCTTTCTACAATTCCTTTTTGACATGACTTTTTGATTTTTTGTTAATTAATGAAAGAAAACAACTGGGAAAGATCTAGATCCGCGGTAACGAAAAAACTTTACCAAAAAGTGAACATTTTAAAGAAACGTACGAGGATGTTTTTGATTGATCACGACTAGAACATTACATACATAAGAGATTGAGATCGTTTAAAATTTTTCACATACTCGATGTTTCCTAAAAATGTTTTCGTCTTTCTAACATCGCTTTTATATGCTTAATATTTTCGGAGTTATTTAGAAAATATTGTCGGAAAAATATTTTTCTTGCAAAATTGAAGATTTTATTCTTAAAAATCTTTTAAAAAATAAAAACGGCAAAACTGATTCTGCTTTTTATCTTTAGCATAAAGCTGTTAGCGCTGAGAAAAAAATAAGCCATGTTTGATAAAAATTGATGCACAAATCTTGATTTAATTCGCAATTAAGTGGAAATACCCATATATACCTACAATTAAGTGGAGATATACTGATATAAGCAATTTTTATTATGAAAAATAAAAAAATATTTATATTTAAGTGTAGGTATACATGGATACTTTTCATAATTGTGTATAAAATCAAGATTTGTGCATCAATTTTAATGATAAATGATTAAAAATTTCATACTTTTGGAGTTTTCATTTCTTAACAGAAATTTTCAGGAAAAAGATTCTTTAATTTTGCATAAACATTTTTCACACTAATTTCTGAATAACTCTGAAAATGTTGGAAAATAGTTTTCGTTTTCATCTTTTAGTGTTTCAATTGTCTAAATCGGACAACCCGTTCTCAAGTTATAGTAAAATATACTTGTGTATTCGGCTTATTAAAGGGAGATATTAGACATACCCACAAAAAAATCACCTGACGGAAAAAGCTGAATACAGATTCGTATTTAGATATGTCAAAAAAATTTTTGTCAACCAGTGTTATTTTACAAACTCACCTAGAATTTGAAATTTATTGTTATTTGATTACATAAGTTTAAATCATATTAAAAGTTTATAACATTTAGAGGAATGACGGTGGGAATATTAAAGCCCTTGAATTAAAGAATTAGTGTTAATACTTAAATTGATTTAAATCATGATAATAGAACACTATTTGCGGCTAAAGGTTAATTTTCCAGAAAGACAGCCGGAGGAACATAATATGGCCACAATATAATCTTATAATGTTCTGTCGTAAATAATGTATTATTTAATATTATCTTCTCCAGCTCCAAACAAATTTTCATTTTAATTGATTATTTTTGTTATAAAATATTTGTAAAAACGTTGTAATAAGTAATATACTTTAGTGTAAATAAGTTTTCTTTTTTTTTTTTTTTTTTTTGAAATAATTCTATATTAATTAAAAAAATAAAATATTTTGCACAAAAGACGCGTAGATATCCAGGAATTTTTATTAATAACTCAGAAATCAATTGAGTAATTATGGTGCAAATTTATGATGCTATTACGGTTATAATTTTGAATCACATATATATATTTACTATATTATTTTCGAGCCATTTTTGTGGTATAATTCCGTCCGTCCGTACGTCTGGCACAGAGCAATGTTCATTTGTCTCCTGGCTTCATCCGCAGACATTTGGAAATAAAATTTTAAAAATCCAATACATCAGATGTCAATCTTTCATAATAAAATCTATGCAAAGTGCTCCATCTAAAATAGTATATATTTTAATCCACAAAGTTTAAGATGTGAAAATGCTGCTGTTTAAAATTAGTCCATTTTGTAAAAAAAATATACATATATATATACATATATATATATATACATATTTATAAATATATATACATATATATATATATATATATATATATATATATATATATATATATATATGTATATATATATATATATTGAACAAAAAGATAATACATTTTAAATAGTTTTCACATCTTATCTTTGTGGATTAAAATAAATATATATTGAAAATAGCAAATATTATAGGAGAGTTGATTAGAATTTTTCAATATTTTCACACAATAGATCTCGATCTGCTAGCTTTACAAAAAATTAGAAATTTTATAAAATTTCAAATATTTGTAAAAAAATATTTATGATCAGCTGGTATTCTAGCATTTCCCACAGTGCATCCGTTTAAAAACTGCAAATTTATTTCCATTTAATTTCCGAAACTGTGTGATTTCCTTTGAGATGCTCTTAAGATTTAACTCTTTACAAACTCTGTATGTGTGCATATTCTATATTTTTATAAGTATGTGTAAAAATAAAAAACATATATGTATGTATGTATGTATGTATGTATGTTTATTTGGTAGTATTGAAGGTAGAAGATACATTTGTTACAAGAAAAGTTTTACTAATGCTACTGGGCGTTTTGTGACAGCATCACGTAACAACTAAATTTTCTACAGCTAATAACATTGAAACATGAATTTGTTAAAAAAAATAAGAAACCAGAAAAGGAAAGCTAAAATAGAAGTCGTGTCTTCATTACCATGGACATGAATAAACCAAGAAAAAAAAATAATAATAATAATAAGAAATGCAGAAAACATCTATTTGTTATAAACAAAAGTAATATATTTTATATACATACTTACAGCTAAAGATGTCTATACTGTTCAACTTTGGACAATATGCCTACTTTTCTAATAGACAACTCGAAAATTTCAAACACCATCAAATTAATCGATTTTGTTTTTTTTTTTTTTTTTTTTGCTCTAAGCTTGAAAATATTTAATCATAAATTCCATATGATTGCATTAATCAATTTATTTAATCTGTAAAATGAAAATGATGTGCTATAGTCGTTAATGTTACTTTACTTAAATCTATTTATGTGATTGCAAAATAATAAATATTTCAATTTGTTAAACAGGAATTAAAATGTTCATTTTTTTCCCTAATAAACAAAAAGTGATATGTGAGAAACAAAATTTAAGCTAATGAATGAAATGAAAAGTTAAGATATGAAGTGATGCCATGTGAAAACGAATACCAATGTATCTGTAAAACAAAGAATTTTCTTTTTTATTATTTATTATATGTAATTGTTGGTTTATTTTTCATTTTATTGTTGTATTTTATAGCAATTGTTTGTTTCTTTGTATTTGTATTTGAAATACTTTAAAAATCGACTTTAATTAATAGAAAATTTACTGCAACAAATATTTAAATATATATAGTAAAAGAGTGATTCCATGTCCAAATAGGGAGAGCAATCGGAATTGACATCTCCGGTGACAATGAAATTCACTACAGACATTGGCTATTAGAAGTCTTTCTCAAATTATAAACTTTTAGATTCAAGGCCCTTTCAGGTCCAAAAATATGACATTTTGAATAACAAAAAAAGCTAAAGAATGCACAATTTCACAATTACTAACTAATTTTTTGTATGTAAAATTTAAAATATTTACAAATATTAATTCCAAAGCATGTTTTTTTATGAACTCATATTTTTGAAACAAATGAAATTTTATGTACAAAATTCTACTTTGGATTATATTTTGCTACATAATTTGTAAACTAAAGGAGTGTCCATCAAGAAATTTTGCAAGAGTATGGAGAAGAAAAGTTAACATTATGTAATTTTTTAAGCATTTTGGAAATCTCATTTTTTATAAATTTAACTTTGGCTATTGAACTTTTAAAATAAATTTACGTGCTTCATACAATTTTAAAGGTCATATCATTACATTGAAAATAAAACCAAAACTAAAATTTTACTTTATTTGGTTCAGTAATTATTAGTAATGAAATTATATTTTGTTCCAAATGAAATGAGTGTAGAGTTTGAAATTTTACACGAGTAGGGGGAATGGCTATGTCGAATATATATATATATATGTTTGATATATATATATATATATATATATGTTTGATTTTTATATGTCCAACTTTGACCTTTAAACTTTTAATATAAGTAAACCTTGTATATTTCCTTATAAAGGTTATATCTTTGTTTTTAATATGTAACTATAATCAGAGATCTACCATTTATAGTTCAAAAGTTATTAGTTTTTAAACATGAGGTGTCAAAAAATAACTCTATTTATTGTTGCTATAATCTAAATTCAACTTTTCTTTTCTTCGCCAATATTTGTTATTATTGTACATATTTACCAAGTATTTCTGGAATATCTTACGAATTCAATTAAAAGTACCATTAATCCTTTTACAATTGGCTGTAAAATCATTTTCACTTTTCTCACTTTAATTCTTACCTCATAAAACCGTAATCGACTAAACATGTTTTTGAGCAAAGCGGCTGTTGAAGATCGCCTTTAATTAACTGTATTTTTTTTATTTATTGTGTATAAATAAAAGTTCCTGGCTTTAGTCATTAAGTACTTGATACAGTCATTAAAATATCGTTTATGGTACATATTGTCCAAGAACATTTCAAGTCATAACATTTTATTTGGCATTATATTTTTTTATTTGTCATCATACTAGAAGAGAAGTGTATTAAAAATATTGAATGTCAACAGCGGCATTATAATACTAGACCAAGTGTAAATCTCAAAACAATTAAATTATAAAATTACCCAACAGTTTGTATCATTTGATTTTATTATTTTTATTTTATTATTTTTTTTTTTTTTTAATTTATTTTCTTATTTACAAGTACATACGTACACACATACATATTTAAAACATTGAATGGTCATAAAATATATATAGTGGTTTGGTAAGTAGTATTGGTTGTTGCTTTTATAATGATAAAATTCTAATATAATTTTGTCAATGGCAAGTTAGTGTTTGGAAAATATTTATAATTTATGATAATAAATATTTTTATGTTAATGAAATGTAATTTTGAGACAAGTACCACAAATTAAATACAAACCAAATTTATTTGTAATGTCAAAATAATAATAATAATAATAATCGTATACACTAATAAAGTTCAATATCGTTATGCTTCATAAGAAATGTATTGTTTGAGTCAACCACAATAAAAATAAATCGAAAATCAGGCAAATGTACATATAGATATGTATATAAGTATTTCAATACTTAAACTTTAATAATAACTTCAAAATATCATAATTTCATAATAGATTTTTAAAGTTTTCTTATTCCTTTTACTTTATTTTTATTTTATATTTCATAATTTTAAGAATAGCATATAATAAAAACTAAAAATTCTTTAAAATATTTTGTACGTTTGCACAAAGTTAATAGGGTTTGTTTTTCAAAAGTTAATAGTTGAGCGTTTTCAAAGTTTTCAATGAATTCAAATTATATAAATTGAAGATAACGAATGTCAACTATGTACATAACTTTGATAGACACATACACACACACACACACAAATACATACAATAACAAATACACACTGTATTAAACAACCAAAAAATACGCCCAACATAAAAATAGAAATGCTTTCAAAATTCTTTCGCAGATCTTCCATCGCTGAAACAGTACATGTACAAAAAGTTCTGAATAAGATTTGAAGTTTTATTAATATTTAAAGCCTAATTAACTTTAAGTTAGAAACAAAATGTATTAATATTTAAGAATATGTACTTGTAATGTTTATTAAAAATTTTATTTCTATGTAAAAATATTTACAATATTC
This sequence comes from Protocalliphora azurea, assembly GCA_932274085.1. NCBI lineage: Eukaryota > Metazoa > Arthropoda > Insecta > Diptera > Calliphoridae > Protocalliphora > Protocalliphora azurea. The sequence goes on from OW026519.1 coordinate 2,235,592, forward strand.
TTTTTATTTGTAAGATAATTTTTTTGGGTACATTCTGTAGAACCACTAACAAATTTTCTGTTTATTTTTTAGCTAAAGCGTACAAACTAATATTCATTTATACTATCACGTACATACATACATACATACATATATTCATGTGTGTGTTTATTTACAGTTAATAAAAGAGAAAAGTTAAAAAAGAAACTCATACATTCTGAATAAACACACCAACACAATATTTCTACAAATTATGTCCTTGCTTTAAAAGTAATACACTTTTATGGTAAGTGTGTATGTTATTACATACATATTTCTTTATATCATTTGTTCACTTTTTTTTTTCTTTGATAGTGGTGGTGATGTTTTTGCTGTTTCTGTTGTTATTACTATTATTTTTCTTGGTGCTTTTATTTAAAACTGTTATGTGTTATAAAAAAAAAAAAAAAAAAAACTTACACACTTATATACAAACATTAATCTCCAAGTATACACAGTTAATACATTAAGTGGAATGAGATGTAGAGAAGAGGGTTATAAAAATGAGAAAGAGAATACAAGAAATCCAAATAAATGGCGGCATAAGACTGATGACACTTAACAGATAAAATCCGGCAAAAGAGTACTTGAAAAGAAGGCGTTTGTAGCGAGATTTACTAGGGAATTCCCTTCATACACTAAAATAAGGATACAAAAGTACGAGCACTTTTGTCGTCTGAATTTATATGTATATATATGTATGTATATATGTGTTTACTTTGGAAAAGTTGTAATAGTATTAGTTGTAACAGTAGTAGAAGTATTACAATATGTTTACATCTAAGGAACACAGACAAACTTACACACATACATACTTACATTTATGTACTAAATTTAACTCTGTAGGTTTCCGAATTTAAACGAACAACATTAATAGCAACAACAACAAGAAAATCTAACATTGGTTTAATTTTGAAAGAAAAATAACGAAAATATTAAAAAGTCAAGAAATTGAATTTTTCCGTCGTTGTTATTGTTGTTATTGCTGTTGTTTCTTATATAATACGAAATCATAATAACAACAGTGACAGCAACAGCTAACAAAAGCCAAACCAGCAGCAACAATATAATATTATCATCATGAACTAAAGCAATTCTAGTATAAACATTTACTTGCCATTCTAACACCCATAAAATCTTTTAACCGAAAATCATAGCGTTACAATTTAAAGAATGTCATATTTTTAGATGACAAACAAAAAGAAACAACAACTACAACCAAGAATATATAAGAACCCTTTATCATTCATTTCTTTAAATGACAAACACACATTCCTTTATACAAACAAACAGATAAATATACATTGAAATAAATAAATAAATATATAAAGAAGTCTGACAAATAAAAAGAAAAATTACACAAAAATTATTATAAAATATCTGATTCTTTATTAAATTAATCGCCAAATTTAAATCAAATACATTCCCAGCAAAAACTGTGGTTGCTAATATAATGGCTCTTCATCACTTACACATAATTTTAACACGGTAATGACCTTAGAAGCAACTACTTACCTCACATTATTATAAGTAGGCATTTTAGAAAGTAATTACTGAGATATAATTGCAAGAACTAATTACTTCCAAGCTATTCAATAACTCGTTGATTTTAAAGTATCACAGAAGCCATTATTAGTAAAAACAATAGGAACAAGTTTCATTTAAGGTTACAAATAGAATATAATGTCAGAATATAAAAAGCAGTTTTTTTTCTTTTATTTTTAATTAAAACGTAAAATGACAATTTTATAAACTTGAATTACAGATTTCAAGAACTTAAAAACAACATATCTTTTTTGTCATACCAATTAAAGTTTTTAATTGCAATTCTGAATATTCATACAAATATACACGCATATCCAATCTTTGCTTTTTCCTATACATATTTATCCCTGGTAAACTAACTTAAAAAATCGATAAAAGTAATTACATACCGGGTTATAAATAAGTAGTTACTAAACTACTTCTATGTAATGCAGACGGTATGCTGTTGTGATTGAAAAGTAACTAACTATATCCGTAACTACATGCCATTACTAAAGTTTTGCTGGGTTAAATTTCGTCTTATTTATATATAAAAAATGTAAATCGCATTTCAATTCTTAATTCATAATTTTAATTATATTTTTAATGAAATAAGATCTATAATAAAATATATAAATTATATCTCTTAGATACGTAAATAACACAGTGCGACAGTGAAATGATTTTGTGTGCGTTGTAGACTACATAATTAGGTAGATCATTATGCTATTCTTAAGATTTTCGATACAACCTTAAAATCTGAAGTTATCGATAAAAAAAAACATATTTTACGACTTGAAAAAAATACAAAAAAAATTATTTTTTTACCATTTTTTTTTTATTTTTAACGGTTTTATTTATAAGAGCAATTTGCAATTTTTTCTCATTTTTTTCAACCTGTTTTCTATTATATTATATAAAAATCTATTATTTCGTAAATTTAACTAGAATCTGAAATACTTAATACAAATTTTCAAATTACAAAAGGAAAAGTTTTCATATAAAATAATAGAAAAAAATGCCGCAGGAGTAAAAATAAAAATCGCATATATTTTTAATAATATTTCAGCAATAGCTTGTGTACTGTACTGTGAAAAAAGTATATATATTTAGAAAACTTGATTTCATAAAAAAATAAAAATTGCTAAAAAAAAAAAGTAATTTTTAAAATTTTTTTATTCCTTAAAGTTGTTTTTTATCGATAACTTCAGATTTTGAGAGTGTATTGAATAATTTAAAAACTACAAAATTATATACTCAACTAGACTATGGCCCAGACTAGGTCATTTCAAAAGTATATTCAACTTTTTTTTTTAACTTTGTCACATAGTGTAATTTATTGAAAAAAGAAATATTTATTTTATATAAATAAAATATATATTTTTAATTGAGTTTTTCACAGTTTTCAATAAGTTTTTATTGAAACAATCAAAATAAATTTTTTTTAATCAGTAAAATTTTTAATAAAAATTATTCTCAAAATTATTATAGATTAAAATAAATTAAAATATTATTCCTTTTCACCTGCGTTTAACATCTTAAAAGTTATGACAAGCCGATAAAAGATTTTATCTGATCATTATTTGGTACATAGTTTTTGTTATTGTTGTTTTTATAATTTAGTTTTTCATAATTTTTAAATAGTGGAAAGGGACGATTACCATAATTTCGAAAAGTTTTCGTTAATCACAGATACATACGTATACACTGTTGTTCTCATTACACATACTTACATACATACATATTTAAGTAGGTATGTATATTATATACATAAGTATGTATATAATATAATAATACAATCTACATATTTCATGTACATGTCAAACAACAACACAAATATTTTCGGTTTATTTGTTTTGATGTAAATATGTCTGCAAACATCTACACAAACTTATACACAAGTATACATACATACATATCAATTTTAAATAGCTACTCAAGTATGACGTCCTTTATAGCAGAGATTCCCACTCCTTCATGTTTCACGGACCCATTTGAAATTTTTGTTTTTTCGCGGACCCCTTGCCTTATTTTGATTTTTAGTTTAGTTGAAATGAAAAATATTAAAAAACTCAAAAGGTATTTATTTTAAATAAAATTGTGTTACAAGAAATGCATTTATTTAATAAATATAAACTAAGTTACAAAACTTTTTAACATTGGGAGAAATTTCTGAGAAAGCACATCTTACTTCATTTTCCACATCCAAACGTGACCTAAATTTGGATTTTATGAATTGTAGGGCAGAAAAACTAGTTTCGCACAAATACGTAGATACAAACTGTAGCTTCTTTCTCAACCAACGTGTAAGCTTTGTAATATTTTAATCAAAAATATTCAAACAACATGGATTCAAAGTCAGCTTTGGCACACCAATTATTATTCTTGAAAAATTATCGGGTATGTCATTAACAACAATGTTGAATCGATTACGAAGTAAACTGGTTTGGCATGAATTGATTTTAGCTCCAGATAATATCAGAAAAATTTATTGTGAAGTGAATCAAAGTATAAGATTTTTTTTATAAGATTTTTTTTTTATTATTACTTTTTTTATTATTACTTTTTTTATTAATTTTTTATTTTATTTTCTTTTTTTTTTAATATCATATGAACCCAAGATATCATTCAGTAGTGAAATTGAGGAATATTTTGGTAGAGAGGATTAAAGACGTCTTTTCCATAAAGAAATTTTGCACATAAAATCAATTATTGAATGAAATTAATTTAATTTGTCTACCTGTAGTTTACTGTTAAGATTGTTTAACGTCTCGAAAAATTTAGAGATATAAGCAAAAAAAAATACATATATATAACAAGAGTTTTCTGTAAATTTTTTATAAAAATCTTCATTTTTGTATAAAAGGAAAATGTCTACTTCTGTCTTTAATTCGTATAATCTCTTCAGTAGTAATTTCTTATGTTCTGCATTTAAATCGACACATAAAACTTTAAGACACAATTTTTTTATAACATTTATATCATGTACAATAATTCCATACAAATTTTCGGTCTTTCTCGAGGACCCCCATTTGGGAAACATTGCTTTATAGCATAATCTCCCATAGATTGGTTTATTATTTCTTTTTATTTTCTTACATACATATTTGTTTTACTTTTATAATTTCTTTTATGACTTTTTCATTTTTATTGAAAAAAAAGGTCCGTTGCGCTTGGCATCATTTAATTTGATGTTAATTTTTGTAAATATTTTTCAATACTAATGAAATATACTGTATGTTAAGAAACTGTTTTTACAATGAAAAAAAAAATTATTGTTTTAATTTTATTTAATTTTATTTTTATCATTTTAACTTTATTTTTGCAAAATTACATATATATATATATATATGTATGATAAAAATTTGGAACTTAAATCTAGTAATAACCGTAGTTGAACTTAGGAAAACAAAGGAAACTTTACAAATATCCACCATAACTCTTGTTAAAGGACTCCAAGAAGAGCATGTAATTTTTATCGTTCAAGAAACAATAAGAAAAACACAAAATAAATACAAATACAGGTTGAAAGCTATGAAGAAAGAAACGCTCTTATTAGGGCAAAATGTTGACAAATTTTTGTAATTCGCTATGATCCGTCCTGACAAGCCTTGAAAATTTCTGGGGTGAATGCTAAATATTATGTTGAATCTACCATAGAATTTGTGCAAACACTTATATGAAGACGAAAGTGGCTAAGAGGTATTAGAAGGACATAATTAGCTAAAAAACGCAATATTGATGAAACATCTAAAATTCCAAATATTTAGGTTATCTATTTAGTTCACGTCAGCTGGACCATTTTTAAAATACCTCCAAAAATATACATAGTTTTTGATCAACAACTTCTTGTTAAAGAAATTACAACATATGATAGACAAATTACGTTTAGTATATACTGTGTAAAAAAGAATTTAAATTAGTTTTCATTCTCGCAAAATTAAAATTTTAGTAAAATTTTCTACAATTTTTTTTTTTAGTATTTTATGGATATTTTCCATCGTAATTTATATTTTAGTGCATCGTTGGAAATGTTTCATTCAATTCTATTGATATATGTATTCACTTAATCCTTTTGTTCCAAAAGTAATATTTTGAGATTTCCGGTCCTTAGTTGGGTAAATAAATTTTTATGTCAAATAAATGATTAGTTAAGAAAATAAATGCCACCAAAAATATATATTTATCATAAAAACTATAAATTCATGTAAAATAGTGGCTAAATTTCACAAATATCTTTAATTCGATTATTATCGTAGTTTTAAAGGAACTTATTATATTTTTAATAAATTCATCTATATAGATACTTCCATGTGACAATTGACCTTCTTTCTGTTAAAAAATTAATTACGTATAATCCTCAATAGTATTAGGATAGACCATTCCAATTGTACATTAAAATCCAATATGTGTTGAAAAATATCCGAAATATATATAAAAAAATAAATGTCTGAATAAAGAAAATATGACAAAAAACATTAGTAAAATATTAATATTGTGCTACTGAAAAAAGACATAACAATTATTTAAATGAATATTTCATATCTCAGTAAGCCTCTATTACAATTTGAAGTTAATTTTCTTTTAACGAAAATTTTGATAACGATATTGAAAGAAATACATATTTTTAGAGGTGTTTTGAAAATGATCCAGCTAACGTGTATTTAAAAATTCACATGTAATATTTTGGAAGTCAGATAAGAACAGACTGATCTTCATTTCATCAGCAACTTATTTCCGTGAGGCTCTCTAATAAATATATTAGTCAACAGATTCATATTAAAAAACATTACAATAGCTGAAAATTATATACTTTTTTAAAACCAAACTTTGAAAAAATCATATTCTCTTTCAATGTAAAAACAATTTCTTGACATACTGTATGTACATTTGATTGATAACTATTTTTTTATCTTATAGCCAATATTGTCCTGATAACAAAAAAAAAAAACATCTTTTAAAGCAATTTGGACAAAAAACTTCACGCATTGGTCGCGATTTCAAAAAAGCTTTTAATTTAATTTATTTTAAGCCTTCTTTTACTTAAATAAAAAAAAGCATTGCGAAGAGTACTTAAGACTTAATATTAATTTTCGAATTACATAAAAAATGTTAATATTATTTAATTTATCGCATTCAATATGATTTTCCGTTCTAATTTGCATCATAAAATGTCGAGACATTTATTGACTGGAGGATAATATCGTTCAAAATTAACAAAAAATAAATTAATTACTTAGTTTACAAATTTTATTTATGGGTTATATTTTAATATTTTTCATCCCAAAACAATAATAACAATATGAAAAATTTCACCGAATTTAGTCGTGAATTTTCTTAACGATCGAAAAAAAAATTAATATCACATTTCTTTATACTATTCAATGCTCTACAATGCTTTGCTATGGTATTTTGGATATTTGCAAAAATTGGAAAAAAGTTATAACCCTAATGTAAATATTCGAATTCTTTTTTTAAAACATATTGTATCATTATTAGTTATACGTTCACCCACCAAAGGGTTTTTTGTTATTTCAACGGGTTTCAGAGATACAAAAGGAAAACAAATTTCTAGAACAAAAAAACTAAAATAATAAAAAAATAAAAGTTTCTTATGCAAAAAATCGTAGGATGTAGATTTTTTTTTAATTTCTTTTGCCATTCGCGAACGCCAAAACAAATCGATTTTTTTTTTTCAAAACATAAAATTAATAAATATCCTAACAAAAAATACAAAAATCAAAAATAAAAAAAATAGTTTCGAATTAACAAAATAAAATGATTTTTTGTTCTCCTGAAAAGTAGTAATAAAACACATAGAACTCTTCGTCAGCCCACTGACGATTTTAGTGTTTTAAATCGCACACACTAACATGAGTTCACATACGTAAAAATAAAAAAAAAAAAAAAATAAAAATTATAAAAGTGAAAAGAAATAAATGTTTATTGGTTTTGATATTTAGAAAATTAATTTTACTTAAATAGATCTAATTATATCTTTTAATAACAAAAACTTAGTGATACAGAAATTTTGAACTAATCTGATAAAGGGAATTGTATCGAAAATCGATATTCTTTTACAAAAGTAAAATAAACACTTTATTTTTATTTGCTTTCAGTTAATTATAACTTTTTATTACCTGTAAAGAGTAAGAAATTGTAAGAAAAACATCAAAGTTGTTAAAAGCGAAAAAATTTGTAAATTATAAATTTTGAGATATTTCGAAAAAGAAAACGTTTTGATGATAGTTGATATATTAAAGATCTTGTAGCTACCTAAATTTTAAAACAATTTTGAATTTAATTGAATGAAGAAAGCAAAAGAGCGTTGCTTTTAGAATTTATTTAAATCTTTTATATTTATTACAAATAAGAAATAATATTTTAATTATTTTTTTTTTTTTAATTAAATTAGCTTTTCTGTTTCAAAATAACACTAAAGCTATAAAGTTTTAAATGGCATTTCAATTAAAATGAAATAAGACATCAATCTGTCAAGTCGTTTAAATACTCAAATAATTATTTAAAAATTTCAATACTTTATCAAATTATTTTTAATAACTTTCTAAGCAAATTACTTTATGCTTTATTTGAAATATACTTGGAGCAAAAATAAAAACGTATATAAATTTTAAATAAATCATTCCATCCACAAAAAAAAATAAAAATTTATTTCAATTACGAAATTGATTATATTAATTAAATTTTTGTTTGGTTTTACTCTAATCATTAAAATTATAATATTAATTAACTGAAAATAATTGATTTTTTACTTAAATTTTAATTAATTTTTTAATCAAATAAATTAGAATTATGATTAAAATTTTGCTTTAAATCAAATAAAAAATTTATTGATATTATTCTAAAATTAAATGAATATGTTCCATACAAAAATGCTTTCCTCAATATAAAAAACGAAAATTTTAATTAAATTATTTATTGCTAAATCTATAATATTTAAATAATACAAATTGAGTCAAATAAAGATTCATTGTCTGAATTTAATGAATGAAAACTAAATTTGCCTTAAAGTTTCATATTAGAGTCTTAAGTATTCTATTAAAAGTCACCGGTAATCGCAAATGAGATATTCGAAGTCAAAAATAACAAAAATATAACTGTTTTGAGTATAATTAAGTTTTTAAATTCCTCTATATTTTCAAAGGACATTGTGATATTGAAAGGATAAATACCGAAAATTCATTAGCAAAAAACTATTTTTTATGACCTTTGACTACAATTATCTCACGCAGCTCACAAATGATTATCGGTGAATTTACCAAGATGTCTGTGATGCTATGATGAAATTATCTGCTTATTTTCTTTCTCTTATTAAATTTCGAGTGCAAACCTTTTTTTGATTGCGTTATGTTTTTAATATAGCATATGTCTGATGAAGTGTGTACCACATACATAAATTAAGCTAATTATTTATCACAAAATTTGAATCCCTTAAATTTGTATGTGCCATCCTTTTCAATCTAGGGCATGAGAAAAATTAGATATCTTAAAAGGCTTGTCGGAATAAATTTTCAAAAGTAAACAACATGTTCTCCCATAAATAGTTTAAACGCAATACGAAACTTTCATATAAACTTAGCTACTGGCATACTATATATGTATATCAATTTCCGTTATAATCTGTATTAACACCGGAACGCTTCATAATCTTATCTATTATTAAAAAAAAAAATTAAAAATTACTCACCAAATATATTATATACAACATCACTATAACTTGACCTTTTGTTTTCTCTCAGCTAACTCAGCCAACTCAGAGCAGTTAAAAATTATTACATTTTATATTTTAAATAATTTTTTTTCAAAGGTTTTCAATTTTTCTCTTTTATTTTTTTTTTTTTGAAGTGAATAACTTTTGTCAAAAAATTTAAAAATTTAATCAAATAAATTAAACAATTTAATTCAAGTTTAAAATGAAATAAAAAATTAATTGAAATATTTTATCAAGTAATTTTTTTCTGTGCATAAAATCAAATAAGTTTTAAAATTTTTATCCAATTTAAAAGAAAATATATCATAACCGTTTATAGAAAAATTTATAATAAATTTCATTTTGTATATGTATTGAAAATGCATATAGATAAAAATTACTTAATGCTACTTTTTTAGCAAAAAAAAATTCAATTTTTTAGACCTGTTTTGAAATTTTGATTTTGAAAAATTTATTCTTGTTATTGAATTAAGATAATTAAAAAAAAATTCATCATATTCTTAACAAAATTTTGGAAATTTTATTTTAAAGATTATGGGGCCGAATTAATATAATTTTTGAAGTTAAATATCTTGTCTTGTCTTGCTTAGGAGAATTCAAAAATGTAAAAATATTTGAAATCAGTTCATATTTGTAAAAGTTAAAAGCTCCGATATGTTTTTCACTCTGAAGGTGGTTTAAAAGATCCAGACGTATTACCATTTATTTTTCAATTGGCCCTATTGTGCATTGTAGAATTCAAATTTTTATTTCATATAATAGAAAAGAATATTGACTTTAAAATGATATGTATAAAATTTACTTACTTCGAAATTTCATTGATCAAAATCAATAATATAAAGATCACAGCTGAATATCTCAAAAAACGGTATTTTAAAACTCTTAAAACTCTTAAATATTGATAACTTAATACTCGTGCCAAAATTCAAGTTGGACAAAAATATGATTAAAAAGCAAAGTTTTTTATGTAAAATGTAAAATATTTACAAAAATTTATGTCAAAATATGTTTTTTATGAACTCATATTAAAAAAAAAATAAATTTTATATACAAAATTTGACTTTCCTTTATCCTCTAAACTAAAGGAGAGTCCAAAATAAAATTTTGCATGAATATGGGTAAGAGTTGCGTTAACATTATATAATTTTTTAAGAATTTCAAAAATTTAATTTTTGGAGATATAATGCTTTATTTTATATAAGTCCAATTTTGACCTTTGAACTTTCGAATTAAATTAACTTACAACATATTATTTTGAGGTCAATAATTTTATCTTTAAAATTATACTAAAATTATAATTTTGTTTTATGTAGTTCAGAAGTTATTATTAATTAGACTTTATTTTGGTTCATAACTTCTAAACTAAATGCGCGTCCACCTTGAAATTTCACATGCATTAGGGAGAAAAATACCGTTTTTTGAGGTATAATGGTTTAATTTTTATATTTCTAACTTTTACCTTTGAACTTTTTATGTAAAAGCACTTTATACATATCGTTATGTCTTTCACATGATATGAAAAACTAAAACTAAAGATCAAAATCACTTTATTTTATATTCCTCTTTCACCAAAATAAGAGAAATATTATGATATGGTAAAGTATTTAGAAGAAAATGACTTAGGATTTATCGGTTATATAAAAATCTGATTTGAAACTAATTTTACACATGGAATAATATCAAAAATAATTAATTGTTTTATTTATAGGTTTTATATTAAACGTGGCAATTTCACTCAAATTGCACAGACAAACTTTGTAAATTATTTTTTATCACAGAAGACGCTAAAATGTGATGAAAACTTAAGTAATTTAGCGGAAAACCATATTATCTATAAAAAATTTTAATTTTTTTTAACGATCGCGAAAAAAAAAACAACATCATATTTTGGATTTTTTTCAAAAATTTCAAAAATTTACAACCTTAATCTACGTCTTTTTTTAGTTTTTATAACATCATATTTTTTTGGACCGGAAAGGGACATGAGTCTAAAATTTTATGGTTTTTGAAACACTTCCAATAGCCAAAATCTGTAGTGAATTTTATTGACTTCAGAAATGTCAAATCAGATTGCTGTCCGTTTTGACATGGAATAAATCTATAATTATTTTTTTTTTTTTTTTTTTTTTGCAGCATTTAATTTCAAATCAATAAATATTATCTCTGATGAACTTATTAAATATAGCAAAAAATTCAATTTTTTTTCAACATTCGCCGTATATTGTAATTCTCCTTTGTTCACGTACTCTAAATTGGGAGCACGCGGGATCCCAATGTTACCGAAAACTATTCACGTCCTCGAAAATTGGGCAAAAATGAATAATTTTCTTCTTGCACGAAATATTCCAGAATATACCTTCAAATATTCTGAAAAATAAAATTACATTTACATAGACATTTTTAAAACAGTTTTGTGTTTTATTTCTGGGTAAACAATTTGGATTTTTTTGCTCCCGTACTTTTGAACCTTGTTGTATTTTTGTGGGATAAAAATTAGATTTTTTCTCATTTTAAAACACTTTACCCTAAAAGTAGAAAATATTTACTTACAAAACATATTTCAAATTAATGAATTAGTTAGTCTTGTTAATATGTATGTATATGTATTATTTCCCTTAATAAATGTTCAAAATTCATGAGAATGTATGTTTTTATTTTCAATATTTATAATTGATTGATGACCAACAATTTAATATGACAGCTTTTTAAAGTCAATTTATTTATACCCTAACTAGAGTATAACAAAATAATCGAAACAAAATCACCAACGAAAGGAAGAATAAGAAAACATATTAATCAATGACCATTGTGTAACTGAAAACTAAGTGAAAAAAGATCTTTAAATTATTTACACTCATATATGAAGAAACCAATCAGAAGTTCAATGAAGCACACATACAGTTAGATATAAACTATCCACAAAACATTTTTTGACATCAAGTTGAAAGTCGAAAGATGTGAAAAAGAGGTGAAAAGAAATTTAAATTCCTTTTCAAAAGTCAAAACAGATCAGTTAAAATAGAAAAATACTTTCCAAATTTTTGATAAAAATTCTAACTGAATTTTTCAGAAAATGTTCACTGGGTATATTCGTATATGAATACTTGCAAATATGCCACAACTTAAAGTACATGTGTATCTTAAACAACCACAAGTTAACCTTTCTTTACAGAGTCAGACAAACTAGTTATTTTGTTTGCATAATTATCACAAATGAAGAACAATGCATAAATTAATAATATTCAACATTAGTTTTAAATAAATAGTAGCAATGTTTTCTTCTCAAAACCAAGTTTTATAAAAGGAGACTAAAAAACTCCTGAAATATGTAACGAAGGTCATGTGCAAGAAATAATAATCATTCATAACTATGATTAGATTATATTTTTGTAAAAGACCAAAGTAAAGTATATATTTTAGGAATTACATTAAAAGGAATGGAACTAAATATGGCCTCAATGTGCATTAATTATAAATACAAAATTTAAGAGAAATCCTTACATATATTACAAAAATTAAGTGTAAGTTTGTTTGTTTATTTGTGTATCAATTATGTCTTAACGACTTAACCGAAATTTTACGAAATTTGACACACAGATAGTACTAATGGTTACATTCTATGTTAGATCTCGATGATATTTAACATACAGATAGTCCTTGCACTGGAGTCCTTAAATTCAAATATAATTTTTAATTTTCGATCGGAGCAGGAGGAATGGTAACCGTCATATAAAGCAAATATTTATTATGGTTTATCTAAGGATCTATTATGGTGAATGCCATCAAGCTTCATGTGAACATCTACCTTATCATTTCGCATTGATAAAATGAAAATCTAAAGAATAGGCCTAAGGTGAAAATAAAATAATAATCTTCGCATATCTAAAGGAGTATTCCATTAAAGTCTTAAAAAGTCATAGGAGTAATTTTCATTTCAAATTTCGAATAACGAGGACAGGTCTATGGGGGTAGTAGCACTCATATAAAGTTAAATACTAATTATCCCATCAAATTGGGTAGCGAAGCACACCGTGAAAAGCTATTACATTAATATAATTAAGAACTTTTACCAAAGTAAAAACTTTAATAGAAATCCAACATTTATCTAAATTGTGTGCATAAAGTTTAAGATTTTTCTTCATAAGTGCATAAGTGCAAAAATCATTTGCAGAACTAAATTAAAATAAAATGAAAAACATGTTTATGATTTAGTTAAATGGCGAAGAGCTCGCAGGATATTACAGATTGTTACCTAGAGTTGCTACAAATGTGAATGTTTGAAAATGTTTAAATTTTGCTTTCATCATCAATTAGTTTGTTGCCCACATTCAATTTGCTTAATACTTTTTCGAACATTTCTCTAGTTTTATTTTCTCTACCTCTTTTAGGATGTTTTTTCTTTTGGCTATAATAAAGAAAACCATAACAAGTAAATCAAGAGTAGGGCAGAATAAAATATAAATTTGTTAGAATTCCCTTTTAGTCAATTGCAGGAATTTGAAACAGAAAAATAAAAGTGCATTTTATTCAACTCATGTGCAAACATATTTCGGATATATACATATATACATACATACATACATACATACATACATACATACATTCCATCAAATGGATGTATGTTTTCGAATACACTTACATGTGAATGTTTTTTGCAAAGTATTTACTTCAAATACAATCTTAAAGTTTATTTATTTGGATTCGGTAAAGCCATAGATCTACACTTATGTTAAAAAGTTTGTATCCATAAATATAAATATTTTTGGTTATAATTCTTAAATGCTTTTTATATAGCTGCTATAGTAAGCAGAGTTATTTAGTTCCTCAAAAATTAACTTTCATTATCTGTAATTTTTATACAAATACGATCAAACGGTTTGAACTCAGTTTGAATTAGATATTGCATCCCGGTATTTCCCGTCCCAGGAATCCCGGAAAATTTACCATTTGCACTAGAATTTATGAAAATTACTAGAATTTTAACAAAAAGAAGTGAATTTTTATAAATTTTTAATAAAATGGATTTTAAAAACCCAGCTGGATAATTGTGTGTTAAGGATGACTGCAAGTGACTTCCTTTTCGTAATGACTGTTAAATGGCAGATATATTTTAAATTCATTTACTAAACACTTAAAAGATATACATATTTGTCAGCACTAAAGACCATCAGGTGAAAAAGTATAACTGGTTGAAACGATCTTCTCATAAATTAGTTAATAATTTGAAATTGTCTTGCAGATATATATAATTTTGACAGCAAGTCCCCATAGAATCATTCGTTTTGCTTTGTAATAAAATGTTAAAGAATCGTAATCTACACATAATTATCTATCAAACAAGACATAAAAACAAAAAATCGGTTAAAAATTCTTTAAGTTATTACGAATTTCCCATAACTTTAATGTGTTTTAGACCGCTTGTGTAAGAAGTGTGCAAACAAATATTTAATTTTTTTAAGAAATGTTTAATTAAAATGCTATTTTTAATTAAATTCGAACTATAATTTCTAAAAATATGTTTTTGTTTCTCCAGGATAATTCAAATCAATTTGGATTTTTTTTAGACTGTTTCAAAACTCCATTTTCAAACTTCTAATTAAGAATGTATTGAAAATGTATTTTGTCTGTTATTAATATATTTATATACAGTGGCTACCAAAAATATTAAATTCTTCAAATGTATATATATATATTATCTGAATTACAATTAATAGATTTTACATACACAGTGGTTACAAAAAATATTAAATTCTTCAATTTGGTTTATAAAATCAATTTATAACAGCCTAAAATGCTTATTCTAAATACTGAAATAACTTTACAAAAATTTGAACACAAAAAGTTTATTCATTTTTTTGATTAATTTTGCAAGAAAACTAAATTTTGTTTAATAATTTTTTTTTTTTATTAATTTATCTTATTAAACTGTATTGAAATCGAAAATAATACAAATTTATTATGTAAACAAAGACTATAATTTTAATCTATATTTTTGTTAACAGCTTTGGAAGTCACTGTATGTATTATGCTAAAGGTCTATACTATTTTTTTTTTCTAATTAATTTTTAATAAATAATTTTCAGGAAATGTAAAAATTTATTAATTTTTAGTCGAGATAGATCCGTTAATACATAGATTCACATGCTATATGAGGGCCATTAACAAAAATTTTTGATTTTATGTATTGATTATTTTTTTAATGGCACATTAAAATTCATTTGTATAAACATGAAGTGATTGGAATACATATAGAATCAGTTCGCTTTAATCATTTCGTGCAGGAGGCGCGAATATTATAGCGTTTTAAGTTGAACATATAAAAGTTTTTACAAACTAGAAGTTTATGTAAAAATTACATACAATATATAAAAGCCTAATGAGAGTTATTTAAATAAAAGTTATATTTTAAAGTTTGATGGTATTAGTATAACATATTTTAGAAGTTTCGAGTAAACTTTTAAATAATTTCTTTATACTAAAAATCGCGATTTTTTAAAGGTTTCCGAAAAATTCATATCGAATCTAAGTTATTTCTTCATATATTTTTATTAATGTTTATTATAAAGGAATGCTATTTAATATTGTGACCCTTTTTTAACCCAACTGATTTTTTTTTTTTTTTTTTTGATTCCTAAAATTTGTATCTATCGAAATTTTTTGATGCGCTTTCATTGATAAGATGTGCCTTAGAGAAATGTATTTTGACAAACGTTTCTCGCATTCAACTATCAACGACATTTGACTTAAATTTTCGGTCCCGATCTATTATATTTATTGCGGTTCTTATATCTGTATATTCAAGATTTGTACAAATTGCAACTTTATTTATTTATTCATTCATTCACAGTAATATAAAAATCCTCATAAGAACAGAATAAACTTATATTACATAGACATAATCCTAAATAATTATTAAAAATGAAGTAACAATTAAATACAAAACAAAACATAGCTTAAAGATGTCCTTGCCTGATAGGATAATTAAATTATAAATCAGCAGTAAAGCAAAAAGATCCCAATATAAACAAGTGTTGTATAAAAAAAAAAATAATATATGTATACATGTATGTATGTGTATATGTATACATGTATATATGTATATATAGAAATATTTAAAACAAAAAATAAAAAAGGAAAAATATATCCGATAATTATACTTCAGTGAGAACCGATAAAAGTTTAAGCTGAAAAGCATATTTAGAATGAAAAAACCATCGAAGTTCTAATCGTAAGTACTCGTAGTTCCAACATCGTGCTATTTTAACAATAAATATTCGCTCAAAAACTGTATTATTTATTTGGGTTTCTAGTAGAACGAAAAACAAAAATTTTGGTCAAAGTAGAACAGGAATCCTCCGCTTTACAAACAAAAAAAAACAAATTATATAAGATTAAAAGTTATGAAATGAACAGCCAATAAAACGTTCAAAAAAATAGATATATGTTCACGTTTACGAACTCCATATACATATCGCACAATTATATTAACATAAGTCAGAGAACCCGAAAAGACCTCAAGCCCATGTAAAATCTGAGACATTAATAAAGCATGTGCCAGACGCACTGTAACACGGTGTGGCAGATGAATATTTTTAGAAAAAAGTTGTCCAAGTAACCCAAAAATGTTACTGCTAATATAATCAATATGACCCTGAAAAGTCAAACAATTCAACTGATCAACAAAAACTATTGTATAATCATCAATCGTAATATAGTAATTTGCTCTATAAAAATAAAAAAAAAACAAAAAGTGCAATTTTTGCGTAATTTTCAAAAAGCCCATAAAACTTTTTTATTGAGTTTATTTTTAATGTTCCGTTGATTTTATTGTGTAAAATAACAAAAAACTCAGTTATTCCATTAGAAACTGTGATTGTAAATCGCGAAGAACTGATTTTTTAAAATATATCTACTGCATTGACTATTTAGGGCACATCAACGAAATATAACGCATAATTACAACAAATATGAATTACGGTTTCAAAATTTGTATTCCGTTGAGAGACGCGCAGATCCCGCACAAAAAACCAAAAAAAAAATTTTAAAATTTAAAATTTTTCATCAAAATTCGACTACCCTGTATTTAACTGTTGAAAGTTTTCCTAATAACAAAGAAGGTGTAAAATTTATCCACAAAGTACAATTAGTTTATATAAGATCCAATGAAATCAAAAAGTATAAACGAGTGAATAAAAAGTGTAGAAGAATAGGAAAAAGTTAAGTAATTTTAATCACTTTTTCTAGGTTTTTCAACTTTTTTGGTAAAATTTAGCACTTTTAGTTTCAAGTCTTGTGAGTTCAGAACTATAACACGTTTATTTAAAATAGTACTACCACAAAACTTATTATAGATTAAAGTCAGCTTCAGCCAGTCAAATGTTCAACTTAGATCGATTAACGATAACTATTATTTTTAATAGGGATTCCCGGAATTGAAAAGTCCGATAAATTACATTTCCTTCTCATAATATATTAAACCAATAAAATGAAAAATTATATCACCATAGGTTTATTTTCCTAATTGAAAGCGGAAAACAATAGTGAATATATATTTTTTTTTGTTTTGTAAATCAGTTTTTCGTTATCATTGCCTTTCATATTATCATCACGATGAATTTAATTTATATATTTTTTAATTGTTCGTATAAATACTTTTATTTTGAACTGTTTCAAATAAATAAGTCGTAATGTGGTTGCTGTAAATATTTTTTGCTTGGTAATAAAGAAAATGTTTTATCTTCATGGTTGTATTAAATTTAAATTAATTTCAACTGTATTCCAGATGCTATCTTAAGATACAATAAAACTCAAGTTTTTATATGTAATTTGTTTATACTTACTAAAACTGTTTCAGTACAAATCGAAAACATTTGAAAAAAATGAGAGCGATTATCGCCTAAAAAATAAAATAAGTACATTACTACGTATACGTAATATAATTTAAATCAAATTACTCATGGACCGTTATGTCCAAAATTAAGGCACTTTCATTACATATATTGGAATAAATTGAAAACGGTTCACTATATTCAGTTAAAAACAAACCCCCGAAACAATATTATTGTATATTGGAACAAAATTAATCTTTATATTGTGTTATTCCAATATTGTAGGGAATGTGCCTTAAGTTTGGACATAACGGTATATCTAGAAAAGTCAAGCAGATATAGAAAAATTGAGATTAAATTTGAAATCAGCGACCTCAAATTAATAAAAATTTGCAATAAAGTTCCAAGCCGCACAAAAAAGTTCAATTTTGTTGCCTTGTGTTATCCATTCAAATAAATGAACTTCAGAATAATAGTGTTTTAAAAAATACTCTCCAAAAAATAAACACACAATTGTTTAATTTTAGCATGTTTATTTTTTTCTCTTTCAAATTCTGTTAATTTAATACAAAAACTTATAAGAAGAAAAAAAAAACAACTGTAAATCAAATTTAAATTACGTTTATTATCCTCTTTACGAATTTAATTACTTAAAAAATAAAATACTCGAGATTTTTCCTTCAAATGTTTTTCGACAATCCATGTTTGTTTGTTACTGAGAGAGTTCGATGGATAAGTGAATGGTTGGATAAATGGATGGACGGACGCTTGGTTGGTTGGTTGGTTGGTTGGTTGCAAGGAAGGAAGATTAAATGAAAGTATCACTCAAAATAAACAAATGATGCTGAAAAACATTACTTACACTACAAATAAATTTGCATTTATTATACTTAAGTAGCACAACACCATCACCACCAACTACCATTACAATTCACCAACAACAACAATAGCAACAGCAGAAGCAGCAGCTACTAATACAACAATATTACGAATAATAAAAAAATGAAATAAAGCAACTGTAATACGACGAACACTAAATAAAATAATAATAAAATGGACACTTTTTTGTATTTTTTCATTTTGATGCTTGAAAATAATCTAAAGCAAAAGTAAATTTTATAGCAACAAGATATAAATATATACATATGAGGAATTTCAAAAAATTTCGAAACTCTTTGAATCCGACTTATGTGTCTTGCATTGCTAAAGTTTATTTCAAATTGGGTTAACACGAAAACTGTTAACGCATTTTGGTAGCCCTTATAAAATAACTCAGAAATCCAAAATATTAGATCATTCATCTAAAATTTCAAAGAAATATATCCATTTACACTTAGGTTGGGTTAGGTTCAGTTGAGGGATCATGTGTTACTAATTCACGTGTCCATAACAGTGTTCGAATCGAACTAGACCCACGCATGTATGAAAAAATTTATATTGACATCAGATCAATATCAGAGTGATTTGTTAATACGGAGTACCAAATTCAGCAGTCTTAATCTCAGTGAGAGTGAGACGGTGGCATAAAAAATGCTCCACCATTTCCTCCTCTTCCTCATCGTAACAACTTCTACAGTAGTCGTTAAAAGGGAGTTATAATCTCCTAGCATGCGCATCAGCAACCCAATGCCCTGCGACGACGGCTACCAGAATTCGTAACCGATGCCTTGGCAGTCCCATGATGAAATAAGATCGAGATTCATCATAATGGGGCCACATTTGCCTCCAGGTTGAGCATGTGGATGCATTTGTCCATCTATTTTGTCCTTGATAAGGAGAATTATTTCCTATAAATGTGAATATAGATACTCCCATCAACCCCTTCAGCATAAACCTTGCAGCTATTAAGCAATCATAGAATCCACTATTATTCCATGGACCTATAGTTCTAGTCGCCGCTCTAATGGCGATTTGTTCATTAGAACAAACAGGGCTTATGAGCATCGCTGAACTACGCAGAATCCTATCAGAGATTCCGATTTAGGTGGATTTCTCCTTAGCCTTCCACTATACTATTGCTCCATATATAAATATTGGCTTAATCACTATGTCGAAGAGCCATTTCGTATTTCTGGGATTTATTTCCTAAGGTTAACTGGCTTTCCTACATATATATAGGGCAATACCAGCATTTGAGGCTCTGGCCAGTGAATTCTGGAGCCAGGACTTCGTACTGTCTGACTTTAGTTCAATACCTAAAACGGTATAAAATTTGAGTTTAAACTTTCGAGGACTTTTTGATTTATTTCAGTTTTGTAATGACAATTTACGTCCTTTAGATTCAAATTGTTAATCAATCGAGAGACAACACTTTGGAAGTTCATATGTTGTGTAACAAGTAACCGTTTTACTATCTGGTAAAAAGTTATGCGGTGATAAAATATTAATAAAAAATTAACAATTTTTTTAATTTTGCAGTGTTTTTTTTTTTATTTAGGTAAAATTAAATTTGTAGAACATAATTTTAAAGATGAAGTAATTCCCTATAGTTTCAGATATATCTCATTGATGTCAGGAAACCAGGCATAGGATACCATTATCAAAAGCTTCCATATAACTAGAGTAAATATTAGTAAAATGTATATTTTTCGCTACTGACAAACACCGCTTTTAAAGAAATTGCCCAAAATATCGCGTAAATATAATTCTTTAATAAATGACGCTTCCGAGTCAAAGTGACGTTAACAAATTTTAAAATTAAAAAAAATGTTAATTTTTAAAATAAAGATATGAGTTTAGATTAGCAAAAAGTACCTGTAAAGAATAACCTTAATGGTTAAAATTGATGTGAAAAAAATTCAAGAAATATCATTTCTCTCCGAACACATTTCGCCTGCTGACAACTACCACGAAGTAAAAATTACATTAATATTGATATCAAATGAAAGCATTTTATTTGCATCAAAACATTTTAAGGACTTATAATTGTATAGGTCAAAAAAGATGTTCTTAATCTCAATAATCAGCCCCACATATTCGCATTATAGTTCGAATTTTGAAATAATAAAAACTATTTTCATTGTAAAACTTATCACTAAATAAGATAAATATTTAAAATTTTGCGAAAATGGACTTTTTAAAAAAAATAAAATTGCACCTTTTGTAAGGTCATATATTGTCATGAACAGTAAGGTTTGAACGACTATATTTATCAAGCCAGTACTGATATTCATTAAATTTCTTCTGAGAAATATCCCATTATTACCCATTTTTCTTTTCAGTGTACTTCGATAAATATTAAAAATTTAGCAATAGTACATTAATAGCTAATAGTACATTAGATTCACTCGAACAGATTTTGCATGTATAAATATTGGTTAATAATACCACAAATCATCAACGTTGTTTTCAGAAGAATAAGATTTTTACTCAAAATTTTAAAATTTTTTGAAATTCCTCATATATATTTACTTTTTTATTTTTGTTCTCATATAATGAATGATGATTGGCTGTTAGACAGAAACATACACAGATACATAACCACAGAAACATACAGCAGTTAACGTAAATAGGAGAAAAATACCAGAAAAAATATAATATTACACTTACAATAAACAAACATTCACATAAACACTTGCATTGAAATGAAGATTTTTTTTTGTCATTGTTAAGAAATAAAGAAAAAGTATTGTAAATCTGCAAGGATTATTTTAGACACTTTGAAAAAAAAAATAATTTATTTTTAAACTGTCCTTATGTTATAAAAATTTTGGTTTTTGTTTTTTTTTTTTTTTTTTTTCTTAATGTGATTCTCTTTTTTTTTCTCTGTCTTTCTCTCATATTTCTAAATATGTATAAAATCCGTTCAAGTTGTTTCTTTAAATTTATACCATCCTCGTAATGTACCATAATAACATCAGAGTCAACAATAAGATCATCCTGTAAAGGAACTGTAATTGCACTATGTTGTAGTTATTGCTGTTGTTATATCTAGTGTTGGGTGTAATTTTTATATAGTCATAATATAAACACCCACAGCATTCAATAACATCCGGTAGCATGACTACCACTACATTATATTATATTACATGATGATACTGTCTTCTCTTGCAAAAGTCGTAGAAGTGCAAAAAGGGCAAAAGGAAGTGAAAAACAATTTAAAAACAACTACAAAATATTCAATACTTCCGTTAGATATAAGTGCATTTTCCTTGCATAATATTGATACTTTTTTTTCATTTTCTTTCTTTTTTTTCATCTTCATCTTCATCTTCTCTTGGTCTATATATAGAAAATTTTAAATACTTTCATCTGTTTAGGTATTTTATTCCTTATTGTAATCATATTCCATATTAAGTAAAAAAAAAAAAGTTTGACCATTTGCCTTAAAATGTTTTAGTTTCAGGAAATTAATATTAAAAATAAATAGTATTTCAAACTAAAGTTGCAAACTGTTAAAACTATTCTTCTTAGTTTCTCTCAAGCTAAAAGTATGATTTTGATTTGGAAAAACACCATCATCACTTTTACAAATCTATAAAAATGTTAATAAATTATCACTAAATACAATAATTGTATATTTTTATTTAGTTTTAAATGTGTTTGTTCAGCTAAAATTTTTGCAGCTATTTCGGTTGAATAATGCTATGAGTTTTTAAAAAGTTTCTTTTTAAATCAGTAAATATAAAATGCATACACATTAATACACATTAATACCTGAGTTTATTTCTACAATTACACAAAAGCTCTGAAGAATGAAACAACAAATTAAAAATTACGCTTAAATTGAATGTTCAATAATATCAGATTTATATTCGT
This sequence comes from Protocalliphora azurea, assembly GCA_932274085.1. NCBI lineage: Eukaryota > Metazoa > Arthropoda > Insecta > Diptera > Calliphoridae > Protocalliphora > Protocalliphora azurea. Next base: position 2,258,452 of record OW026519.1, read on the forward strand.
TTTATATATATTTAATGATATATTATATAAAAAATCATATAAAAAGTATACTCAGTTTTTTGGAAAATTTTTGAACTACAATTTTCTTTATTGAAAATCAATTTTAATCAAGTACATATTTGCCGTTATTATCTATAACCTTCTGCTTTTTTCGGATAGTTTCATAATTCCATCACTATAGAACTTCTGTGGTTTATCGGCGAAAAACTTGGCCAAGAAATTTTCAGTGAATCTTAGGTTTACCAAGTGCAGTAAATTTTTGGCGGGTCATCAAAGATGTGTGTGGTCTGGCATTATCATAATAAAATGAATAGAACACCTTTTCTATTGGACAATTCTGGTAGTTCTTTCCTGATTGCTTGGTTCAAAAAAGTAAACAGAAGAATTCAGAATTCACCATTTCACCAAGTTGTAGCAGCTCATAATGGATAATTCCTTTTCAATCCCGTCCCTGGTTTGCAGTCAAACCAGGTTTTAAAGCCGTTTGTGGAAGGCCACTGGTCTTTGAACATATATTTTTTTCACTTAATATAATAATTCAATAATGATTCGATTTCGTTGCATTTCTGCAGCGTTTCACTGATGGTAATTCGGTCAATCAAATTTCTTTACAATAATTCATGTGGCACTTTTTCGAGTAGCCCGCCTTTTTTAAATGATTCCAAACTATCACATAGTTGATGTTTAATACCTCTGCTATATCCTGACTGCTTGTTTGTTGGTCTTGCTTCAACAGTTGAATAATTTCAAAAACTTTTTCAATGACTGGCCGACCAGAGCGAGGTACATCTTAAACATCGAAATTTCCTGCACGAAATCGAGTAAACTACTCCTGGATCCGAAGTTCACTCACAGCATTTACACCGTGGAATTTTAAAATTTTATTTTTATACCTAAATTTTTCACATCATACAGAAAGAAAAGATATTTTAATATTTTATTTCATTTATATACAAAATAAATAATATATTGCAGAGAGAAAAAATTGCATAAATAATTTCAAGGGCAAATGGAAACGTACCCGTAGTCTAGCAAAACCCCCGAAGTTTCTTTGGAGTTAGTTGGAATCTCGGTTTTATAGCCTATTGAAGTTCGAATTTTTCGGAGCCCTTCTTTTAATATGAGTGGAAATGAAAATCATTTAAATTATTATACTAAATTTTTTCAGGATGCCACTTTATTTGACTTGACCTTGAGTCTAAACTATTGAACCGATTAAAATGAAACTTGGCTCATATATATATATATATATATATATATATATATATATATTCTTGCAGGAAGTATTGTCTGTATGCCACGCCCACTTTTTTAAGGAAGGGTTGCTTTGCTGCTTAGTAAGCAAATTTCAAATTTCATAAACATTTTGATGTGTCACGCTCACACCGAATAAATTTTATAAAGTACAATATTTCCTATTCCTTGTGTATGTAAAATTTTATGTGAATTATCTAAGTAACATCAAGAAAGTAGCAACATTGATTTTTACTGAAAGTGATCTAAAACTGGGCGTGGTATCTAACTCCTTAATATATTTGATATATGCGTTATACTTTATTTTAACTTTCAAAAAAATAATTATTTACCGAAAGCGTGCATGGCATTTTTATTAATTTTATATTTTATATTTCCTTTCGGAGGATATATGTTCAAAATATCAGTAAAATCAGTTGAATAATATGAGTAATAATGAGTAATAGGAAGGGGCATTTAAAAAGGGAGAGGCTTTATACTCTATAAAATAATAAACTCTCATAAACAGCGTTAATATTGAGAATTTTTAAAAAGTGAAAAAAAAGGGTCCAACTGCTTCAATATCTAAAAAATTCCTTAGAACTGGTTTATTTGATAAAAACAAAAGCAAAACATGTTTTACCAATATGTGTTTTAAATAGTTTCTCATAAACTTTATCACTAACTTTAGTTTTTAACATTATTAGTTCATTTACAATTCTTCGGGGTTTTTTATAACATAACTATATTTTAAAACAATCTCAAAGTAATTTATTTATTTATTGAAATTAATATATAATAAGTCAAAATATTTCAAATAACTTAGTTTTTCACCATTTACCACAAAATTTTAAAAAGTCGCCATTTAGTTCAGAAAAAGGGTCCAGCTGGTTGAAGAAAGGGTAATTGGCAACTAAAGATGCCCAACGGTAATGCTGCTGATAAATACAATGAAATGTACTAATTAATTTTTGTATTTAATTTATTTAATAGCCAATGAAATTAAAATTACTTGCAGGCTGGCATACATATTATTCTTAAAGCTATTTATAATAAAATGTTTTTCATAATCTTCCAAAATGTTTTTTATTTACACACATAATGGAAAATGTGCTCCATAATAGGAAAAGTTTAACAGTCCATAAAATCTTTTTGTTTTTGCTTTTTTGTGCAATTAAAAAAAAGTCTTTTGAAAAGTTAAAATTTTTTTATAAAATCTGCACTTCTGCATTCGCTTTTAGCAGTACGAGAAGCAGTTTAGTGCTATATCGATCTAAATATATATTTTAATGAAACAGCGTCAATAAATTAAAAAAAAAAACTCGCGTGATATTTTTTTATTAATCGATAAACATTTACCTTTTTCCACCAATGCTGTATGTGGGGTGCAAATATAAATGAATTTAAAATTTCTTTATTAACCATTTATGAAGCCTTGTCTTTTGAAATATGTAAGGAAAAATTTTTTTTATTAACAAAACTTTGAGAACAAAGTGAAAAAATTGTACTATATTTTTATAAAAAAATAGCCATTTGTCATACTAATTTCAGAGACATGACTTTGAACATTTCTCACGACTATACGAATTAAGATAAACAAAAAATTTTCAGCATATTATTTCGAAATTTATTAGAAATTACAGAATATTAAAAAAAACCCTCATATTACTGAGGTTTTATTCCTGAAAAACGAAATAAAATCGAGACAAAAAATCAAAAATTCAAGCGAAAATATTTTTTTTACTGTAGGAGATAATTTATTTGAGTAAGCATGTTCTTTCTTTAAAATCGGACTTTATTTGTAAAAGCTGCAATTTTTTAAACAGAGTGACTACAACTTTTCCATATATTTCAATTCGATCCAATCAGTAATTTAAGAGATACAGATTTATTACCAAAACTTTTGCGATTGGCCCACTGTGCAAAGTGCGTTGTATTATCTGAAAAATAATACAATCATTCGAAAATATTATGATCAATTTGTTGAAACTCAATTAAAAAATATTTTACAAATTATATGGTCAATGAAAATGATTATTACGTTTTTTGACATTTTTATTAATTATTTTCTTTTTTAATCAAAAAAGGAAAAATCTACATAATTAAATTGTGTATACTAGAAATCAGAATTAATATTAAATATTTTCCTTCACAATTATTACACTATACGTAACTACAAATAATTGAAATCGAAAATATTAAAAAATAGCGAAAATTAAACTCATAACAGCATGAGAAATCATAACCACAATTGTGTTAAAATGAACTACTATGAACATGCAACTAACTAATGACAGCAACGACAACAAGAAATAAAAAAAAAATAATAACAATAACAATAAAAGAATGGAGTACTATAAAAACAAGAAACAACTTCTTGTGACAACATGTTGACAGGTGTTAATGACAGTCAATCTACAACATTCATGCAACGAAATCCAAATGTGAGACATTATTGTACATATGCCACTTTTATGTATATGTATGTATGTATGTATGTATGTATGTGTATGTTTTTCGAAATGTATGTGTGAAGTTATAAACAAACAAACATAAATAATGATGAAAATAAACGAAGAAACATGTTGAATACCTTCGTATATATAAATATGTGTATGTATGTATATACTTATATATTCTCAAAACCATTGAAATACATAACATATTCGAAAGAATATTTTGCAAAAGAAAATATTAAAAAAACAATCTAACGTTGTCTTCAAAGTGCACTCCCTAGTTGTATGTTTTTATGTGTGTGTATATTTATACAGTGGGTAATAATGCAGTATGTCTATGCAAAATGTATATACATATTATTATTGTTTATATTTGTTTGTAGAATTTCAAATGAAGTTGAAAACTGTCACCTGAGATACAAACTTGTGATGACAGAGTTTTTTCATTTTATTTTTATTTATATTGTTTTCTGCTTAGCAAAAATTGTTATACTTTTTTTTCATATTGAACGTTAAAGAGATGACGACAAGTAAATGGGATAAAATTGAACTTACACATACACAGAAACAAAAATTGGGCTGTGGCCCGAGAGTAATATTTGTTCAGTTTATTCCACTTTTTTTTTCAATAAATAAAGATAAGTGTAGAACAACTACAAGGCAGAATAAAAAGAAACAGATGAAAACTACTTTAGCTAATTTTTATGTTAATAAAATATCTATATCAAATTAAAAAAATATTATATAATTAATATTTTGAAAAAAAATAAAAATATTTTGAAAATATGTAAAATTATTTGTTACATTTCAGTTTTAAAACTCCAATTGTTTTATTACATTTTATTTCTCTCTCACTCTCCACTTTTCTCTTAAACAGTACTTCTCTCTCTCTCTCTCTCTCTCTCTCTCTAAAAAAATCTCTTCTCACATTTCGTGGTAGTAAATGCTCAAAGCGCTTGTCCTGTTATGTGCCGGATGCTGTAAGCTACAAAACTACAAAGCTGGAATTCTGCAAGAGATTGAGATACATTTGTCTCTTTTAAGAAGTCTACACAAATTTCCTCTTTTTTATATGTATGGGTGTTGAAAACTTAATGAAACAGACTGTTACAAATATTGAAATCAAGTCAGTATAAGTCCTGTGATTTTTGAGCACAGGACATCGGAGAGTGAAGTTTGACAACAAAAACGCAAAATAGACGAAAAACGAGAAATTTTTAAAAACAGAAATAGAAAATAAAAAATAATAAATACAAATAAGTTTTTAAAAGAAAACCAGTTATAATTTATTACTATTATTTTACTTTTCCTTTTTTAATTTACTAAAGATTTATTTTAAAGATTATGAAAATATCAAGGTGCTAATAGAAAAGTATTTATTAAGATAATCGTGATAACAAATTCGAAATTTCGACACCCTCTAAATTTATACAATCAATTTAAAGGTTTGGATAATGTAAATTTTTTTATTTGACAGCTGAAATATTTGACATTTTAAAAAGTGGAGAGTTTCTTTTTTGAGCTAAACAAAGATTTTAGTACTTGAAGGTAGTACTAAATTTCCGTAGACGTCATTGCCATTAACGAGGGAGACATATCCTTTTCAAACACAATGGAACATATAAAAATAAGAATGAAAATAAAAAGAAGAAGAAGCAAACACAAAAATATAAACAAACAATCAGTATAGAATAGAATATAAAACAGAAAAAAAACAAGAAAACGTACACACCTACATATGTAGAAACATTTTATATACAAAATATTTGTAGGTGTATGCGTGTATTATAGCAAACTATATTTGTTTATAATAAAAAGCCCGGCTAAAGCAAGGTCAAAATTATTTAAACCAAATAAATAATGCATTCTTATCTGTAAATTTCTAAGCTTTTGACATTTAAACACTCTAGCAATCAATTATTGAATCAAACAACATAATACAAACATATAATAACAACTACGATAGATAAATATTTACACGTGATAACATTTGAAAAACAAGCGACGTAATACGATTAATTCGAAATCCTTCAGATAATGGTAATGACGTAAGCAATTCAAAATTATATTTTTAAAAATTTAATTCAATCCACAATACAATTCCAAATTGTTCAACAGATTTCCAACGGTGCTAATGCACGGCAATAAAATAAAACAAAAACAGTTTGAATGATATCGTGGACTTATCTATCTGTTTATCTATGAATGAATGTATGCGCGTACGATTGCATATGTATTTAGAATTTAGAATATAAAAATGTCTGCTTTACACTATAAGTCAACACTTTGGTGTCATTTAAAATGGCTGTGTCTTCTAGTCGTTTTCATACTCCTATGCGAAAGTGTTCAGGCTAATCCTGATGCAAAACGTTTATACGATGATTTACTAAGCAACTATAATCGTCTAATAAGACCTGTTAGCAATAACACTGATACGGTTCTGGTTAAACTAGGTTTACGTTTATCACAACTTATTGATCTGGTAAGTGAATTAATTATTTTTTTATATTCTTGTAGAAATATGACTATTAAATTTACATACAAATATTTACTTACATATTTATACAATATTCATAATAAAATGTTTAAATTTATTAAAAAAATATATATAAGGTGTGCGATTAAATAAAATTTAACTTAGATAATTTAAATAAAAGATGAAGAAAATAAGCTGGAAATAAAAGTAAATCAGTTTATTACAGCATATTTTCTGGACATTCTTCTGATCATTTCTCTAAACTTTTTTGGAACCAACTATCTATAAAAATTTATAATAAAAATTAATTATTTCTGGGACTTTCTTAAACTCAATTTTGACCTCTTTCCAATTTCATTCCAATTGACACTTTTCTGGGCTTTTACGTTGAGTCTTTACTAAACAAACTTTTACCAAGACAAACGTCAATCAGTTTTAAAAATTTTCAATACAATCTTAATTAATTAATTTCGATTTATTCGCAAAAGAAAAAATTTTCGAACTCAATTGCGATTTACTAAAATTTATGTCCATGAGAGCAAAGATGCAATAGTTCTTAAAGGCATTTTTATTATAAACATAACAATATTTTATATTTTTAAATTACACAAAAACTGCAGAACTTGTTCGTTTTTATCTGTAATAACTTACTTAAACTTTCCATACATTTTTAATTTTTTCCTCAAAAGGTAAAAACCAAGTACAAATATAAAAAAAAAATACTTTGTCTTGAAATATATGAAGAATTTTTTAATAAAGTTTAAAAAATGCTTAATAACTATTTAAGTTTTGAAGCGATTTTATATATAGCTATCTCATTTTATTCTAATCAAAATATGTATAGTCTTGAAGAAAAAAAAATCAGAAAAATTTGCATTAAAATCAAAATTTTGAAAAAGGAAAGGTGAATAAATCATTACTTAATTTGAATGTGTATAAAGTATTATAATATAAATAAAAAGCTACGATCTTCTGCTTTCCAAATAAAGAAAAAAATCTAAAAATGACTTAAAATTTATGAGACTATAAGATCTGATGATGAGTATCAAAACTACCTTAAAAAATCTCAAAATTTATGGTGAGATTTAAGATTTTTTTTAATTGTTTTATAATGTCCTCAAGAAGGGCTACAGCAACATTAGATTGTTTTCTAAGTGAAAATAAAAAGTGCCTTTTTGTAGCAGCGTGTAATTATATAAAGAAACTTTTGCTCTTCTAAACAAACTAATTTAATTTTTAAGAGAACAAATAAAATTTTGATATCAAGTACTACGTTTATACGTCAAGTTTTTACAAATAATCAATTCACTGTTTATACGCCAGTTTATATTAAGATATATATTTACTTATTTACGCCGCAAGAGTAAAACCATTATCGTCGAAAATTCTACAATAAAAATGGTTCTACATTAACAAATTGTAGTTTAAAAGTTTTCAGTTTAGTTAAAAATATATGAAATTACCCAGGCAAAACTGTACTAGTTCTACAACTAGTTCCAGAACGCATGAAAATAGTATACTTGCGTTACGACTAATGATTTTTGTTCAAAATTGTCACCTCCAGAGCTAGTTCTGTGGAAGTGTTAAAAAGCCAATACCCATTCTATGGAATAGTTTTAGAACTAGTTCTTTAATCAATGATTTTTATTCGAAATTGTCACATTCAGAACTAGTTCTATAGAAGCGTTAGGGAGCGATTCAAAACCAGTTATTAATTTTTTTTATATTTTATTTTTCATTCTAATAATTTGTTGGATTTTGCTTAAGTTTTTTTTTTTAACAGTTCGAGGAAACCATTTGGAAACCAGTAATTTGTTCAAAGAACCCAGCAAAAGCTTCGCCTACTAAATAACGTGTTTTGTTAGCGAAAGCAATATGAAAAACAGCTTTCTTTTTTGGTGCTATAACTGATGAATTTTTTTCGCGATATCCAAAATTTCACCATATTTATTTGGGCACCAAAACACTTGCTTTGGATGTTGATTTTTTTTTAAGCTCAAGAAAAAACATTTGTCTCGACTGTCTTCTTGGATCATTATATCCTTGATGTATAGCTCATACGTGGTAGAAAAAAATCCTGTCATGTTACACTCTAGGATAACTTCGGTCCTAGAGAGCGTAACAGTTTGGCAGGTACATAAAGGTGCACCATTGCCTGGACTTGTCTGTGGGTCTATAATGGAAGAAAAGGACCTTCGCGGCCTGACCAGAGACTTAACACAATCTGGTACCACGGGAGCCAGTAGCCCCTGGTGCGGCAACATCGATTTGGTGTTGTCGCACTGGACTGGCTGTTGGATGAGGCCCTTCGGGGAGTTCACGTGGTGGTTGTGGTTTAAACCTAAATCGCAGGAAGGGGTTTATTATAGGGGGAGTGGACTTATCCAGACAATGAGTCTCTCGAATTGCCACCTGTGTGTTCTTAACAGGCACATGGGGGCGTTGGTTGGCGCATTGTACTCACCCGGTGGTGAGACCACCGTGGGATAAGGCCGTCATGGCAGGTGCCCACGTTAATCTCGACCACATCTGTCTCGACTGAGATTTGAACCCACATCACTCTACTGCTTTATGTTTGTTAGTCTGTCGTCTTTCTCTATACACCGCAATCGACTTGTTTTTTTTTTTTTTTTTTTTTTTTGTGCATTAAAAAGTGTTTTTAATATAGGGATAAATAACTATTATTAAATAAAAAATGTATTTGCCTCAGCTGGGAGTTAAACACTCCTTGTTAGACGCTCTAGACAATTCAGCTATGTAAAAATCAAATTCCTTTCATATTTACTTAAAACGACTTTTTAAGTACTTATAGGTAATGCTGGTATTAGCGATTAAGGCTATAATATAATGTGTACAGGAAGCTGTTGCTTTTAAGATTGCAAGTTAAGTTTTTGTTGAGGAAGTAATGCAGAAGTAATACAGAACTAGTTAATAAGCACTAATTCTCAAAATCATTCTTTATAATCAATTTAGTATCACTATACGTTTCTTCAAAAAAAAAAAAAAAACTAACTGAAAAGTATTTTTGGTTACAGTTAATTTTATCAAAAATTTTGTTCTTCTCTAGAAAAAAAAACTGAAAAATATAATTTAAATGAAAATGTTGTAATATTTTGCATTTACTTTTATTTTTATTTTGATTTACAAATAATTTTGTAAATTGATTTACAAGGTTTTTTTATAAAAAAAAAACAATAGTAAATAGTATAATAGTAATAGTTGTAAACTTTTACAACTATTACAACTTCGCAACTAATTTCTTCAAATTATAAAAAATACATATAAAGAGTCCTGAGGAAACTGCACAAAACCCTCGCAAACTGTGCAATGTATGCAAGTTTGCACAGTGGCAAATGAAATGTCAAAAATTCTATAGAAATTCATTTCATTTTTACAACCCTTATAAGTTTTCGCGACTATTTAGTCTCGCAAACTTGCACTGCCTAATTGTGCATTTATAAATCAGCTGTCTTTTGTTTATATTTAAAAATTATTAACAACTGCGATATAAAAAAAATATAGTTACATTAATTGTAATAAAATCATTGATTGCATGATTCTTTGATTTGAACAAAATTTTTCAATTATTTGCAATGATTTTTTTATTTTCTTATCCTTAATATTGCACAACATTTGAAATATGCACAATTGCAAAAATAGTAAACTTAAGCGTTTAAATGAGTACCCTTATAATAAAACGTGGTATTTTTTGGTTTACAATGTCCTCCGAAACTAAAAAAAATGTGCCAAAATTTCTTTTACTCTTAAAAATTTTAGCTTGTATCATAAAAGTCCCACGTGCCAAATTTCACTGAATTATCTTTAAAATTGCGACTCGTACTTTGTGCACAAGGTTTACATGGACATCCAGACAGCCGTCCAGCCAACCAAATGGACGGACATCGTTAGGTCGATTGTTATACTTTAAAATGGGTGCTGGATAACTTTTTCTATATGTTACAAACATCAGCTCAAACACATAGTACCACAACCATCTATGGTGGTGTAAGATATAACTATGTTTTCATTTTATTTATGGTAAAATATTAGTTTTAATAAATAATTAGTTTCAACAAATATTAGGACAGTAGTTTCTACAACTTTGGTAGGTAATTTTTAGTGAGTTAAAATAAAACAACTTTAAGTTTTTTATAGTTAGAAGTACGTCAGTTAAAAATAATTGAAAAAGCATTATTTTCTAATTATTTGTAGTTTCATATTTTGTAAGTTAAAATAAAAGAAACAAATTTTATTTTTACTAAACTTGCTAGTTAAAAAATCAACTTTCAAAAATAAATAATAAACTCAATTATTGAAATTATTTGTTTAAAACTTTTCAGTTTGATTTTTTTCAGTTGAGTTTAATTACATAATTTTTTGAGCGTATAAATGTTAAAATAAATAGTTCGCCGAACAATTAATTTGAAAACAGTTTCAGTTTGTTTTCGTGAATTAGTTATTTCCGCAAAAAAAAATTAATCGGGCATTTATTTCTTATTTTGTAAAATTTTTATTTTGCAAAATTTTTATTTGCAAATAAGGGCTACGTATAAACGTAGAAATATAAAAGGTCTTTGAGAGTGCAATTAATGAGATAATAAAAATTTACAGGTAGGACATCGGAAATTTTCAGCATTTTTCAGAACAAAAAATAAAGATTTTCATCTTTTTAGAATACATAAAAATATATAAAGAAATAAATTTAAAACTATATAATAGAATGTTTAACGCAACTGTTTTTAAAAAATCATGCTAGTTCGATTTTCATTAGATGCTTTTGAAATCTATTTTTCCTGATATGCCCCAAAATAAACACAATATCAACATAATAATACGCATATTTTTACAAGCTTTCTAAAGATATTCTAAAAAACAAAGCAAAACTACATACAAGTAAATAAAATACACGAACAATTTTATATTAAATATGTGGTTGTGCTTTCCTAACAAACCAAATGATAACGTAATAATATCATAACGATATCATTTCTACGATAAAGAAGCCCGAGAAAAATATTATTTTTAACTCTAAACTGATATACGAGTAGGTTGCTTTGCAAAATATACACTCAAAAATTATATCATAATTTTTGAAAACAACGATATTAGTAATGATATCGATAAATTTAAGCAGCACGATAATTTTGCAATATATTCCGATATGTCTATCTTTACTTTTCTAAATGATATTCTAAATAAAAATTTTTCATCTTTAGCGAAACTTTATAATAAAGAACTTGATATTTTCATTTTTCTCCTATTTCAATTAAAGAGAAATAAAAATTATTTACAGATCGTTCTTCTTTAAATATATGCTAATTATGCACTTTCCTGCATGAAGGATTTGATGTCTTTAATTTTTTTAAATACAATATTTATAGATACATTTTAGAGCTACATAAAAAAGTAACATTTTTACAGTAAATTTTCTGTTTAAATCACTTTTTTAAGAAAATATTTGAAATTTTTTTCTAGTAAAAAAAATACTTTTATATTTTATCAGATATTTTTACATTATGATATCGTTAATGATACAGTATCATTTCTTGGTTTAATGAGTAAATACAAAATTATAAGTTCCCTAAATTATAAAAGTTCATTTCCTTAAAACCTTAAAAATTCATTTCGTTAAAAACTGCAGAAACTTCAAAATTTGAATTTCTACACTCTATATGATCTATATTATCTTATTATATAATAACTTCCATTAATCTATAACTAATACAAAAAAATTATCATACAACGCAAAAATGCATTCAAAACAAAAGTATGGCAAATTTATAAGAGATATCGACCTAATTCTTTTTTATTTGTGTCTATAAAACAGCATAGTTTTGTTCTAACTTTTTTGAAATTTGTTTAGCAAAAATTTTTTTTTTTGAAAAATTTAAATAGAACTTTTTTATCTTGTTTAATAGATAATTATGTCTAGATTCTAGATATCCATTACTTTAAATTACAAAAAAAGAGATTTCTTCATACAAAGTTCAGAGTTGATGAAGCACATGTCAGCGACATCCGATCAGTCTATTTTTAAATCAAAACGAACAATTCTAGGGAGAGTTACGTTCGAAATTCAAAAGTCGGTTTTTTTTTGTGGCATTCTAGTACCCATATATATCCGTATGTATTTAAACATAGTCATAGTTATTTCAACTTTAAAAATATATATAAGTTTTTTTATTATTCTCTCTGTTGGAGAGTCCAACCAAAATTAACTTTTCATTCATTTTATGATGTGTCTACAACAGTTGCACAAATACTTCAATTCAAAATTCAACTCAGTGCATCTCAACTGCAGAACTTTTTACTCAATATGTATTGTGGACATGTGAGGAGAAAGATGAAAGAAAAAAAAACAGAAAATAATATAAAACATGTCACCACAATGTAAAAGTATGATTGTTAGCCAATTGGTAAAGTAGTAAAATACAACTGTTGCAATTCCAAAACTACTCGAAATTAAGAGAAAAACTAATTTTAGCAACTTATTGCACTCAATGACTGAAGTCATTTCACCCATTTTATTTTTTACTTGACTTTAAGATTTATTATTTTTTCATTTAATATTAAATTGAAATAAACGATTTTTTCTGGTTTTCTTAAAAGTTGTATGCATATGTATGTATGTATGTATGTACGTATGTATGTATGTATGCATATAACCAAAAAAAGTTTTCTTCATTCTTAAGCAAGTAAAATCATTAAATCAATTTTACTTTTCTAATGGTAAAGAAGGCCCTTTTCAGAGCCAGAAGAGCTTCTCATGGTATTCCGCGTCTATGCGATGTCATTGCAGTCAAGGCCTTACACATTTACCTTACACATTTAGAAGAGCTGCATCCCTTCTGAAAGGCCTCTTTAATTAAAACTGCCAGCAGACCTTGTGAAGAAAAGCTTTCATCAGCTCTATTACACTTTTTTTTAATAATTTTCTATTTATACAAAATAACCATTTTTTATTTTAAATTGTTGTAAAAAATTTAAAACTGAAAAAATACAATAATTCATTATTATTCATTCATTATTCAGTCTTGACAAAACATCTTAAGTTGAGATAAGATTTACATTTCCATAGATATTGTTGGTTTTTTAACCAGTTTTTAACTGTCCTGAAAAATTCGAGTTAAGTTATTTTATCAAAAGTACACAGATATAATGTTAATATTTCATCTTTTAATCAAATATTTATCATAGAACACAACTAGAAGATTATGTGAGTGGCATTTCAAACTAAATTTTCAAAAAAATTACACTTTTTTCGAAAAAACAAAAACAAAATTTATGTATTTTGTTGTTGCACTATCTACTTATTCATCTATGAGACCTACAATAAAAACTAAAATTAACTTTGAGAAACATAACCAACTCAAACAAAACATTAAAGACAACTAAATGAATTCTTATTATTTTTTTGGAATTTTACTATGGATTTTGATATTATTTTTGTAACCATTTCTGAATGGATTCGCTTTTTCTTAAAGCAAAAAATATTATAATCTTTTTTCCTTTCTTATATTAGACATGTGCACGATTGTGAACCGATACTTTTACTAAGTGTAAAATAAAATATGCGAATACAGAATACTAACATTTATATGAATTTATACACTTTAGGGTGATTCCCGAAAGTGGCCTTATATGGGTGCTATGGTAAATTATGGAGCGATCTCCATAAAATTGTCACTGTGATTTCTACTTATATAAAACTTATTTGTGTCTCTGATACTAATACATTTATGTGATTTATGCACGTTAAAGTGATTTTGGGAAGAGGGTTTTATATGGGAGCTGTGTCAATTATGGACCGATCTTCATGAAATTTGGAGCAAAGATTGATACTTATACAAAACTTCTTTACACCGAATTTCATTAAAATAATGCTATATTGCATTTGTGATCATTAAACCCCAATTCCGTTACGACATTTTTACGGGGGCTAGGTGAAATAATGGACCGATCATGACCAATTTCAATAGGCTTCGTCCATGTGTCATGAAAGTCTTACGTTGAATTATCATCAAAATTGCAACCTGTACTTTGTCAAAAAGGTTTACATGGACAGCCAGCCAGACGGACGGACGGACATCGTTTGATCGACTCAAAAAGTGATTCTGATTCGATTGGTATATTTTAAGGTGGGTGTTGACATCATCACAAACACATAATAAACCAACCAGCTATGATGATGTGGGGTATAAATACAGCCTCTTACTCTCTTCTTCTCAAAGAAAGAAAGTCGAAAGTTCTATCGAATACTTTAGAAGTTCTATCGGATATTTTAGAGGTAGGATCAGGTATTCTTGAAGGCCTTGCTATAGAAAGTAGGTTAGCATGAGGTGTAAATAGACCTTCTAAAAGGCCTGCACGAAGGAGGCCTTGAAATTTTTACTACTGGGTCTTGTTATTTAAATTCATAAAGTTCTAAATATTTAATCCTGGCAAATTTATATATACATAAATATTTATGTGCATATACAAGTATGAATGTATGTACATGTGTATATATGTATATAGAATTTAACATTTTCTTGGCATCTAAGGAACTTTGGGCTAAATATCCATATTTTTTATAGCATTGTTGACAAGTATGTCTTAAGTTCAATTGATCAAACTCATTTCAAGTACATACATACACACATACATACATACATACATATAATCTAAATTTTTATGGATTTATATAAATGTTAGGGTATGTATGTTAGTTTGATAAAAAAAACCCGTATTTTGAAACAAAAGGAATCAATTTGTGTTGTTGTACAACGACACGACAAATTGTAGACTTGATAAAAAAAAAAGAAAATAAAGTAATATAAAATACAAAATGACGTTAAAATATTGAAAATTCAATTTGTTTTAAGTGAATCGCTAGATTTGGGGGTTCTATTTTTATAATTCCCTTTTTAACAAAAACACATTTACAACCAACTAACACACCTACAATCTGCTATTCAAACATACTTACACTCTAACAACACTAGCACAACATTTTAACAAAATGCTCTACTTCTTCTTTTTATTTATTTGATTTTATTTTATTTTATTTTATTTTCGAAAACATTACTTACAAATGTCTATAATGGCATTCTGCTGTTGTAGGAGTGTTAAAAGTTAAAGAGACGGTTACAAAAACGAAAAAAAAATATATTTATATATACTCGTATGTAATAAAAAGAAAACAAACTAGAATGAAATATAAAACGAAAAGAAATAATGAAATGTTACTGATTATATTGACATTAAAATAAAATTGTAAATAGAACATCATGCTACATGCTACAAATATTATAAACTTGTACTATAAACTAGTACATACCACTCACTACACCCCGTATTGCATTAAAAAAAAAAAGAACAAGCGTGATGTTTTCGTTTATTTCTTCTCACATCCCTACAATCAAAAAAAATATGTGTGACTCTTTGAAATCTTACATAATTATATTTTGGGGCTTTAAATTTAACTAACAATTTCCGTTAACTTTTATTCTTAGACATTTTTTCGAGTGTAGACTCGAAGCAAGAAAATTACTTTTGTTGCCATTTGCTCTTAAGGAGGTTTTTTAAGTGCTAAAAATACTTTTTTTCAAATCATTTTGGAATTGAAATCAAAATGTTTTTCATCTATTGTTGTTACTGTTGCCGCTGTAAGCAAAGTCAATCATATGGAAGGAAGGGTGTGTGCTTCTGATGCAGATTATTTATTAAAAGAAAAATTCGATTATTGACAAAGGGGTTTAAATTAAATTGTAATTGAAAAGTTTTAAATTTTTATACATATTTGAAGGGTAAAACTAATAAAAATAGTAAACTTTTAATATTCCTTTCTAAGTCTCACCAAAATTCTCACAATTATATTCCTAATATTTTTCAGGATAAATACACTCATAGTGCACGAAAATTGTATCTTTATTTATTGTTATATTATACACTGGTCAGCAAAAAAAAAAAAAAAATCTTAAAAAATATTAATAAATAGAACTGTTTCCGTTTTCCTCATTTTTCTATCACCGGTTTTTTTAATATGCACGACTAATAAGACCCCATTATTAAAGCGGTCACACTAATATATTTCACAGTACTTCTAGAAGGGTTTGTTCGATTTAGGTGGGGAGAGTATAAACATTTGAAAAATAATTTAATGAAATTTGGTACAAATATCTTTTAAGATTCAAGGATGAAGCTTATTGCAATTAATAGGGATTAAGCGATTATAATATAGCAGTTATATATATATTTTTATAGGTTTTGTATTGTATCAAATTTCACTAAGATCGCTCCATAATTGACCATATAAACTCCTCTTCAGAAAATTAGTTCAATTTTATGAGGATTATGACCATAGGTACCATATAAAGTCCCTTTCGGATATTTCCCTAAAGTGAATAAATAGCACAATAAAGTACGCATGTTGCATAGAAATAAGCACTACAATTAAGGCAAGTGTCGGTCCTTAATTGACCAAAGGTTATATATAAGACGTCTTCCAGAATTTATATACACATTCACAATGGTGTAGGTTATCATATGGTTGGGCTTGACCAACTCTATCTTTCTTAACTCTTATTTTTTATTTCCTAAATAGTTTCGGAATATATTTAAAATTTAGCTTCGGAAAATATTTTGCTTCTAAGGTTCTTTAAAAATTTTAAATGGAAAAAATATCTACAAAGCTATGTATACTACGAATAAAATAATCATGAAAATTGATAGATAAATTCTGATTTTATTTAGAAGAAATTCTCCTTAAAAAAACCATACACTATGCAATTTTAAATGTATGTATATGTATGTATATATATGTATATATATATATTTGCTTTATTTTCCCCCTAATGAATATTTCAGAACTTAAAAGATCAAATTCTAACGACAAATGTGTGGTTAGAACACGAGTGGCAGGATCACAAATTCAAATGGGATCCTTCGGAATATGGTGGAGTAACAGAGTTATATGTCCCATCAGAACACATTTGGCTGCCGGATATTGTATTGTATAACAAGTAATTAAAATTAAATTACAAGAAAAGAAACAAATATTAAATAGAAAATATGTGTATATGAATTTTTAGTGCTGATGGTGAATATGTCGTTACAACAATGACAAAAGCTATTTTACATTACACTGGCAAAGTGGTGTGGACACCACCTGCCATTTTTAAATCATCCTGTGAGATCGATGTGCGTTATTTTCCATTCGATCAGCAAACCTGTTTTATGAAATTCGGTTCTTGGACCTATGATGGTGATCAAGTAAGAAATGAAATAGATTTGTTATTTAATGTTATAATTTAGAAATAAAAACTAAAATAAAAATTAATGTTAATTATTTATTTTATTTATTTAAAGATTGATTTGAAACACATTAATCAGAAAAATGACAAGGATAATAAAGTCGAAATAGGTATCGATTTACGTGAATATTATCCCAGTGTGGAATGGGATATTTTGGGTGTTCCAGCAGAACGTCATGAAAAATATTATCCCTGTTGTGCTGAACCATATCCAGGTAAGCAAATTTTTTGTTATCTATTTTTTTAGCAATTCTTTAAACAAAAATTAAAATACATTATGCATATTTATTATACCCTTCACCTCAGATATAAAGGCATATATAAGCTTCTCATTTCCAAAAAGTATATCGGTCAAAACCAATTTTTAAAGTTTGCGAAGCCCCTATATAAGATAGAGACTTTGTTCTTTCATAGAAAATTCGGAATTGGCCTTTTGAAGCCCTTGTTTATGCTACGAACTTCTTTCTTACGCAGATCTGTCACCAAATATTTTTCTCGAATTTCGAATTTCCCAATGAATCTAAGCGATCCATAAATTTTCAAAATACCCTTTTAGTCTTGAGTTTTGGGATTGTTGTTATTTCATTAACTTCAAAATAGGTTACTTTTTTATATAACATCTCAACACGGGTGAAGAGTGTATAAGATTCGGCACAGCCGGATATAGCACTCTAACTTGTTCATGAAAGATATTTATTGTTTAAAACCACATAACGATATTTAATAAATTTTAGTTGGCTGAAATATAAATAAAAAACACATTTGATTTTTTGAAAAGTTTTCAAAATAAAATATGAATAATCAATACTTATTCTGTATAAATATTTCTGCAGTTAATTTTCCGAAGGACTTAATGGAAATACTTTTATTGGGGCAACACACAATTTCTTATACAACATAAAATTGTAGCTATATTATTATGCCCTAAACTTTTAAAACAACTCACATAATTCTCGTAAAAAACATTATTTATATATTCGTATGTTAAAGACATTTAAGATAAGCCGAAAACATATTAAAAAATTTTTTGTGATGCTATTAAAAAGTTATTTTGTTTTGCAAATAAGACAAGTTATAACAAAAAACTAAAATTCAATTGTTATTATTTTATTTTTTATTTTGTGTTGTTGTCATTTAATGATTGAAATCCAATGGGATTTAGTGTTTTATCAAAATATACTCATACTTCGGTTCTTAGTATAATACCACAAAACAAATACACAGACACGCATATTTATACATACATGTGGAATAGATACGAAATCATACAGATTCAACATTCAACCGTTCACTCATGCAGAAAATCTCACATATATTGCATACGAGTGGTGCTATTTACGAGTATATTTTACGAAACGGCAAAATTATACAACTTGTGTTAAATCTAATAACGGAATTATAAAATATTAAGTTTCTAAGATCTTACGTTCTCACTTTAAATTTTACAATAAAAATTTTTAATGCAATGAATTTTTTATAACTTTCGATGTGGATTAATGGAAAAGCAATACGTTTTTTAGTTCGAATTAACTTTTAGAAATGAACCTCCATATTGGGCCACCTTATATCGCTGGTATGCGTAATACAATCATTGATTCTATTGGCTCCAGAATGAATTTTGGTAAGGACTTCTAAAAACGGTAATTTGGCTCAAAACAATGATATTGTGTGATTGAGAAATTCCAGGGCATTAATTCCAGTAAAAAGTATTTAATATTGCATAAATATTTGAGTGTCCAGAATAGTTTTCTCTTTTAACCTTATATAAGTTTACAATAGTTTAAAATGGATGCGCGATGATTTTTTCAAAAAAAAAAAAAAAAAAAAAAAAACGAAGAAAAAATTCACCCTATGTAACTCGGATCATTTTCCACAAAGATAATTCTAGATATTACACATTGTTTGAAAAAACCACATATATTATCAACACCACCGCGATACAACCCTGCTTTATATAACTCCAGTGCATTATCCAATATCAGAATATATTGTGTGGCCAACTTATTTCGACATTTGGAAAATCGGTTATTGTAACAAAAATACATTTTTTTGCTTAAATTAAATTGGGAAAACTGCCTTAAGACTCGGTTCAAACGTATCAAAAAAGGTATTTACTGTCAAGAATCTACTCTACTCTACTCTACTCTAGGAAACAATTTTGTTATTTTCAAAAAGAAATATTACTGTTTTATACTTTTTTCGCAAAATATAAAAGACACCTCTCGTATATCTTTGTATATACATGTAAAATACAAACAAAGAAAGTTATGTTTATAGAGATTCAAGTACTTTTTATAGATAAATTTAATTGCATATGTGTTTGTAAACTATATAGATATAAACGTACTTTTTTTCAAACAGAATTTCAAATGTAGGTTTCTTTTCGTACGCCTATTTGATCTCAAATGGGTAAGCAATCTGTCAACAGAATTCTAAAAGACTTTTTAATTTTTGTTTTCTCGATTCTAAACCTCAACTCATAAACTCTTAAGGAAGTGAATTTTAAATAATCATCCTTTATTGTTAAACAAAAGTTTATGCAATTCTTGTGCAACATGTTTATTAAGGCTTTAAATACATTTTGGTACTAACAACACAAGATCTATATTATTTTATTTCAAAATTTGCAAAATTTGCAAAAATTTACAAAAAAAAAAATAATAATATTAATTTATTTTTAGATATTTTCTTCAACATAACACTACGACGTAAAACACTCTTTTATACAGTCAACTTGATCATACCCACTGTTGGAATTTCATATCTATCGGTTCTAGTATTTTATCTGCCAGCCGATTCTGGTGAAAAAATTGCTTTATGTATTAGTATTCTGCTCTCGCAGACAATGTTCTTTTTACTGATATCCGAAATTATACCTTCCACGTCGTTAGCTCTGCCGTTGCTGGGTAAATATTTACTATTCACCATGTTACTGGTAGGGCTGAGTGTTGTCATTACCATCATTATATTGAATATACATTATCGTAAGCCCAGCACACATAGAATGGCACCGTGGGTTAGGTCATTCTTTATAAAACGGCTGCCGAAACTGCTGCTAATGAGAGTGCCAAATGATTTGTTGCGAGACTTGGCAGCCAGCAAAGTCAATTATGGCATGAATTTTAATAAAACCAAATTTGGTAAAGCCTTAATGGACGAGATGAACATAAATTCCGGAAATTCAAGTCCAGACTCTATACGACGCATGCAGGGTCGTGTAGGTAATGGTCTAAACAGTACATCGGCTACAAATCGGTAAGTTTTATTTGGTATTATTAAATTACTTTTCCTCGCAAATCATTTGCATATAATTTGAAACATCTAAGGTTTTATCTTATTTAAGATATTATACTATTTGCTTTTAAAGAAAAGGTATATAAATTGCTCTGATTATATATTTATTAAATTCTCAAACTTAAATTTTTACCTAAAATTTAAATCACTGATTTCGTTATTTATTTCTCTTAAAAAAATATATAGATTCAGTGGTATGATGGGCGTATTAGGTGGAGGTCTTAGTACTCTAAGTGGGTATAATGGTTTACCTTCTGTTTTGTCGGGCCTGGACGATTCACTAAGTGATGTGGCTCCACGTAAAAAATATCCCTTTGAATTGGAAAAGGCCATACACAATGTCATGTTTATACAAAATCACATGCAACGTCAGGATGAATTTAATGCAGTAAGTATTTATTTAGTCAAATATAATATCAAGTGTACATATATATATATATATATATATATATATATATATATATATATATATATAAGTATTAGACTACTCCAAGGAAAGCCAACTTTCAAATTTCGATCCTAACATAGTGTTTTTAATGTTGCTATTATCACCTATTTTTTGTAATTTAACGTAAGGGAATCATAATTTAAACATAATTATATATCCAACAAGATAAAAAACAAGCTAAAATCGATCAGAAAATATTAAAGTTATTAGAGATTCCGCCGACCATTACCCGTTTTCGAGCAGACAAATTTTTAATTTTTTTAAAAATTTTAAAACAAAATGCTATTTTTAGTCAAACAACTAAAACAAATTTCAAAAAAGTTTGCATAAAACTATGCTGTTTTATGGAAAACACCACAAGAATTGAAATTAAAAAATAATTTTGATCAATATCTTCTTGGCGATTTTCGTGTGTTAGTCAATTTGTTTGTACTAAAAAAATGTGAAAAAGTAAAAAATTTCCCCATATACATGCACTCTACAAACTTCAGGATCGATGCGACACAATATGCGATTCCAAACTTTTGCATATTATGTTTTCACATCAAAAACAACAATCTTAGGGAGAGCTGCGGTCGAAATTCGAGTCGCATTTTTTTTTTTTTTTTTTTTTTTTTTTTTTGAAGCAGTCTAATAAGTATATATGTATGTAGTATGTATTTATACAAAAGCAAATAATGAACTGAGTATGACTATTTCGAAAATTGATTGCATTTTTAATTAAACTTTTATATATTCTATGCAAATATTGCCAATACAGTAAAAACTGTAAAAATAAATTATATATTAATGTTATAAATTTCTTCTCCAAACAGACAAAGATTCGATATTATTAATATGTTGATGTTAATAACTCGAGCTTTTACTGTTCGAATAATCGTTGAAGAAGCAATATAATCAATTTTAAGAAGTTTTTTCATTTTTCTAATTTTTTTTTTCTTTATTTTTCATTTATTCCTTGAAATAATTTGAAGGACTGGCTGACTGACTGACTGGCTGAATGACTGCACTATACATTGTACATAGAGAAACCACATATAAAGAATATATGTATATAAAATAATATGATAGAAGCAATAGTAGTGGTAGTGGTTTGTATTTATGAAGTTTGTTTTTGCAATAAAAAATAAAGAATGGTAAAACAAATACTAGTTACTTTCAGTTCAATTTCTGACTGTCTAGAATTCTCTAACATTACTACTCACATACATTAGAACCTATGTATTTACATAGAGAGTAGACCACGGACAATGCACTGAACAAAAAAAAAAAAGAAAATAATAATCCAAATAAAAGTTTATACAATTTTAATTAACAATACACCAAAAAGAAGATGATGGCGGCGATGAGTTCAAATAAATCAATTGATATTGATTCAATTTTAAAAAGCATTAAATTAAATAGTACTTAGTAGATTCTCTATTTTAATTTGTATTTTTTATTTTAACTCTTGTTTCTTTTGCTTTGAAAACGAAAAAAAAAGTTTCCAGTGTATTTCCATCGATTACAATCAAATGTATCTAAATGTGTGCAAATGTCGGCTATATAGTTTGTATACATTTGGTATTCGGCCTCGATTTAATCCGCTTTTAATTGCTTTTGTTTCACTTGATTGGCTAACAATTTATTTGCTTTAGACAACAACAACAACAACAACAAGAACACTAGGGTTGTTCCTCAAACTTGGCCAACATTTTTCATGTTGAAACCAATATTTATCAAGAAAAAGAATAAGGTAAAAAAAACAGCCAGAAATAAAATATTAAACTGTGAAGTAAATACTGGCAAGATATGATTTGTGTAGTCTTATGTATATAATAGATTTATAAGCAATATGTCAATCATCATTATGATGACTGAAAGGCTAACAGCCAGGCCAGCCAACAGAAAGAAACAGACAAACTAAGAAGTTTGATTAATTATGACCATTTACGTTAAAATCCCTCCAAAGGAACCGTGAATAAATATAAATGTGTATACACTACTTAATCACTCATTCGTTTACTGTATATGTATATGAAATGATTTTAAAATGACTTTTAGCACTTTTTTAATGAACTCAAACATAAAAATAAACAAGCATTTATTTTATTTACTATAAATGATTGCCAGCAATAATAAGCTAACTATCCTCGCTCCTTCTTACTTCTATTCATCTATCCATTCATTAATTCATTCATCTATCCGACCAACAAACCAATCAATTTACCAATGAGTCATAGCACAATGGGCCAAAATTTAATTTTTTTGGAAATAAATTTGCAAAAATTATAATTTTTGTGTGTGTGTGCTTTTTTTCACGAAAAAGTGTTTACATTCTTTTTACTCTAAAATAAAATTTTCTTTAAGAACATATTTTAAAATTTTACACTTTTCTAAAAGACATCTTCACAAAAATAATCATAGAATTAAAAACAAGCCCAAAAACATAATAAGACTAAGTGTAGACCCTCCCGAATTTGACTTATTTTGTAGCAACATTTCTAATTTAGCATATATGTTCTATAATCCCAATGCATGAATTTAAATAACAAAATGCAATTACTGAAATTTTAATATGTTCTAAAGAGCTTCACAACGGTTTTTTTTCAGACCTACAACAAATGTGTACTTTATAGACAAAATTAAAAAAAATGTCATTTTAGATTTTCTGCGAATTATGAAATTCCTTTTATAAAAATCTTATTTTCTTACACTTTATCGTTTTAAATGATGAAGTCTACAATCACCGAATATTTAATTAAAATATATTAAACAAACAACGACTTTATTACAGATAAAATATTTATTGTTTCTTCAAAACCCTATTTTTTACATATATTTTACTTTAATTCCGAAAATCTGAAAAACTATATTCAAAAAGATTGAAGTCAATACATTTTATAGAAGCAAAACTACGCTAAACATTTTAAAGTTTAATATTTTTACTTTCTTAATTCTGGCCCACTGTGCATTGCAGAGAACTTGTTTTAGCATGCATAAATATTTTTGGAAAATTTCCATTAGAATGACAGATAAAGAGGAAGCAACGTAATATATATAATGTTTTAAACATTAAATAGTAGTAAATATTTATTTATTTTGCACGTGCGAGGTTTGATCGTTTTAAGAAAAATTTTTTTATAATTATCAAGTTTACAGCATATTATGCTAATAAGACTAGTTCCCTTTAATGCAAGACATTTGTATACCTATTTGTATATTTTTTTTTTGTACAACTGAAGCACTAGTGTTTTGCCAATATCTTGATGTATTTGGTTGTTTTTGTAAACAGTATTTCAAGTATTTGTTTCTAATGAACACTGGTTACCACAGTATTTGAAATCACTCATATACACGAAGTATTTGCTTTGCTTCGTTTGACAAACAGTATTTATTATTCTTCTTGGTATTTACTTTTCAATTTGTCTTGTACAGTACCCTACAAAATGTTTTCAAATTATTGCAAAATAAATATTATACATAGTCTCGATAAAAATATACATATTAAACGTAGTAGTTGAAATTGATCATTATTTTACAATCCAACCTCGCATGAGTATAACAAATATATATCATCTGTGTTTATGTGTTCAGTTGTTTTATTATATACGTACTTCAGATTGTGAACTGTGAATTTTAATCTTCTATTAGGCAAGAACAAACTTTGACAATGAAGCGTTAAATTGGTTTTCAAATAAAAAAAATACTTATACTTATACTTATACTTATACTTATACTTATACTTATACTTATACTTATACTTATACTTATACTTATACTTATACTTATACTTATACTTATACTTATACTTATACTTATACTTATACTTATACTTATACTTATACTTATACTTATACTTATACTTATACTTATACTTATACTTATACTTATACTTATACTTATACTTATACTTATACTTATACTTATACTTATACTTATACTTATACTTATACTTATACTTATACTTATACTTATACTTATACTTATACTTATACTTATACTTATACTTATACTTATACTTATACTTATACTTATACTTATACTTATACTTATACTTATACTTATACTTATACTTATACTTATACTTATACTTATACTTATACTTATACTTATACTTATACTTATACTTATACTTATACTTATACTTATACTTATACTTATACTTATACTTATACTTATACTTATACTTATACTTATACTTATACTTATACTTATACTTATACTTATACTTATACTTATACTTATACTTATACTTATACTTATACTTATACTTATACTTATACTTATACTTATACTTATACTTATACTTATACTTATACTTATACTTATACTTATACTTATACTTATACTTATACTTATACTTATACTTATACTTATACTTATACTTATACTTATACTTATACTTATACTTATACTTATACTTATACTTATACTTATACTTATACTTATACTTATACTTATACTTATACTTATACTTATACTTATACTTATACTTATACTTATACTTATACTTATACTTATACTTATACTTATACTTATACTTATACTTATACTTATACTTATACTTATACTTATACTTATACTTATACTTATACTTATACTTATACTTATACTTATACTTATACTTATACTTATACTTATACTTATACTTATACTTATACTTATACTTATACTTATACTTATACTTATACTTATACTTATACTTATACTTATACTTATACTTATACTTATACTTATACTTATACTTATACTTATACTTATACTTATACTTATACTTATACTTATACTTATACTTATACTTATACTTATACTTATACTTATACTTATACTTATACTTATACTTATACTTATACTTATACTTATACTTATACTTATACTTATACTTATACTTATACTTATACTTATACTTATACTTATACTTATACTTATACTTATACTTATACTTATACTTATACTTATACTTATACTTATACTTATACTTATACTTATACTTATACTTATACTTATACTTATACTTATACTTATACTTATACTTATACTTATACTTATACTTATACTTATACTTATACTTATACTTATACTTATACTTATACTTATACTTATACTTATACTTATACTTATACTTATACTTATACTTATACTTATACTTATACTTATACTTATACTTATACTTATACTTATACTTATACTTATACTTATACTTATACTTATACTTATACTTATACTTATACTTATACTTATACTTATACTTATACTTATACTTATACTTATACTTATACTTATACTTATACTTATACTTATACTTATACTTATACTTATACTTATACTTATACTTATACTTATACTTATACTTATACTTATACTTATACTTATACTTATACTTATACTTATACTTATACTTATACTTATACTTATACTTATACTTATACTTATACTTATACTTATACTTATACTTATACTTATACTTATACTTATACTTATACTTATACTTATACTTATACTTATACTTATACTTATACTTATACTTATACTTATACTTATACTTATACTTATACTTATACTTATACTTATACTTATACTTATACTTATACTTATACTTATACTTATACTTATACTTATACTTATACTTATACTTATACTTATACTTATACTTATACTTATACTTATACTTATACTTATACTTATACTTATACTTATACTTATACTTATACTTATACTTATACTTATACTTATACTTATACTTATACTTATACTTATACTTATACTTATACTTATACTTATACTTATACTTATACTTATACTTATACTTATACTTATACTTATACTTATACTTATACTTATACTTATACTTATACTTATACTTATACTTATACTTATACTTATACTTATACTTATACTTATACTTATACTTATACTTATACTTATACTTATACTTATACTTATACTTATACTTATACTTATACTTATACTTATACTTATACTTATACTTATACTTATACTTATACTTATACTTATACTTATACTTATACTTATACTTATACTTATACTTATACTTATACTTATACTTATACTTATACTTATACTTATACTTATACTTATACTTATACTTATACTTATACTTATACTTATACTTATACTTATACTTATACTTATACTTATACTTATACTTATACTTATACTTATACTTATACTTATACTTATACTTATACTTATACTTATACTTATACTTATACTTATACTTATACTTATACTTATACTTATACTTATACTTATACTTATACTTATACTTATACTTATACTTATACTTATACTTATACTTATACTTATACTTATACTTATACTTATACTTATACTTATACTTATACTTATACTTATACTTATACTTATACTTATACTTATACTTATACTTATACTTATACTTATACTTATACTTATACTTATACTTATACTTATACTTATACTTATACTTATACTTATACTTATACTTATACTTATACTTATACTTATACTTATACTTATACTTATACTTATACTTATACTTATACTTATACTTATACTTATACTTATACTTATACTTATACTTATACTTATACTTATACTTATACTTATACTTATACTTATACTTATACTTATACTTATACTTATACTTATACTTATACTTATACTTATACTTATACTTATACTTATACTTATACTTATACTTATACTTATACTTATACTTATACTTATACTTATACTTATACTTATACTTATACTTATACTTATACTTATACTTATACTTATACTTATACTTATACTTATACTTATACTTATACTTATACTTATACTTATACTTATACTTATACTTATACTTATACTTATACTTATACTTATACTTATACTTATACTTATACTTATACTTATACTTATACTTATACTTATACTTATACTTATACTTATACTTATACTTATACTTATACTTATACTTATACTTATACTTATACTTATACTTATACTTATACTTATACTTATACTTATACTTATACTTATACTTATACTTATACTTATACTTATACTTATACTTATACTTATACTTATACTTATACTTATACTTATACTTATACTTATACTTATACTTATACTTATACTTATACTTATACTTATACTTATACTTATACTTATACTTATACTTATACTTATACTTATACTTATACTTATACTTATACTTATACTTATACTTATACTTATACTTATACTTATACTTATACTTATACTTATACTTATACTTATACTTATACTTATACTTATACTTATACTTATACTTATACTTATACTTATACTTATACTTATACTTATACTTATACTTATACTTATACTTATACTTATACTTATACTTATACTTATACTTATACTTATACTTATACTTATACTTATACTTATACTTATACTTATACTTATACTTATACTTATACTTATACTTATACTTATACTTATACTTATACTTATACTTATACTTATACTTATACTTATACTTATACTTATACTTATACTTATACTTATACTTATACTTATACTTATACTTATACTTATACTTATACTTATACTTATACTTATACTTATACTTATACTTATACTTATACTTATACTTATACTTATACTTATACTTATACTTATACTTATACTTATACTTATACTTATACTTATACTTATACTTATACTTATACTTATACTTATACTTATACTTATACTTATACTTATACTTATACTTATACTTATACTTATACTTATACTTATACTTATACTTATACTTATACTTATACTTATACTTATACTTATACTTATACTTATACTTATACTTATACTTATACTTATACTTATACTTATACTTATACTTATACTTATACTTATACTTATACTTATACTTATACTTATACTTATACTTATACTTATACTTATACTTATACTTATACTTATACTTATACTTATACTTATACTTATACTTATACTTATACTTATACTTATACTTATACTTATACTTATACTTATACTTATACTTATACTTATACTTATACTTATACTTATACTTATACTTATACTTATACTTATACTTATACTTATACTTATACTTATACTTATACTTATACTTATACTTATACTTATACTTATACTTATACTTATACTTATACTTATACTTATACTTATACTTATACTTATACTTATACTTATACTTATACTTATACTTATACTTATACTTATACTTATACTTATACTTATACTTATACTTATACTTATACTTATACTTATACTTATACTTATACTTATACTTATACTTATACTTATACTTATACTTATACTTATACTTATACTTATACTTATACTTATACTTATACTTATACTTATACTTATACTTATACTTATACTTATACTTATACTTATACTTATACTTATACTTATACTTATACTTATACTTATACTTATACTTATACTTATACTTATACTTATACTTATACTTATACTTATACTTATACTTATACTTATACTTATACTTATACTTATACTTATACTTATACTTATACTTATACTTATACTTATACTTATACTTATACTTATACTTATACTTATACTTATACTTATACTTATACTTATACTTATACTTATACTTATACTTATACTTATACTTATACTTATACTTATACTTATACTTATACTTATACTTATACTTATACTTATACTTATACTTATACTTATACTTATACTTATACTTAT
Source organism: Protocalliphora azurea (assembly GCA_932274085.1). Taxonomy (NCBI): domain Eukaryota; kingdom Metazoa; phylum Arthropoda; class Insecta; order Diptera; family Calliphoridae; genus Protocalliphora; species Protocalliphora azurea. Next base: position 2,288,380 of record OW026519.1, read on the forward strand.
ACTTATACTTATACTTATACTTATACTTATACTTATACTTATACTTATACTTATACTTATACTTATACTTATACTTATACTTATACTTATACTTATACTTATACTTATACTTATACTTATACTTATACTTATACTTATACTTATACTTATACTTATACTTATACTTATACTTATACTTATACTTATACTTATACTTATACTTATACTTATACTTATACTTATACTTATACTTATACTTATACTTATACTTATACTTATACTTATACTTATACTTATACTTATACTTATACTTATACTTATACTTATACTTATACTTATACTTATACTTATACTTATACTTATACTTATACTTATACTTATACTTATACTTATACTTATACTTATACTTATACTTATACTTATACTTATACTTATACTTATACTTATACTTATACTTATACTTATACTTATACTTATACTTATACTTATACTTATACTTATACTTATACTTATACTTATACTTATACTTATACTAATACTTATACTTATAAAGCAATTTTAGAAACAAAGATTACAATTTTTTTTTCAATTATTTTTTTATGATAAAAAAGTTTAACTCATGTCTTCTATTCCTATTATACTTTTTTAGGAAGACCAGGATTGGGGTTTTGTGGCAATGGTTTTGGATCGCTTATTTTTGTGGATTTTTGCTATAGCTTCATTAGTGGGCACCTTTATGATTTTAGGTGAGGCACCTTCCCTATACGATGATACCAAACCCATTGATGTGCAACTATCTGTAATTGCTCAGCAAATTTACAATTTAACTGAAAAGAAATCCTAAATGTTTTAACTTTCAAATAAAAAACCACACAAATTTAGCCAAAAACAGTTAAGTGTTATTGCAACAAAAACAACAACAGCAAGTGGCAACTAAATGTTAACAACAATACACAAATATTTATAATTTTAAGTAAAACACCATAAAGAAACACTAACACACAACCAAAACCAACACCAACACCTAAACACTAGATGATACACTTCTTAAAACAAAATTAAATATTTAAATATAAATTAAGAAAAAATGCCAATAAAAAAAATGTTTAAACAAAAACAAAGCTGCATTTTTACTTCTTTTTTTATTTTACTCATAATAACAAAACAAATTGTTGAAAATCCTTTAAGCAATTCTGTCATTTAAAACAACTGAGTACCCAAACACTCACTGCATGTGAAGAATTACAAAAAATTTTATATACAACAAGAATTTAACATGAATACTTAGCAACAACTAACAGCAGAAGCAGCAGCAGCAACAAAAATTGGTAAGTTTAGAAAGTATGTTAAAATTTTTGAGAATTATTTCATAATCAAGGTAATCATTTAGAGAAAAAAAAAGCAGAAAAGAACAAAAATGTACTCGCCAAAAAAAAGAAATATAAAAAAAAATAAAACCAGCAAACAAAACGACAAAAAAATCCACTAAAGTTCCTTTAGATGGAAAAATGCAAAATTAAAAAACTCAAATTGTTGATGGGAGGGAGTAAGACAAGTAGGTAAGACATAAAAAATACAACACTCTACACACATACAAATGTATATATGTATATTTCTATTTGTGGCATATTTTTTATTATTTTTTTGTGCTTTTTTGTTTTATTTTCAATTACAAATACCATTAATAATATGGCACAACCCAGCTAACCACAAACTTCGATAGTGATATCACCTTCAAATATTTCGCAAACATTTCTCTAACAAAATATTCGAGAATGACTACCGTTGGCGCTCCAAAAATGAGCTACTTAAGCTCACCTGTCGCTCACTTTGTGGCAAACAAATCTTCCGTTCTTGAGAGTTCGTTTATCGTATTAATAGTGAACCTTTAACGGTATTAATAACAAAACGTAAAAATATTCATAAATGATTCATTTTCGATATCAAAAAATATCGAAAATTATTCGATATCGATATTACTAATTTTGTTTCATTTCCATTTTATTCTCCATTTTAAAATTAAAATTTTTTAAGTAATGTTTTATTTCAAATTTAAATCAATATAAAAAATATAAAAAAAACATATTTTAAAATAATAATTCATTTAATCAACAATACAATTAATAAAGACATTTACATAAGACTGGTAATATTTGAAGCAGTTTGTGCAAATTTCAAATTCGATTTTTTTCTCACAATATTATTAATTTTTCTATTGCTCAAATCCCCATTTTTAGGGCAAAATTTCCTGAATTAATTTACAAGAAAATAAATTAGGTATTTAAATAAATATGATATTTTGCAAACATCTTTAGACAAGTAGCAATATTATTTCACAACAAACCAAATGATATCGCAATGATGTCATAACGATATCATTTCGGTGATAAAGAAGGCCGAGGATGATATAATTTATAATTCTAAAATGAAATAGGTTGCTTTGTAAAAAGTAAACTCGAAAATGATATCATAATTTTAGAAAATAATAATATTAGCAATGATATCACAGAATTTAAGCAGCGCAACCAAGATTGGTTGAATATATAATATTCTAATTATTCTATTAAAAAAATAAAATGAGATAATTGCTCCAAATAATTTTATATGTAATACGAAAACAGTTACCCTTAAAATCCAAGCTGATATTGATTCCTTTATGAAATTCTTTTTTGTTTTTCGTAATTTCATTAAATTATGTTGTAAAAAGATAATTTTCATATAATACCAGTGTTGCCAGGTGTTGAAAAAAAGAGGCTAAATTGTACTTTAAAAGAAGTCAGAAAAGGCTAAATGCCCTAAAAAAATAAGGTCAGAAAAAAGCTAATATTTTTTTTAAACTTTTTTTTCTCATTAGCCGTTTATATTTATTTAAAATTATATTGTAATAAATTTATAAACAAAACATACAACCGCTATTAACAAAATAATCCAATCAAAAGTCGCCCACAAAATTCCCATATAAATTTAGATTATATTTGATATGAAAAGTGGCTTAAAGTTTTGAAATGATTTGCCATTTTTTAATTTAATTCCTTTTTGATTAATAATTTCCAAATTTTTGGGTGATTTCTTGCTTTCTTAGATTTTTTAATATATAATAATATAAGTTATATTTGATTTTGCAGGCGAAATTTCTTGTAAAATATAATGCAAATAATATACGAAAATTTGAAAAAATTTGCAAAAGCATATAAGAAATTATATTACGCTTTGTTGAAATACACAAATATTAGCTCTTTTAAGACAATTTTTAGATCCAAAAAAAACTAGAAGCTAAAACTAAAATTTTGAGACTAAAAGTAAATTAAAAATCCTAAACTGGCAACACTGTATAATAAATCCATACAAGCAAAATAATACGAAAGTGATTCGAATTCATATTGCATAGAAGAAACATATTACCGCAATATCATATTCGTTTTATGGAAGTTTCTGGAAGATGTAATAAATATATATAAAAACTATCACTAAATAAATCTTGAAATAATATAATTAAGAAATATTTTACATCTTGCAAAAGTATTCATGCGCATAAATCTTAACGTTATAAAGCACGAAAACTAAAACGTTCACATAAAATATCAATTTTTTTTTTTTGCTAAAAGATTTCTTCAATATTATTTTAATTTTTGAACAATTTTTCGACAACTAAAAAAATTGTGACTGAAAAATAAAAGTATTGCATTCATTTTACCCAAATGATCTCAATGGAAATTATTGCGAAAGTGATAATCACCTTACTGAAAAAATGGCGATACTTTAAGGATAAAAATAATAAAAAGAAAAATTAAAATTTTATATATCTTTTCTTGTTTATTGCCCAATTTTCTTTAAACTGGTAAAAACACAATTTTAAAAAAGTATTGCTTTGGTGATTTATCGTCCAAATAATAAAAAGAAGATATTGCGTAAATTTCTTCTAGGAAAATATCTTCCAAATATTTGTAGGGATAACATACATTTTTTTCTACAAAAATTTTCAATTAATTTTTATTTCCCTGTAAATTTTTGAAGCTTTTTACTGAGGAAAAAATAATTTTTATATTTTATTATATAATTCTAAAATTATGATATCATTAATGATATTGTTTCGTATCTAGGTTTGTTGATTTACCACTATTTCTAAATTTTATTTTTATATTAAAAATTACTGAATATTTAACTAACATCATAAATAACATAACATCAATAATGACACTATATTATTCCCTTTGTTTAAATCTCTTTCATGCACAAACAAGAAAATACGCTGGTTTTCATTTAAATGAGAAATCTTCGCGAAAAAAAATTATAATTTTTCGAAACACTTAGTTTCAATATTTTATTGAGAAAAGTTGAATATACGATATCGAAATTTTTAAAATTCTTGAAAATTAGGCGAATATTTACTATCGAAATTTCTTCGTCTTTAGCTAATATCGAAACTCAGGTCAGGCGGGACGCTCAAAAGCATAATCATCATTGTCTTCACCGTCCTCGTCATCATTATCATATATTTCTTCTGTAACACCAACACATTTGTATTTATTCATGCATTGAATATATGAAGTAACAGTGAAGTACAATAAAATAGCACTATTCTTATTGCATGTAAACCATTATAATTTCTTTAATGAAATATAAAAAATAATGGAAAATCCTTGTGCCAACCAAGATATTAACATCGAAAAACATAAAATGAAACTTCGATTTTTAAAAAGCTTAAAGCTCTTGCAAGATACTTGAGCTTTGAATATTCAACTTTCAGCACGATTAACTGATAAAAATTATTGATAAACGATCCATCCAATAGAGGTCTTGTAAGATTCATTTCATTTCAAGATTTTAAAAATAATTTTCTTAAGTATGTCCTCATCACTATGCGCTCCTCCAACATTGTGTTTACATTTGTATACTTGTCACTTCATATGCTATTCAATTTGACATAAACTTGCATATAAAAAAACAGGGAGATTTCATGATGATGGTGATGAGGATGAGGATGAGGATGAGGATGAGGATTGCATATCAAGAAGATAAATACAATATTTTCTTCTTCACAATTTCTATGTATGTATGTATGTAAATTAAATATGTATGTACATATTTGCTGTGTATTTGAAAGCGTGTTCACATCATTGCATTATTTCTTTTACAATACAATGTGTGAGTTATGTTCATCATTTTTTATTTTTTTATTTCTTAAATATTAAAAATTTCAAATCGAAATAACAGATAAAACACAAAATAACAAAAACACATACAATATATACTTTATATATACTTTGAATATATTTTATACATATTTTAAACCAAAATAGCAAAGTTCATCGAAAGAAAATATTAAACTCAACAAGTTTTTTGTTAAGAATGAACAAATAATAAATATTTCGTTGAGAATATTTTACAACAAATAATTTTTAAAAGAAAACACTTCCAATATGATTATGAACAGCCTTAGTAAATTTAACAGAAATAATTATATCAGAAAAAAAAATAAAATTTTTCACATAAAAGTCGATTTGTTTACATTTTTTAGGTTCAGCACCATTAACCCGGCATCGCACAGTATTGGATTCAAGAAATGAAATAGAAATAAATCTGTCGTTTTCGAACGGCTAGACCATTTTCAATGATATTTCACAGAGTGATAGTAGAAGTACAGTGAAGTTTAAGTTTTGAACTCGGACTATATAGAAATAACAGGGACGGGTTCACAGGGTTCCAAAGTTAGACACCGCGGATATGAGAAATTTTTAAAACGATCCTGATTCATTATAACTAAAACGATTTGAAATATTTTTATAAATATATATAAAAGTGAATTTTGCTGGTCGAGATCTATAAAAACCATTGTCACATGTATAGGTTATCTATTTTTGATTACGAGATATTGGGATTCAAAGATTAAAATATTTACTTTTGGACGTGCCTTGTTGAAGTTTTTTCCCTATAGCGGGTCCAAATTTTACCTGATTTTTTAAAATATTTTTTTTCTTTTATTAAAATCAAATTTTCAATACTCGCCTTAATTTCTCAAATCGCCAAACTGGAACCAGAAAATTTTAATATTTTGTATATGATCTAATATATTTTTAGTTTTTTGTTGCTCCCTGATATTGATTGAGTAGATATAACAAAAAAAAGTAAAAAAAATATTTATTAATAAAAGCTTTCAATGATATATCTCTTAATTTTTTACATTTAATAAACGTATTGATGAATTATAGTTGAATGATACTTTTGATATTTATTTATGTAAAATTTTGCGTAAATAAACTAAAAATGTAAAGAATTTTTGTACTAAATGCAACATTTAAGTGTAAAGATAAGAGATCTTTTAGATTTTATGCAAAGTACATATTAAAAATTCTATAACTCATTCTGGTTTTTACCAGAAACCTTGTCTGTTCACTGTAAGAAAAATCTGAATATTTAGGGGAAGTGAACTAGTTGTGTAAATTTGTTATAATTTTTGGTGAAAAAAATTTACACCTTTAATGGAAAGTTTACACTATCATAAGTCGCTTACTCTGTGTTACACATCGCTTTTCGCCGAAAAAATATTTTTCCGAAAGACATTCCCGTTAAGCAACTATATAAATTACAAATAATATAAAAAATAACGTAATAAGAGTTATTTTACTTGACGAAATTTCATAACATGAACAGTCAGGTTGGGTCAAATTGACCCTTGTTGATGTTGTCGCTCAAATATCTCCACAAGCAGTCGCACTACAACTCAACTGATAACATCGAAAAGAGGTACATATTGTTAACTCCAGCTATTGTAAAAAAAAAACAATATCGTACAACCCGATGCACACTTACATGCAAATTAAAATTGTCCAGGTAAAATTGACCCCCAACCTGGCCGACGCCGTGTGATAATTGTGTGATGTCATCTTGAAGTAAGTGTTGTTCAGTATAATCATTAAGTGTTTGAAAAATTTTAACATACCAAAATTTTAATAAACTAAAACATTTGAATGACGATTTTATGAATAAAATAAACAAGAAACCAAACAAACCAGGGAGATATTGCAATTTCAAACTTCACTTTTTGGGTTCTAACGGGCAGTTAGGAAGACAGCCAATTAATTGCGGAATCATCAAATCCCATAATTGATAATTTATAAAGAAAACTGTAGTGATTTATCTTATTGAATACTGTGCTAAAATCCTTATAAAGTACATCAGTTTGCATTTGTTTTGTAAAGGCATCATTCTCAATTGTGATAAGTTTCAAAATATTAGTTATTGCAGAACGATTTTAGCATATGAGTCATATTAGTCATATTTTTGCATATTTTATACTTAAGAGAATAATTTTTCATATATTATACATTTTTTTTTAGTTACATTTATTTGCAATCTATTTACATATAAATAATAAGCAAATCTTATAAGTATTTAAAATATTACAGAAACGTTAACAAAAGATATATTCCTTTGTATCTACAAACTACTTAAGTTATTGTTGTAAGTAAATTAAAATGCAAGTACATTAAGCATTTTTTTTTTTTTATATTTTAGACATAATTTCTTAAAATGATTTTAGTTTAAAGTATAAATGGAAGATCTAGCACATGTAGTCTTTTTAGCAGTCTTACTTCGTCACTATCATCTAAAAGAGCTATAGCCAAAATATTTTCGTAGTAGCTAAGTCTGTTCAAGTATCTCATGCTGTATTTCTTTATTTCTTCCTTAACTTTGGGAATGTCAAGGTCATGATGAATGTTGTTGTTTCTAACAAACCAAGGCGCTCCTGTTATAAGTCTTAAAGTTTTAGACTGATATTTCTGAATAATATCAATGTTTGAGTACGACGCTGTTCCCCATAACTGAATTCCATAAGTCGAGATAGGTTTTAAAATTGTCTTATATAGTATTAATTTGTTGTTTAGACTCAATTCTGAACTTGGACCTAGTAGCCAGTACATTTTTCTTGTTTTTATATCAAGTTGCTTTCTTTTCAGTTGTAAATGATTTTTCCATGTTAAGCGCCTATCGATATTCATACCAAGATATTTAAAACAGTTGGATTTAGGGATCAAAGATCCATTAAGATAAACGGGTGGACAGTCACCTTCTTTAAGTGTAAGTAACATGAGTTGACTTATCAGCATTCACTTTTATTTTCCACTTTTTTAACCATACGATTATTAAATCGAGTTTTGATTGAACTATTGCTGAAGCTTCAGATGCTGATTCTTTGACCGCTAATATAGCAGTATCGTCTGCATATGTGGCAATCATAACATCCGTATTCGAAGGTATGTCTGCAGTAAATATTATATAAAGGATTGGACCTAACACGCTTCTCTGCGGTACACCGGATTTATTACGCCGATTTCTGAATTATCATCGTTGATTTTAACATAAAAACTACGTTTATTTAAGTAAGACTTCAACAATAGGTAAAAAGGTGCAGGCAGTAGTTATTTTAATTTGTATAGTAGGCCATTATGCCATACTCTATCAAAAGCTTGCTTAACATCAAGAAATACAGAAGAGCAGTATTGCCGATTTTCCAACACATCACTTATTGTTTTAACAACTCTGTGACATTGTTCAGGGGTTCCATGATTATGCCGAAAGCTAAACTGATGATCGGGTAAGATTTCTAAAGATTCTAAAATCGGAGACATTCGTTTTTTAATAAGTTTTTCAAGTATTTTTGAAAGAATGGACAGCAGACTAATAGGTCTATATGAATCAATAGAATGTTCTGATTTCTTCGGTTTTAGGATCATTATTACCTTCGCATGTTTCCATTGGGAAGGAAAGTGGGATAGCCTTAAAACAGCATTAAACAAAGTTGTGAGAAAGACCAAAGCTTTCTGTGGCAAGCATAAAAGCATAATTTTGCATATTTTACATTTAAGAGAAAAATGTTGAATATTTTGCAACCAATAGCATTTTTTACAAATTTTTCATTAGTGAAATTTTCTTTTTACTGTCATATACGTTTTTCAAATCCGTTTCCCCAATAATTTTCATCTTTTAAATTGATAGAAATTTTGTAATTTCCTGATACAATGTATTAAATTTAAATGTTTTTAGGTGCAAAAGGAAAATATTTTTTAGCAATTGCTAATAAAAATCATGTTATTTTTTATGTGCATAAAACATTTTTTTTTTAGATTATAATTTTGATTACTCTGGCAATCACAGTTTATATTTCTTTTCTCTTCTGGTTTCGCTATAAAATCGATTTTTAAGAAAATAAGAGAGATCACAATTTTTTTTTTTTTTTTCTATACCATCTCCTCTGGTTTAGATAAAAAAAAAATCATTTTTAAGTTTTTCACTCAAAAACTGATTTTTGGTACAAATTAGTGGTCAGAGATTATCTTCTTTTTGTTCTATTTGCTCTAGTTTAGCTAAAACTAGAAATAGAAAATACGAATACGAGTGATCGCAGATTTTCTTTCTTTGTAGGATGGAAAAGCAAGTAAAAGATTAATAATGTTTTGATGTGATAAATTAGAATTAAAAATTAGGCTTTTGGCACAGTTGACAGATACATTTAGGTTTAGGTTATTTTATATCGTTAATATATATATATATATATATATATATATATAACAAATATTTTTTTACTTTGCTCGGTTAAAATTTGAATATATATATATATATATATATATATATATATATATATATATATTTAATTTACTTCTAGCGTCTGTTTCATTTAATTCTTTAATAAAATAAAACAGAAAAATCACTTTATTCTTTTGCATTTAATATTATAAACTACTTAGTTTAGATTTTTATTCTTTTACTCATTTTCACATTTTTTGCTTACTTACTTGCTTTCCTGCCTGTTTTTTTTTTCCTTTCTTTTGCTTTTTTCTATTCAATTATATGGCAACAATGAATATAGAGCAATTTTATTAAGATTTTGCAGCAGAACTGGTGGATCACTTCCAATTAGCATTTTAAATTAAATTAATATTAAATTAAGATGTTGTACATCATCTCTTTCAAAACGTTACTTTGTTATACAATTCTTTTTCAGCACAAAGGATAGACGATAAAATTAACTTAAACTATGCACAATGTGAATGAGTAGGTACATATTATATAAAAAAAAAACTGTATATTATTGAAAAATTAATAAAAAAAATTTTATCCTTTTCAACCATCACTTCCTACATTTTCTTATACTTACTCATACTGTTTCTAACTTTTTTCTATCTTGCATATATTTACTATGTTCGAATGTGTCTTTGAAACACTTTATTAAGATTACTTGACATCTCCAGAGATCAAACTGCAGATTAAAAAAATAAATTCTCATAGGTGTAGAGTATATATTTGTATATAACCATAAGCAGTTTAAAGGCCAAATGAACAACCGAAATATATACTTTTGTAACGAATTAATAGGAGTTAATAATTTAGCTTTAGAATAACTATTCGTAATAATGAAAATGTTCAAATTTATATACCTAGTCACATGTTTGGAGGAGTTACCTCTATGAAAACTTTGCCTCCATCAAAATTTCCAAACGTATCTTATATCCTGTCTACCGACTCATATTCTTTTCTTGTCGGATATATAGGAGCACAGTGTAAAAATATTATCTGTGTAAATTTAAGAAACATTTTTATACCTAAAGTTTTTCAATAGTGTAATCTCAAAATAATTTTTTAATCACTACCATTCAACAATAAAATATCATCAGTTCATTCACGTAACAGTCAGCAAGATCTCCTGTTATTTCTTATTCCATGTGTATATGTATATAAAGAACGTATGTATGTACACTTTTATATATATATATATATATGTATATATATATATATAACAATGTTATAAAAAGGAATGTAATGGTTTGGCCTCTTTTTATATGTTTAACGAATAATATGTCAATGTTTTTTCCATTCTGGTATAGAAAATTCGAAAATGTTGTGGTTTTAATGCTTAAACTTGACTACATGCATTTATACGTATACAAAAACAAATCTAAATACACTTTTATTACAGACATGTTGGCTTTTATAAAGAAATACACAAGACATACACTTACTCACTCCGGTATATATGAATCTACATACTTACGTTTGTTTGGATGTACGTATTCACATCAATATACTCGTACATAGTTACTTTTATATTACAGGGAACACAAGTGTTTACATGGTCAAGATATGTGGTTGTTCAGTTGATAAGGAACATGTTTAAACACTTTCATACCAAACTAATATGACATCTTTCGTATGCAAGAATTTATATATAAAAATGTATATCTACATACATATATAAATACACACATACTTATATGAATGTATTTAAATATATATGTATATATGTGTGGTTTGGTTTTAAGCAAATTTACTTAAAATTTAGTTTTCTTTATATTTTACCTAAAGAGTCAGTTACTATACTTTTCATACATACATACATACATACATACGTACATACATACATTCATATATACATACATACATACATACGTACATACATTACACATTAGGGCATAATAAAATCTTTTGGAAATATAACTGTAACTTCTAATCGGCTGGCTAGATTTACATAAAATAGGCATTAAATAGGTATCAAATAGACGTCACAGAGGAATGTACAATTTAAAATTTTTGTTTCTTGTCCGATTTTAAATATTGGTTTTTGGAGAAACTATAAGTATTTTATCCGTAATAAAATCTTTTTTAGCTAAGATATCCTAAAGAAATTTTCAGTGGTAGTAGACTTTATTACAGAGACCGGAATTTAATAGTAAAAAACACAAACTTTTTATTTTTATTGCAAACGAAAAACAATCTTTGGTGATCAGAAAATAATAAAAATTCATCATACTATTTTTATCAATGGTTCAATTTTCTTCATTTTGATCGAAATAAAAAATATTAATATCATTTCTGATATTTATTACAAAAGTAAAAAATTATTTTTAACTTTTTTCATCGTCTGAAAAAAAAAACTCTATACAACATTTCATTGAATAAAAAAAATATTTAAAATATATTGACACAAGATGCATACAAAATTCAAATAAATAAATAAAATAAAATAGTAGAAAATATTTGTTTTGAAACAAAACCAAAAGTATGAATAAAAATCATTCATTTGATATTTTTCAATAATGATATTTATTTTATATGATATATACTTATTTTGTATTATCTGTAATTTTCTGGTTTAATAAAGCTTAGCAGCTTTTGGCATCCGTAGGTCATAATTGGTCGAATACACATTTTGTAAATAAGGATTTTGTTTTTTAAATTAAGTTTAGATCTTCTGTTGAGTAAGGGGTAAAGTGCACGACCTTATTTGATTACTTTATCACAAATATACTGCATGTGTTGTTTAAATAACAGTTTTTTATCTAAGATAATTCCTAGATATTTGATACTATCTTGCAGATGAATAAAAACTCTCCTAGAATATAATTTTTTTGTAGGAATACGTTTTTTGTGATCTATTATGTGGAAATATAATAGATTGTGTTTTACTAACATTAACTTTTATCTCCCATTTATCAAAGTATTTATAAGTAGATTTTAAACTATCTTCGATTTTTTTTTTTTTTTTAATTATTGCGTTTGACACCTTACCGCAGCAAATAAAGACAATGTCGTCAGCGTAAAAAGTTACTTCTTGATTCTTATTCAAAATTATTTCAATTAATACACAATTTTGTTCTTTAATTAACTGAAAAGGATCTATAAAATCGGATGAAAATGTTAAGCTATATATATATATATATATAAAACAAAACTAAATGCAAACAATTTTAAAATTATTACATGTAAGCTTGTTTGTTTTTCATAGGCTTTACTGAGATCTTTAAGAAAATGTAAAAATATTTGAAATCGGATAAAAAGCAAAAATTTGGCGAGCGTTTAAAAATCTATGTCGGAGGTATTCTGTTTAGAGCCCCAAATAGTTCCGCTTCTGAGGGATCTGTGGGCCCTCCCACAAACTTTTAATTGTACACTTATCAACTACGTCTAAAAGAAATTTTATGGAAATCCAATCTGACGATTAGAAGTTATAGATTTTTAATTCTGCCAACTGTTCGAGAGACCCCGTACAGTTTTATATATATATGTATATATATATATATATATATATATATATATAGTTTTTTACTTAATTTTCCTTATATCTTAAATTATCCATATCTTAAAATATAAAATCATATACTTTTAATGTCCGTTTATTATAAGACAATGAAAAATTCCCATTTTAAAATTTTTTTATCTAATTTTTTACAAAAATTTTAATTTTCAAAGTCTTCGGCCTTGGCCTGCCCTGTTGAACAATATTTTTAATTTTCTAACTTAGCTTCACGAAAAAATATGTACATATATATTTTTCAATTAAATTCGTATACATATTTCTGTAAAAACATATTTCTAAAGTTCCAACAATATTAAAGACAATTAAAATATTAATATCGTGGAAATGATACATTTAAATTTTTATAATTAGCGCTTTTGGAAGTTGCAACAAAAGGTTTTTATATAATTTGATAATTTGCAAATTTCGACCTATAATTTGATCAGAGTATTACATTATAAGCATTATTGCAAACGTCATAAAATTTCGTATCTTACAATGATGCAAGGTGTAATCAAAAAAAGAAAAAATCTTAGTACATATTATTTTTTTTTATTTCGGCTTTTCAAATGTGACGCATAACTTTTTTGATATTTTTAAGATGCTGAAATCTTTTTCTTTTTAACGATACCAATATTTGTTATAAAAACTTACGGTTTAGTTAATGCCACAAAACCCATTTTTTTTGCCCCAATGTGCATTGTACATAAATGTATGTATGTGTGCATGTTGGTTTCACTTTAATGTTTAAACATTGAAGGAAATCGTTTGTTTAAATGTGTAGTTAATGTGAGCCTATTATTTTTTCTTTTTTTTTATTTTTTGGCAACAAACGATAACAGCATTATGTCGAAACAAGAAGTTTCATGAAGAATAATGATTTCGACCTAGCAAGAGTTGATGTTAAAAAGTTATTAATATTTAATTTTATATATTGTCACTAGAAATTTGTCTACAAACATGTATTAAGTATGTATTAGTATTATATTATTATACATATAGTTTATAAAGAAAAATATACATTACTCAAATATTTCACCATACATACGTAGTATGTACTTTGTACATATTTCAAATTATAAGGAATTTCTACTCCACAGGGCGAAATATTATACATGTGTTTATGTATAAAGGGTGGTCCGAAGTGCTTTTTGACATTTTTTTTAAACGCTATAATATGACTAGTTTTTGCAATATGGAAAAACTAATGACACCCAATTAAAGGTGATTACCTATGGTTTTGACCCAAATAAAAATAATGTTGAGTTTTTATCCACTTTGGAATGATTTGGGATTTTATCTTATAACCTCACTTTTTAATTTGGATACATATTAATGTATGTGCTACACAAAGGTTTTCAGTTAAATTCAAAATGTTTGTACAAAAGCTTTAAGTATCGAAGATCTACTAAACACTGATTTTTTTGGAGCATAAAACATCTTTAAAATGTTTAGTTATAGCGAAAACATATCTCAACATCTTTAACATCAAATCTGCATGAATTGAAATTTAGGAACGTATAACCCATATACTACAATAATGATTGATAGCCAGACATAGTTCTTGCTATATTAATTGGTACAAATTGAGGGTGATATCTCTAAATAGCATCATTTAATATTATCCGTAACATACCAGCAAATAACCAACCGAAACGAAAAAATTATGTCCGAATATATCTTGAGACCTGAATTGCTCTAAATGATACAAAAACTTGGTTTTATAATATTTTATAATTTATTGATCAATTATGTTCAATATTTTGAAGGTATTCAGATGATCATTTATTATTATAGAAATGTATACACCTTTTAAGTTAATTTACTCTTATTTGTGTTATAGTTATCTCGTGATTATGTTTTACTTCAATTTTACGCAAAAATATTTTGCAACTCTTAATTTCCTAACAATATCGGTGAAAAAATATAAGAAATTCTACATAATTTCTATAAACTCGTTTATTTTTTTTTTCACTTAATGATCAAATTTACAACAAATTTAAAATATATAATTATTTCTCCCAAATGTACACGTAGGAATTATAATTGGCTCCATTATTAAAATGTACTAAATATTTTTCTCCTTTCTTTCTATTTTTGTTATAACTTAGTATACTATTTTACACATATATTACTTGGACATATATTAGTTACGTCCTGTAAGAATTATGAAAATATATTTATTAGTTTCTAAGTTATTGCATTTTGAAAATGACAAAAAGCACTTTGGACCACCCTTTAAACATAAGGATAGCTCCATAATATACAGATATTAAAAGATTATTAAAATTTACTCGTTTATAAAATACGACATATCAAAATTTTTACCTCTTAATACTCGTAAGTTGCATATAAAGTTTTTTTTTTTATATTTTTTCACAGAAAATTTAAATTTGCGAAATGTTTATATGTACAAATGAATTGGATCTATAAGCTCAAACTATTACAACATAAATGTTAGAAAGTTTTTGGTATGTAAAGCCTTCAAATTTAAAGACATTTTCCTTTATTTTTCATTTAAATTTCAATCGCTTTCAAATACAAAGTTATAATGAAACTTTAGTAATTACCTAAATGAATTTCTCCATTTTTAGGACTTGCTATTAGTTTAAACTTTATTCGAATTTTTAAAAAACATTTTCTATATTGATGCATTTTATTTTTTTAACATATAAATTCAAAAAAAAAACTTAAACAAAAAATAAATAAACATTTTTGAAATGAAACGTTTCAACATTATAAAAGGAGCCATCTTAATATATTAATTATTTAATGGCTATCAAAATAATAAAATTCAAATATACATATACCTATTTTCTAAAAAATTTTCTACAAAATTCTTTTGAAGGTAATCGAATTAGATTTTTCTATAAATAACCAATTCTCTGCCACTTTTTTTACATTTCCTAAAATTAACTTTAATTGCAAGACAAAAATTTATCATCTAGTATCATTCATTGCATCATACATGTGCATATAGTTACATATTCTATGAATACCCTTAACAAATTACATATATTTTCTTTTAACTTATTTATTGTTATATTATTTTTATGTTTTTTTTTTAATCAATATTTCTCTTTAATTATCCAATTATAAAATATTTTCTTTTAATTACATAATTTACCAATTTCTTTAAATTACATTTAACTAGTTATTTTTGTTCAATATATGCTGAACAAGATCTCATAATAAAATGTAAAATTAAGTTCTTAAGCAACAGTGGAAATGTTTAGTTCAATGATTTTGGAAAAATAAATATTGAAAAAATAAATATTGAAAAAAAGAAAATAATAAATAATAATAAACTGTTAAAGGTTTTTCTTTTTTTATTTTTATTTTTGGTTAGACAGTAAAACGTTTTATGTATAGAAATGAAGTGAATTTCAAATCGAACAAATTTTAAAAACGACCTTGTAATGAAAGTTCTTAAAAACATTCCTATAATATATACTTCATTCTTTAATTACTAGTTATTTCTACGAGAACAACTCTTAAATAAAGATAAAACTGCACTTAAATAAAAATAAAGCTGCACTATTACAAATTTGAAAAGAAAATTGCTTAATAAATATTTTAATTAAATTAAAATGTTTTAACTATTAGAACATTTTTATAAATATCTTAAAAAATTACTTAACCCAATGTCAAACAAATTTATGAGGGAATGGATCATATATTACCAAAGAATATTTCATGCTGATCTTATTGAGTTCTTTCGGATGTCTTTCTAAAAAATTAACCTTTGATCCCGATAAGTGCTCTATTAGCATTCTTCAAATAAATTAAATTATCTCTACTGATACTTTAAGCTAAAAGCTAAAATTTCCCAATCTGCACTTCTCTAAAATTTTATGAACTTTTCAAACATAATATTCTTACTATAACAAAATAAAATATCAAATTCACTAAAAGATTCCCGAAGAATCTGTGAATGGATTTAGCTTATATTGCACAATATCATGGAAAATATTCTCAAGATTGTTGTTGTGAAATTGTGTTTATAATAGTGCTAAGCGAATTGAGAACGTACTTTTTATGTAGATGTATGTGTGAGTTCCTAATTTTTAAGATAATAAATTTGTGCATTTGCAGTGTAAGAAATTTTCATTATTTTCCTACATTTAATAATGTGCACGTAAGTTGAAAACTTAATAATCGAATAAATTAATAAACGAGTTTCTACTTATTTATGTAAAAATAATTTTTGTGTAAAATTTGTTTTTTTTTTATCCAATGTCGTTGCACAAGAAAATAAAAATATTAAACAATTTTAACAAGGTATATGTTATATAAACCTTTTTTATTTCGCTGAAAACTCTTTAAAGTTATATAATATTTATGAACTGAAACTAATAAATATATGTAAACAGTTTCTGTATTTGGCCAAATCTACTGCTATTGAGTGAAATTTTTGTTGCTCAAATACACTATTATATTTCCAATGGCTACATAGCCCTTTGGAAACGATTTTGACACTTTATTGTACCATTTTTTTCCTATTATTTATTAATAAATATACATTGGTCGGCAAAAAATCATCCCCTAAAGACGATTAGTTTTACTATATGGATTTTGATGTGCTAAACTCGAATCTGCTTTCAGTTTTTTCCATCAGGTCTGGATTTTTTTATGGACGTGTCTAATATTCAGCCCATAATAAGGCGCATATTTCACAATAACTCAAAAATGATGTGTACAATTTATATAAATGATAGAAAAGATACGGACTAAAAATGTCTTCAGCCCATCATTACATAATTTTTTTCGGAGTTACTTAGAAATTCCAACAGAAAAAAAATTATTTTCTTGCAAAATTGAAGTTTTTTAAGTTCTTTTTAAAAGTGAAAACGCAAAAATATTTATTTTTTATCTTTAACATAAAACTGGTAATGCTAAGAATTGAATAAGCCATGTATCATCAAAATTGATACAAAAATCTTTATTTTAATCACAGTTAAGTGAAAATACCCACATATACTTACAATTAAGTGGTATTACACTTGTGGGCAAAAAAATATATATATATATATATTTTTTTTTTTTTTTTCTTAGTTAACTAAAGTAGGTAAGTAGAAGGAATTTGGTGAGCTAAATAAGAATCTGTTTTCACTTTTTTTCTCTTACGTACAGATCCTTTTTGATTAGCATGACTAATATGACTAGCTTATTCAGCAGTCACACTTGTATAACTCGAGAAAGGTTTGTTCAATTTAGATAGATAAAATTCCTATAGATGCCGATTAAAATTATCTTTAGTTTATCTTAATATTATTTCTTTCATCCGGTCAATGTTTTCGGAGCTACAGTGCAAAATTCTTCCAATTTTCAAAAAAAAACTTTATATATATTTTTCGTTACTAATTTTCGAATAACTCCGAAAATATTTAGAAGATAACAAATAATGCTGAATACAATTTTCGTCTGCATCTTTTGGTGCTTCAATTGTCTAAAGCCTACAACCCGTTCTAGAATTATGGAAAAATATACTCATGAATTCGCCTTATTTAGGGGGAGATATTAGACATGCCCATAAAAAAAATCACGACCTGATAAAAAAAAAAACAGAAAGCAGATTCATATTCCACCTAAAACACAATTTTTTTGTATTTTTTTGCGACCAGTATTTATTAAAGTCATACTTCTCAATTTTCAGAATAATTCCACAAAGTTCCACTGAAGTATCATTAGTTTAATTATTATAATGAAATAATAGTACTCATATATCATTAATATGTAATAATACATACACTGCCTGCCACTTGAATAAGGAATCAAATTTTTTTAACTTTAATTAAGTATATCTCCTAAACTAAAGTTCAGAAAAAAATAATTTTTTGTGCAACCAAATTTCAAAGTATTGGCATTAGTTTCCTGAAGAAATAAAAATATACATATCTTGATTCGATTTGATTTGATGCTTTTGTTTAAAGACATGTATTTCTGTGGTACTTTTTCGTGTGTCACTTGAATAAGGAATTTTTTTAATATTAATAAGGCTATGATTTGAATTTCTTTCAATATAAACGATTAGAGAACTTTTAATTTGATAGTTTTTATTCAAAATGGAACGTGGTAAGGCTCTTAATAACATCGAATTGGTTTTTGTATCCAACAAAATGACTGCAACGACTTACAAAAACATTCTGGAGGAAGCATTTCCAAAATTTAATGATTTCTTTGAACCCATACCTTGGACGTACCAATACGAAAACGCTCCGATTCATACCGCCAGAGCAGTAAAACAATGGATTAATCAACAAGGTGTTCAATTTTTTGGATTGGCCCCCATATTCACCAGACCTGAATCCAATAAAAAATGTCTTGGGTTGGCTTGCAAGAAAAGTTTATAAAAGAGGAAAACAAATTGAGGCGATGGAATCCTTAAAAGATGCAATAACGGAAGCATGGAGTTCAATTATATAGTATTATTATTATATTAGTATTCAATTATAGTATAGCAGTAAATACATAACAGCAAAGTGCAAAAGATTTTATTACACAGAAAACATTTTTACATTTCTGGAATGTATTTCAACATAAACTATATGAATTGAACAAATTCATTCCCAAAACTTTCTCATTTCGACTATAAAGTAGTTCATTCGTGCAATAAAATTTAACATGATGACTTTTTATTGAAATTTTACAATAAGTCGTCATGATTTCCACATACACATTGTTGAATTGTACCCATTCAGTATCTGAAGCAATATTATAATTAAAGTAACATATAACATTTTTCTTTGTATATTAAATTATCATGTCTTTAATTTTTAATCGATTGCTAGGAAGTTTTGTGCTTTCTTTGGGTCCTAATTTGATTTATTTCTCTAAAAGCTATACTTGCCACTTCTCAACCCTTTTTGGTACATTTCTAATAGAAATTTGGCACTAAATAAAAATTTTCAAATCCCATCACTGCTCAGACTATAGATTACAATTAGAAGTTTATGTGAGAGGCACTTCTAAATAAATTTTCAAAAAAATTACTCATTTTTTTCAAAACACAAAAACAAAATATATTTGACCACATATATTTTGTTGTTGCATGAATTAGATTTTTGACAATTGAATAAAGTTTTTTTTTTCTCTCACATAAATATCTACTTATTAATCTATGGCCCAGACGTTGTTTCATATGAACTTCGTGTCATGTACATATATGTAAATAGCCGATCATCTTCATTGTGAACAATATGAATATGAAAGTTACATAAATAATCAGAAAGTTACAAAAACTTTCAAGAGTGCCATGTGTCTGAATTTTGGAACGCCTTTTTAGTAAAATTATTTAAATTAATAAAAAAAATATTAAAAACTAAAAACAACTAAAACTAAGCAAACAGAATTCTTTAAAATATATATCTTTTAATTATTAAATTAGTTGGAATAAAAATACTAACAAATATATCGTCTATACATCAAATATTTACTTCAAGAACATCACAACTCAATTTAGGTAATAGAAATTTGAAAACTTTAAATGAGTTTGAGTAAAATAACCTTTTTTGAATTATGACATTATTGAAGTAAATGAGCGATATTACAGTGTCACTATTGTTAATTTATTAAGAATTTTACAGTATATTATGTATTAAATTATGTCATTGTCATTGAAACTTATTTAAAAATATTAATGACAAAATTCAAAAACAAATTCTTTTTGCTAAATAACTGCTTAATATCCTATTATACTTACTTTTGTATTTATAGGTATGCAACAAAATGTTACAGAATTATAACAACAATAAGATACTGTCAGAAAAGATTTATTATTTATAGTCAATCTTCTAATGAATTATGATTACCAAATCTCCCCACAAAAAAAAAACACATACATATTTTAATTTTATTATACAATACAAATAGTATTAAGGTTAAATATATATATCTGAAGTAAAGGCAAAAAAAAAAAAAAAATTAGAACAAAAAAAGTAAAAATAATTCACACTTGAGACAAGTCATTATCTATTGTCAAATGTAAAATTGTAAACGACAAGTTCTTTTCTGGTTCTCTAAGACCTTTTTTCAATAGGACTGTAGCAATAATTACACTTCAATCGGTTTTTGAAACAAATAAAAGATAAGAATGAAACAAGTAACAAAAATTTGAACAATACAATTATACAAGTACAAACAACAACTCATTCCTCTCTCACTCTCACATTTTTCTGCCACAAAAAATTTTATTTATGATGTTGTTGTTATAGTTGTATATTGCCTATGAAACTCTACCCCATTTCAAAACATACGATAACTTTAACCATTTATTCATTCATTTCTTCTTCTATTATTCATCTTCCTTCAACCTATAAAATGTGTCTAGATTGTAGGAGTAAAGTAGATATTTTCCCCCCTTTTTTCCTATTCTATCCATCCTTCTCTTTCTCTATGTATATTCTCTAGTCGCTTTCAGCCAGTGTATTTTAAATATTCATCGAATCTTTCAAAAAATGTATAGAAGGACAATATGTTTATTTAAGTGTTAAATTATATTGTCGTTTCAAAATTTAGGGCTAAAATAATTTTGCAAAATTATTTTATAAGGAAGTGTAAATATTTTAACTGGATAACAAAACACAACACAAAAGGAAGACAATCAATTTATATTTTTTTAAAAGATTTTTAACCTACTAAATGAAGAATATTTCTAAAAGGGCAATACCAAAAACAGTAACTACTAATAAATATAAATTAACTTAATTATATTATTTCCTTTTTATTTTTCTTTTAATGAAAAAAACCTATGTATGGAAAAGTAACAACTACAATATAAGCGTTTACAAATTGAACTACTAACTATTAACCTCCTTTTCAAAAAAAAAAAAAAAAAAAAAAAAAAAGAATTTTATCATTTGAGTTCTATTTATATTTTATTTTGTTTCAAACCGAGTGTGACCTTTACTTCAATTTATATATCTACTAGAATAGTTTTAGAAAATATCTATTTGAAAACCTTGAACAATCTACGAATGTAGCTCAAGATCATATAAATTTAAATAAGTATTTATTAAATAAATATTTGTGCACTTTAACAGTTGCCTCTGACGGACTTTCTACCTTTTCATATGATTGATGTTCTTTTTATTTTTACAGCTACTTTGTATTTGTGTTAGTTTTAAGACTCCTACATATAAATACGTGTGTTAAATTAAGAATTACAGCAATTTGTATTTAAGGTTTATTTAACAAACTCTAAATAATTAGAGCTACAAACAAGAGCAACGGAGTCAAGTGTATACAAATAAGTACATCCAACATCCAGTACATCTACAGTCCTTAAAACACAAGTAAGTATGAAAGTGTACCATAAAATCAAAATAAAAATTTTCATCTTGACAAAAGTTCAAGTATTCTTTCATATTTTGCTCTTTTTGTTTTAATTTTAGTTATTTTCATTTCATACTTTCATACTCTGTACAACATTTATTTGTACCTCTTATTGTTGCCGAGAATTGTAGCAAGCAGTTGGTTAGTTGGTGTTGTAAATACTATTTTAGTAGATAAATAGAAAGATATATATATATGTATGGGTGCTCTATGCATTTAATTGTAGCAAAATAACTAATTAACTTTAATTTAGCTTTCTTACACTTTTTTCTATCAGCAGCCGACAACATTTGTAGAAAAATAACAAAAATATACATACAAAACACGCTCACTCATTCACACAATTATAATGGAAATTAAGAGAAAAATAAAAAGAACAAAAGCAACACCAACAGCAACATCAACATTTTATTGCTATTTTTGTAGTCGTCATATTTTAATTACGTTTGTTGGCATGACGCTACTAATTGTGAATTATGGTGTAAACACAGTGCAAATGTCAGCTGTGCCACATGGAAATGAAAACTGTAACAACAGCAGCAGCAACAGAAACTGTATAAGTAGCAGTGGCAACAATGTAGTGTCATCCATAAATGGCAATAACTTATACAACAACAAAAACAACAACAACAACAGCAACATCTCTAGAAAAATTATATGGAAAAGAAGCATTGAAAATATTACCAACATAAATAGTAATAGAAATACAAATTTGCTACACATTGCTCTACCAAGTCTGCCAGCAACTGTTTACAAAAACAACAAGAATGCAGATGATGATTTTAACGATAACTATGCTAACAGCAAGAACAACAATAACAACAACAACTTTATCCACGAACCTAGACTCGAATCAAAGATGAATACCATAAATCATATAGAATCTCATTACGAAGAAGGCAAATTTGTAAATTTAAGAAAGTCTCGTTTTTTTGGCTTATTAGGATCAAATTTCTCATTATCATATAATTTATCACTAAATAACGGTGCATCGGCAGGCAATATTACAGTGGTTGCAGCACCCGCTCCTGCTTACTATTATGCACCATCACCATATTATCCCTATGGTTACTCGTATTACAATCCTTATGGTTATTATAATCCGTATGCCTATAATCCATATGGTTATAATCCATATGGTGGCTACGGTTATTATCGCTAAGTACTTCTATATGTATGTATATGTATGGACTATGACCTTTGATAATAAATTGCATTTATGATGTTACAGTTATTTAGATTCTATTTATACTATCTAATATAATAATAAAATAATATTTTAAAGTTTATTTAAAGTCTACCTTTATATTGAAATAATGTTTGCTTAAAAAATTAAAAATTTTAATATTCTTTTTTTTTTAATGAACACGAGAAGATAGTTATCTTGTTTATACACTATATTAAAAATAAGTTTGAAAAAAAGATTTAATATGTTCTTTGTGCACTTAAAAAAAAATTTGATTATTTGCATAAAATATACGCTCCTGTCTACATTTTAACGTGTTAAAAATAATGCGTAACTTTTTTTCTAGCTCGATGAACTTGAAAATTCGTTTCCAAACTATTATCTTGTTGATGTTTAGTAACTCTGCTATATCTTGACAGCTTGTGTGGCGGTCTTGCTCCACCAGTTGCATAATTTTAACCACTTTTTCAGTGAGTGTCCAACCATAGCGTGGTGTATCCTTAACATCGAAATTTCCTGAACGAAATCGAGTAAACCAATCCTAGGTTTAGCATTCAATTACTGCATTCTCACCGTACACTTTTCAAATCTTTCGGCATTTTTTTCCTTTCCGTTTCCTTTTTTTTTTTTTTTTTTTTTTAGTATAAAAGCATCAAAAGGCATTTTTGTTGAGATATTTCACTTATTTTTCAAATCAATGTAACTTTTTGCATGAGCAATGAATTAAAGAACTGTCAACCACAAAAATGTAACCTGAAATGTCATCTTTCAAATATTTGTTCGTTTGATACAATCGAATTAATGTTCCACCATATGTGGGCATCAACCACATCTAGTGACAAAAAATGCAGATACATTTTATATAACCAAGGAATTTATATATAATCCAAATTTGAGATATTTGTGAATTAAATGCATGGATTTTTTCAATTTTTCAATAGAATATGAATATATCTCGAATATCTAGTAGTGATTGTTGTACATTATTATTTATTTGTGCCAAAAAGTATAAAATTCCACTGTAGACAATAAACACTTTATAACATGTTTGTTCTTAATATATTTTATATATGTTATATAAACATATATAAAATATATATATATTACATATGGTTATATAACATATATATTTTATATATGCTCATAAAAAAATTGAGTAATATGAACATATTATTTGAGCATAACATTTAAATATTAATTGTAAATAGATAAGAGAATAAATCTACCCTAATATATCCCATTAACCAAAGATCAAATTTAAATTATAATTAGATCTTTGGTTAAATTAACCAAAGATCTAATTTAATTAAATTATAGGAATGATCAAATATATTTAAAACCACGAGCTAATATTTATATGTATGTTTGCTGGGATATTAAGTATTTATTTATAATGATGTGTTTTGTGCAATAATAAAGTATTTTAAATATTATCTTCTTTGCAACAACACCGTCTGTTCAAGTTAAGTTTTAAATATAATTATGTAACTAAATGCAAGTTAGAGTTTCTCACATTTTACTTACTTACAAAATAAATACAGGTGTACTGAAACACTTTTCGAATACATACATACATACAAACATACATACATACATACATACATACATATATACATACGTTTTTATCTGTAAACATTTTAGCAGAATTTAACACCATCATTGACAAAGACATTGGCACTAAACAAGATAGAATATTAAAGAGAAAAAAAAAAAACAAAAATGCACTCAGAGACATTAAAAATCCATTTAGCCAGTAAAGCGTTGAAAAAAAATGAACTCCTCAACTAAATATATGAATAAACTCATCAAGATGTTTTGCAACGAAAACAGTCTTAATAAATAAAATTTATTTATAACAAAAATGTTTTTTTTTTTAATATTAAAGATGTTTATGCAATTATCATAAAAAATATGGATATGGAGCAAATTTGTTATTTTCTTTAAAAAATATTACTTAATATCTTAATAAATATAATAATAAATTGTTTTTAATATTTGTATAATTTGTAATTTTAGATTTGTAGTATTAGATTAGTTATAAATATTCTTTAATTTAAACGAGTAAGTGCTAGATTGATTTATGCTCATTAATACTAAATCTAATTATTTTAGATACCAAAAGAAGATAACTCAATGGGCTTTTTGTTGTTTCTCATGTATTTTATTATAAAATATAAAATTATTTTTTGTTATAGATTTTAAGACATGTAATGTTGCGACTCTTATACAAGTATATTTGCAGAACTAAAAAAAGCAAACTTTTATGCAATTATATTTTTTTATTACATTCTCAAAGTGCCTCAGGTATTGTGCCATAGATGATTGTACGAGTACTAACAATGAAAACATTCGCAAGAGTATCGCTAACAATATCTACTCAAAATTCTACAAGTACAACTACGAGATGTACATTTATCCATGGACTGACAAAGTTGACTCAATAACTGACTAGCTAAAAAATGCCTAGTATTAATACAACAACGTCATAACTGAAGAAATCTAGTTTTTC
The DNA here is from genome assembly GCA_932274085.1 of Protocalliphora azurea. Taxonomy (NCBI): domain Eukaryota; kingdom Metazoa; phylum Arthropoda; class Insecta; order Diptera; family Calliphoridae; genus Protocalliphora; species Protocalliphora azurea. Next base: position 2,314,459 of record OW026519.1, read on the forward strand.
AGGAAATGCGTTTTTAGTTTTTCAGGTTATTCCATAACTAAATGGACAGAAAACAGTCATTTTCGAATTCGACATCTACGATTTCAATGAAATTCGTTACAGATATTGGCTATTGGAACTGTTTCTTAAATTATAGACTTTAGGACTCACGCCCCTCTCTGATTCAAAAAAAATTACGTTTTGAAAAATGTGAAAATAGCCAAAAACTTCACATAGGAGTACTTGTTTAACTGATATTAATTTCTAAAATATACATGGTAAATCTCTGGTTTTAGTTTCATATTAAAGTCAAAGATATTAGCTTCGTCACTATATGTATAAAGTTTATATACAAATATCTAAAAATCAAAGATTAAATTTCGACATATAAAAATCAAATCATTATATATATTCTAAAAAAAATTTATACAATGTATAAATAACTCTTCTCCCTACTCGTGTAAAACTTTAAGCTGAACATTCATTTGGTTTAGAAGTTATGAACTTTATATATATATATATATATATATTTATATATGTATATATATATATATATATATATATATATATATACATATATATATATAGTTATAAACATAATGTCTTTGCCTTTAATATAAAACTAAAACCAGAGATCTACCATGTATATTTTAGAAGTTATTAATAATTAAACAGGAACATCTTTCTGAAGTTTTTAGCTTTTTTCGTTTTTCAAAACATCATATTTTTGGGCCGATAAAGACCATGAGTCTAAAACTTTATGATTTAAGAAACACTTTGTCAAATGCTTGTACAATATGCAATGTCTATAGCGAATCACGATTTCAATAATCGAAGATGTCAAATCCGATTGCTTTCAGTTTTGGCATGAAAATACTCTATATATATTTTTTTAAATGTTGAATTAAAAGTAATATTATGGTGAAATTTAATTACTCCTGTAGGAAACTTTACAATGATGACTAGACGATACCCGAAGCACAAATAAAATTATACGTTGTTGCAAGGAATACACAATAGATTATAAAGTTTAGACAAAATGCAATTATTGCGATTCTGCGTAAAATATAAAAAAATGGTAGACAAGACTTTGCCATTATTTACTATGCACTAGTGATATTAACTCGAAGCTTGATTTTTTTTTTGGAGTTATGACGTTGTTGCAGAAAATGAGCGATATATTTTTATGTGTGTGTATATATAATAGTGTGTATGTATGTAAATTTAAGAATGTCATTTTCTTGAACAGTTTTTTCTACTCCTTTGGTAAGCATGTTGCAATATTTTGAAATGTTAAATATTTTACAACTTACTTTGTAAAAAACTAAGTACCTTGCCACTTGCCACTTGCCACTGTAACTGGGACTATGATTATTTCTAAATATGCATATGAATGTATGTATGTACTTGTGAGTGTTCGGAATTCTTTGCTAAATTAACGATAGAAAAAGAAAACAAAAAAAACTTCCTATGGAACTGAAAAATTCAAATATTTCTAAAATATAAGACAAAAATATCAACAACAACTATAACAATAAAAAAAACTGGTAAAATAAGAATATGCCGCTGGCAATATTGCAAAGCTACTCTGTTGTACATTTTCATAGAACAATTTTACTTTTATTCCCACACATACACCCAGCAAACACACAAGTATAATCTTAAATAGAAAAAAAACTAAACAAAGCATTTTCTCGAAGGTTTAAAAATTGATAACAACTTAAGAATACGTACTACATTCTCAGCAACTTTGGATGCATACATCCAAAAAACACATAATCAAATGTTTTAAAAATTTTCTTTGATATCAGTTGTTATATCTTTGACAAATCTTTAAAACAATATACTGTCTTTTCTCAAATTAAAGATTTGCCAAAGATTTAACAACTGAGATCAAAGAAAATTTTTCAAACATTTTCGTCTCTAGCCTCCTGACATGGGATATATCAAATGGATCACAAGATACAGAATTATTTCCAAAAAAAAAAAGTTTTGGAACCACTGTGCTGTGTAAGATAGAGGAATTACAAAAACGTTGATAAAATTGCACAAGCATTTGACAAAGTATGGCACAAAGGTCTAATATATAAAATAAAACTTTTACTACAACCATGCACCCACAAATTGCTGGAGTCTTATCTATCTGTCCTCATATTCAGAGTAAGGTATAATAAGTTTGTGACAGAAGAATTTGAAATTAAAGCAGGTATTCCACAGGGAAGTGCTCTTTAACCTAGCCTCTATTTAATTTACACTTCCGACTTGCCTATATGTGATGAACTGACTACTTCTACATTTCCTGATGATATAGCAATACCCAGTTCCCATAAAAACCCGCACATAGCAACTAGACAACTAAATATTTATCTCCGACGTGTGGAGACATAGTTAAAAAACTGAAGTATACGGATATATGAATTGAAATGTAGCCATGTTACCTTTATCCTAAAAAGAGGAAACTATCCACCAGTTACACTTAATGGTATAAGTATAGTCCATTCAGATTATTTCACGTAGCTTGGTATTCATTTAGATAGGCGACTTACTTGGCGTTGTCATACAGAATACAAGAGACTCCATATTAAAAAGCTTTTAGCCTTCACTGGTTAATCAAAAATCAATCAACGCTTAGCCTTGAAAATAAAGTCATCCTGTATCCTGGCATCCAGTTATGGGGATCGGCATATAATACACGTATTGATCTTACACAAAGGTCCCAATCAAAGATCCTTAGGACCATGAAAATATCCATAGAGCCTTTAGTTAAATACGTGTTCAGGAAATTCAGAGAAAAATAATCCTTAAACTGAGTTATCCCAACCCACTAGCAAGATTTATTGTTGAAGTACAAACGGACTCAAGCCGACCTATATATATAGTTTTTCTCTATATCTGCCTGTAAAAGGCAGATTCAATAAATAAATAAAAACTTTAAAAAATGGAAAAACTTAGAGTTTTCTTTTGAAATTTTTATCATCGATGACGATTAAAATAGGTAATATAATGACATCAAAAACTCAATTTCATGAAATTCTAAGATAGTGGGTTTCGAATATGAGCCCCCGATATTGAAGAAAGTTAAAAAACAATAATTAAAACTTTTTTCTATTACATTAATAAATGGAAAGTAACTTAATACTTTCTTTTAACTGACATACTTTCTTTTAATTTCTTCATATTTATCATCATCTAAAGCTCACAATCAATTTTAATTTTTGGCTTTATACATTATGCACTATTATTTTATATTTATTTTTTATCTATACTATAAAACCCCTTAGGGGTTTAATATAAGAATAAGTTCTTGTGAAAAAAAAAATCATGAATTTTTTTAATTTCCTAATTACACAAAAATCTTTTCTGTTAAATTAATAAATTAAATTTAAATTAAGTACATGACGTTTTCGCATACTAAAATATTAAGATTAACCATTTTAAAGCAAAGAAATTATATCTTAAAAATAGTTAATTACTGTCAATTAATGTTTCAAACCTTTTTTACTATTAAGCTTAAAAGAAATGTTTATTATTCTTATTAACGTTGACAAGGTTAAATTTCTCTGAATATTTATGGATTTAAAACTTCATGAAATAATATTGATAGTGACGGTCTACAAAAAAAAAAAAAAAAAAAAATAATTTACTAACTTGATATCACACAGATACTTACATACGTACACACTTGCTCATAGTAATAGATACATAAGCATAGAGAATGTATTAGAGGATTCACTCGAATAATGTTTTTTTATGTTTAATTGAAGTTAATTGTTTGTAGATGTTGCTTTCTTTCTTTCTTTTTTTTTTTTAATAAAGCACTAAAAACAATTTTTTATTTGTTTTAAAGGTAAAATTTACTCGAATAATTTAAAAATTATACTCGATTATTTGATTAATTTAAAAACAGCATTTTCGAGTTATTGGATTAATAGAACAATGAAAAAGTCGAGAAAAATGAATACCCTACAATGTATAGAGAGAAAATATTTAGCAAATAACCATCAAATACCAACAACAAAGAAACAATTTAAAGCACTTTAAATGGATTTCAATGGAAAAACATACTCGAATGGATGAAATGCTTTAGTCAGTCAACTTGTACGTGTTCATATTAAATGGAAAATTGTAATTCGTGCTCTTTTAGCTTTTCTACCACTTTATGATGGTATTTGGTATATGTGTGTGTGTTTGTGCGGGTGTTTGTATGTATATTTTTCAGATAGATAGTTATGCCACAAAACTAAAATTGGCAACTGAGACTGTATAATTTTGTTACCAAAGATGACGTGTCTCTGTTAGTTTCTCTTTTTTATGTTTGGATTTACAATTTGAATTAAGTTGGCACTTATTTTTAAAAAAATTTCTTGATACTTTTTTTTTATTCCTTAAGGTACAACAATAATTTTGAAACCCATTTACGAAGAAAATTTTACTTTTTTTTGTATAATTTATTAGATTCGTGATTTTGACTTATAGTAAATTATATTATTGCGAAAATTAGTTTTATAAGTTTGAAATAACGATTTAAAACTTTTATAGTTTGAAAGTGTTCGAATTTTCTTGTTTGTAGCGTATTAGAGGTTTCATGAAGTAACTTAATTGTGATTTGTCTTAATTATCTATGAGAGTTCTACTCACTATAATGATAAAGAAAGCCTTTTGTTAACTTGCTTATGTGTTAGTGATATACTTGTGTTATATGTATGAACTGTTATGAATATATTTTTTTTAACAAAAAACTAGGACATTTTAAATAATATTATTTTATAATCTTAATTTATACCATTTTAGATGAAGAACTTTGCATAGATTTTATTTTTGGTCATAAATTCCAAAAACAATAAAACAGTGGTTAAAATTCTTATACAGATTGCATTCAAATATTTTGAGTGAAAAATAATTTTTAATGAAATGCGTATGTATTACCTCCGCGTTTAAATCAATATAAAACGAAAGATTGATATCTTATGTATTGAATTTTTAAAATACTATTTGCTGATATCTGCGGATGCATCCAGAGGATAACTAAACACTGTCTCTACGTAGGATGTACAGACGGGCATTAATATACCACCAAAATTTGTTTATAATAATATGGCAAACATACGAGTATATCGTTCATTTCACGAGAGATTTATGAAAAATGGAAATTTTTTGACGGTAGATCATTAGTTTAGTTTTTCTCATTATTATTTTTTTCCAATTTCAAAAAACATCGTAAATTTACGATTTTAATTTTACAGTAGGTAACTTTAAATGCAGTTAGATTTTAATTATTCAAGGACAAAAATTCAAATTTATTAAAATTTATTTAATAATTCAATTACAGTTTTACAATGCATTTTTGAAAAATTTCTACAACATAGATTTAAATTTTCTTTTAATTTGTTTAAAAGTAATGTCTTTAGTACAAAATGCAATAATTATTTTTCTGGGAAAAGGTCTATTACTTTCAATTTTTTTTTTTTTTTAGAAAAAACCAACAGTTTTTCACACCAAATTTTAATTTTTTCATAACATTTTTGTTTTTTTTTTTTATTTTGTTTGTTTATTCTCATTCAGTAACATGTAATTTTATGTGTTTATAACTCTTTAATTATACGTCGGATTGTATTGATTTAAAATCCAGTATAAAGTTTATTTCCATGAATATTGTAAACGATATTATATAATTCAAAAAAAAAGTTTTTAATAAAGAGGCACTCACGAAAAGAATGCAATTTGCAGACGCATATTTAAGAAATGTCAACCTTTTTGATTTTAAGTATTTTTGCTTAATATTGAAGAAAATATGTTTATTAGACAGTAAATTAGTAATTATTCTGGGACAATAATATAAAATAAAAAACTAAGAAATGTTTTTACCAAAATTGATTATAAAGAAAACTCACAAAAAACGCAACACAAAAATTATAAAAAAATTATTTCTGTATGGAAAAATCTGTAGAATATTTCTTATATTTTTTTTAATAGTGGATCCTAGAACAATTTATAACGCAATTTTTAGTAAAGAAATTTTGAAATATTTCAAAATTAAAAAAAAATAAAAATGAAGATATTCAAATGACTCTATAGGATATGCGTATACAGAATGTTAACAAAATCCGAAGACCTAAGGAAAATGTTTAGGCGTTTTTTCATAGAATTAATGATTCACTATTATAACCGCAATAGGATAGAACGGAGAGCATTTGCCATAGGGGCACATATACCATTGTCAATTTTCTTGAAAACGAAGAAACAATTTTTGTGGCTTTAATTGTTTTTCTTTCTCTTTCAACATAGAAACTGAAATTGTTCTATAAGTTATATTATTGATCGCGTAAATAAATGTAGCAAAATTTTCAATAAATCTAATGATATACAGAAAATATTGTAGTCTTATGTTTTGCATCAATAAAAACTAACACATAATGTTAAACATATATGAACATCTTTATATAAAATGGTATCAAAATTTCTGAAAATTTATAAATGCGTCAATCATCTGATTACAAATTGCTCACAGTCTCGGATAGTGATATACAACTTTTATGTAACACTTCGATGAGGCCATTAAAGAATTGAGTAAAGATTCGGTAACATTAATTGAGTTTGAAGGTATTAATTTATTTATTTTTTTTTTTTTTTTTTGTTAATAAAAAAAAAATTAGGAAAATTAAACATGAAAAACGTTTAACAGTTTTAAATACTCTTATATTATATTTAAATTCTAAAACATTCCCAGTCAGCTCTAACTATTTATGGTATAGATTCAAAACAGAAACTATAGAGTTTGTAAATGAGATATTTGGAAGTTTATTCGAAAGATAAACGGTGAGAAATGAATAGCATGGAGGAATCTTTTGAAGCTTCTAATGGTGATATGCTATCGGAGCTGAATGCAACAATTAAAAGTGCACAAAATTTAAAAAGTTCAAGAAAATACTGTGATGATGATTTTTTATATATAGACAGAACAAAGAAGATAACAGATATGTTGGAAATGCTTTTCAATGCACTTTCAACAATTTCGACAACTTCAACAATCAGCGAAAGAGCCTTTTCGGAATCAAATTTTATAAAAAAATAAAGAGTGAAATCGGCTTAAATCAAGCCAATTAAATATTACTTTAAGTCATTTCCTTAAATATATATATTTTTAGCATTAACATAAGTCGATCTCTATTTGTTGTATAACAAGAATTGTTAATTTAATTTTATTTTTTGTGTTTGTGTTTATGTTTGTCACATACAATGTATATTTACAAAGAATTATTAACTTTTAAGTTATTTTTGTTTTCCTTTTACAATAAAATTTTTGAAAACTTACCAAAATTTAACATTTATATTTTATATTTTGAATTATTCAAACAATTCGAATAATCTTTAATGCGTGATGGAATAATTTCAAAAAACCAAAATGCTTTATTCGAATTATTCGTTTAATTCGAACAATAAAAAAATCGAATAATTTGAATACTTGAGTATCTATGCATTTTTGTACAAAATATTTTTTTTTAATTGATATGAAATTACTTAAAAAAAAAACGTATAGCACTTACATTTCAATATATAGTACTTATTGCAACGTCTTTATTAATATCTCAGATTCCAATTAATCCACTAAAATGAAAATTTGTACAGAGTTGGAATAACATTTCACTTGCCACAGTTTATTATAAAATTATATGGTGGCATATTGTGTCCGTCTGTCAGTCTTTGCAGAAAATTAATTTTTAACCCCAAATAGTGTTCTATTATCATGGTTTAAATCAAATAATGTATTTACACTAATTTGTTAAGTCAAGGGCTTTAATGTTCCTAAGACTCATTCCTTTAAATATCATAAATTTTCAATGAATTTAAATGAATGTAATCAAATAAAAAAAAATATTTCAAACACAAAGACAGTTTTCCAAATAATTTTCAAATGGACTTAGTTCATATTAACTAATATTATGGAAAATATTCTTAAGATTATTTGTGCAAATATTTGTTAATTTATTATTACAGATTAAAAAGAACAGAAAATTACAAAAATTTGCCACTGTGCAGTGGTGTGTTTTGACACACATTTTTAAGATGCAACCTAATACATAAATGTAAGTAGTATTTCGAATAACATAATAAAATCACTTTTATTTTAAAACAAGCTAAATTCATTTTCTTTTTAATCCAAAAAAAGATTTTCGATTTGAATTTACCACAATTTCATAGAAATTTAAAAATAATAAAGATGTAAATGTAAACAATTAAATTAAAATAAATGTAGGCACGTGTACTAAGTAAATGAGTATGTAAGTAAATATACATATATGTAAGGAACAATGTTGGTTGTTTATTGTTGTACTAACAATCACGTACGTTGAACGTATTTCAAGAATATTTGGAAACACGCATATACTCCCCATGCGGCAACAATGTTGTGAAGTAATGTGTGATCATCAGTAACAAAAACAAAAAAAAAACAAGTAAGAAAGATATAGTCGGTCAAGGCCGACCATATTATACCCTACACCATTGTTCATCAAAGTTCGTGAAGGGGTCTTATATTAAACATGTGGACAATTGTGGACCGATACTTTTATTTAGTGTAAAATAAAATATACGAAAACAGAATATTACGTTAATACTAACATTTATATGAATTTATGTTCTTTAGGGTGATTCCCGAAAGTGGGCTTATATGGGAGCTATGTTAAATTATGGAGCAATCCTCACAAAATTTGTCGGTATGATTTCTACTTATTTAAAACTTATTTGTGTATAATATAAACTTGAACATGTGTATGTAATTTATGCACGTTAAAGTGATTTTCGGAAAAGGGTTTTATATGGGAGCTATGATCAATTATGGACCGATCTTCATGAGATTTGGCACGAAGATTGAAACTTATACAAAATTTCATTAAAATATTGCTATATTTAAGGCATTTATGATTCTTAAATCCCTATTCCAGTAGGACATTTATATGGGGGCTAGGTGAAATAATGGACCGATCATAACCAATAACCAATTTTAATAGGCTTCGTCCTTGTATAATGAAAGTCCTTCGTGCCAAATTTCATTAAATTATCTTCAAAATTACGACCTGTACTTTGTGAAAAAGTTTAGATGGACAGCCAGCCAGACGGACGGACGCACATCGTTATACCGACTCAAGAAGTAATTCTGAGTCGATTAGTATACTTTAAAGTGGATAACCTTTTCTATGCGTTACAAACATCAGTACAAACGTATAATACCCCAACCCCCTATGGTGGTGTGGAGTATAAACACATACACACACAAATTAAAGTAAAAGAAACTTAATGTTCTTTGCGCACATTTAAAGTTTTTTTTTTTTTTGGCAATAGTTGCTAATTAAACTATTTTAGTGGGTGGATATTTTTTTTCTTTTAACACACAATCATACAAATACGAACACACACTTAGATTAAATACTTTTGTTGTATCAACGAAGTATTTAACAATGATTCTTGAATTCCGCCACAAGATAAATTACTTTTTGGCAAACTCCTACGACGCAAAATCTTAAATGAATTTGACTGGGTGGTTGGTTGGTTGGTTGGTTGGTTGCAATGCAACACCGAAGATTTATGTAAGCGACATTAAATCTGATGTTTGTAATGCAATAATCCGGATGACATGAGTTTCAATATTTGTGAATGTAATATTGTAATATTGTAATTGCGTAATTTTCAAGAAATTTAAAAATGTCGATATAGAATATTCAACCTCAATAAGATATCAAAACTAAATGTTTCGAGAAATTATCAATTCTTTTTAATTTCGGGTAGATTTCTCATTTAAGTAAAAAAGACAAGATATTTTCTTGATTGTGCATGCAAAGACAAACAAAAAGAATCTACTGTCATTTTTGAGTGTTAGTTCATAGTGAACGATTTTAAAATATTTCGCTTTAAAATTCATGATGTTTGTTAAATTTTCAGAAATTTTTAATAAAAAACAAGTGGAAGTGTTGTATTCAGCTGGGCCAAATTTTTAGAATTATCTCTTATCAAAATTTTTGCTTTAATATATTTAATATTTGTAAACTAGTGTTAGCCATGATATCGGAAATTTGTAACATAGAGTTCCCGTAAACTCCTTAGGCATATGACTTACGAAGATCGCTGTTTGAAGAGCTGAATAAAGAAAAAATATGAAAAATTTTAAATTCCTTTTCAATTTTCTATCAAGAATTTTTTTCAATAAAGAATTAGATATTTTAAATTAACTATTTTAAAATTTTCAGAATTTTTAACTTTGTGGCTCTAAGACACAATTCCACCAAATATGATATGCCATCTTATTATCTACATTTAAAAACCTAAAACATAATTACAGTTAAGTGATAATATTTTAAGAAAAAACATCTTACATACTTAGATTTACTTGTCAAAGTTATTTCTTTACAAAAAAATAAAACAAATATTCAAATGGATTCTACGAGGATACGAAACATGACTTGAAGATTTGTAATCTAGAACACTTCCACTAGATTATCTACATATATCCATACAAATTTTATTGAAAAATAATTAAATATAGTCCTCATATATGTGAAGAGTATAAAAATAAATTTACAACACTATATGTTGAATATATTTAAAATTTAACAATGTTGAAAAATTCCTTTTTTACACAAATTAAAGTAAAACTATTTTTTGAATTCAGAAATTCAAAATGTTATGCGACCTAAGGAGTAAGAATTCATAGCGAGGAGCTTTAGTGTATTCGTGTGAGTTCGAACCCTGGCGAATAGAAATGTAATTTTTATTTAATAGGTTTCAAAGAAACATTTTCAATTAATTAAAAATATATTCGATAGTTCCTTAATTTGACATTTCAAAATTTTAATTTTTGTTTGAAGATAAATTATAAAAGAATTTTTCGAAATGTTGGCCTAGGATCGAACTCAGGATCTAAAGTCTCATCGTTATGTTGAAACTTACTATCTTTATTCCTTATATAAAAAGCTTAAAACACAATTCAAATCTAAAAATAATACTTTTTTATAAAAAAAAAACACATCAAAACGTACCCAGAAATCCTTGTCAAATTAATTTGTTATTTTAATAATGAAAAATGTTGTATGTTTTTAAGGAAACAAGGAAACAAAAATTTGCAATGAGTCCCTGGGATGTGAACTCTGGCTTAATGGTTTGTAGTTTAGAACATTTATAATAGACTATTCAATCTCGCAACTTTCCAATATAAAAACACTTATGTATTATTTTATGTGAAATAGAAAATATTATTAAATTTGGACAAAAAAAATTGGAAAATTTTTGAGGCTGTTCTAAAACATTGTACATAACTCTGCCATTCCTAAACGGATTTGGCTGAATTTCAATGACAAGATTTTAGAGACTATATGCCACATATTTCTTAAGCTATGGGTTTCAAAAAATCCATTTCAACATATAGACCGACGGACAAGCATATATTCTCAAAAATTATTTTTAATCATAACAATCACGAATATTTTTCAAATTGAGGTCCTGGATATATATTTAAAGACTTTCGTATAAAATTATAAACTTACATACCCTTCATTTTATGTAAAGAATATAAAAATAACACCATACAACATAGATGAACCAAAACATATACATATGAAAGTAAACATTTTATGTTAGCACTGCATACTCAGGTTTTTATTTTGTGTTCGAATATCCTTTCAAAAGGACTTGAAAATTTTAAAATTAATATTTTTTTTGCGAATTATTTTAAAGTAGGTTAGTTGCTCAACAATGCCTATATGAATATCAAATGACGTTAACGTTTCGAGCCTTTATAATATCAAAAATATCCTTAAAATATTTTATTCTAAAATATCATTGACGTTTTCTAATAAATTACTTTGAAATTATATTAATTTTAAAAATATCATAATGAAATTTCTGAATCCAGTTTAAATTTTATAAAATTTTAAAAATGTTCTTCTAGTGTTAATGTACATTATTTTTTCCATAATTGACTACAGTTTCCGTATAATTCCCAGCCAAAAATATCACTTTAAGCGCCCAAATTTCATATAAATGCCAGATTTTAAATTAAATTGGCATTAATAAGTTTTATGTAAGTATATAAAACGCCGTATTAGTTTAACAAGGGTCGGTCTAAATATGTTCATTGTATCTATATAAGGACTATATTTATTCTGGTAAAAGGATGAAGTGAACTGAAATTTGTTAGGATCGGTTTATTATTTCCCCTATCCACAATAAAAATGTTCTTCCAAAATTTGGTCTTAAGCTCTTAAATGCTTTAAATTAATCATGATTTAAATAAAATTTAGCAAAAATTTGTTTTTCTATAAGCGTATATAAGTGTGACAAATTTCACGAATAATTCACCATAGCTCTCATATAAGTTCACATCTGAAATGCGGTTACCCGAAAACGTTAAATTTGGATTTTAAGCATATATTTAAGAAATAATGTTAATATTTAGACCTAAAAAAATTTAAACACAATATAGATGAACTTGTTTTAAAATCAGGGAAATAAAAAAACTCTTACTTTTTCGTAATAAAATTCACGAAATCCCAGTCCGGGGTAAACTTGTTTCAAAAATTTACTTTTTTCATTGAAATGGTCACTCATCCGTCGTAAAGGACGTGGCTCAGAAAATATTTTTTGTGTGTTTAACTGACATATGAGGGTATATGGCCAACATATTTTTTTTTTTGCTGATGTCGGCTTTGACATTTTAGAATTTTAGAAAAAAATTAAAATACTTTTTTCAAAACTGAGGTGAGAAACCGTTACCCAAAGCGCCTCCGATTATACTTTACACGCATTTACATTAAGATTTCTTTTGAAACCTTTACAAAAGTTCTATAGTCTGGAGCAAAACAAAAATATTTTAGAAGTGAAAGAATATTACCACCTTTCTAGAAAATAACCCCAAAAATATGATTTTTTTAAAGTTTCAAATTCAGATTAATATAACCTTTTTTCGGATAGATATATTTATATGATTCTGTAAGAAATCTAAAGATTATTTACAAAAAAATTTTAGGGCTCAAATTAAGGCCCCCAAATTTAAAAAACTTAAAAAAAAAACGAGATCAAAAATGAGGATAAAATTTGCATAGACCTAAATATCTCTTAAACATAAACGTACACATGTAAGCATTTTTTATGGATATTTATAAGGACTACATAGGACTACATATTTATAAAGACACGAGGTTACCCATTTTGAAGGTCTACCCTCTACCCCCAAGAGCCGCTCCTACATATCAACTCGAAAACATCTCAGCTTTGACCATGTAAAATATTAAAATCGATTTAGGACCACTGTGCATCGCTTCAATGTCACAATAACATGCATAAAAGCCATATACTTGAATGCTAATATTATGATAATATTATGCATACAAATTTGAAAGATTCTTAAAAAAATAGTAAAATTATTTTATATCGTTATATAGACTGTATCCTTCCGTGGGGCAAAAAGAGGCAAAACATATAAATGAGGCCAAAATATACTTTTTACTTTTAATTACGGAGTTATAGAAATAAAAGTCTTAGCTTTCCAGTCATATTAAATTTTTTGCAAAAAAAAAATAATTAAAATTTAAAATTTATTTGTTGTGTTCCATATAATTTGTGGAAATGAATTTTTTGTTCGTTTTACAAAAAGTTGGGTTTTAATTTTAAATTGAGAACAAAATTGAAATGAAACGAAATTAGTAATATCGATATCGAATAATTTGCAACATTTTTTGATATCGAAAACGAATCTTTTGCGAATAGTTTTACGTTTCGCTTGTAATATCGCTAAACGAATTTTCGAGAACGAAAGATTTACTTCTACGGGTAGCTCATATTCAGATCGCCAGCGATAATCGTTCTCGGATGTTTTGTCAGAGAAATGTTTGCAAAATTTTGGAAGGCGATTTATTATCATAGTTTGCGGTCAGTTAGTAACTTAGGTCACCTATATATATTTATATATATATATATATATATATATATATATATATATATATATAAATGTATATTGGTAGGGAAAAGAATGCTGTAATAGTCATAACATATCTTAAGGCTGGACAATTTATTTACATAAATATTCATCATCATATTGTAATTATAAAGTAAACGCATATCTACAAAAATAACAATTTTGTTAGTGTAGAACCACCGCAAAAAAAAAAATATCAAAATTCTATAAAGAAAAATGAGAAATGAGTAAATAAAGAAGAAGAGTAAATGAGCGCGGAAAAAATTTACATAGAAATACAAAAAAAATTTGACAGCTTCGCGCGGTACGTACTTGAAAAATTGTAAATCAGCTGTGCATATTAAGTCACTTTCTTATTACACTATGGTATTGAATACAATTAAAATATATGTTAGTTATTTACTTTGATTTAAGTCTATTCAAAGTTATATAATATTTTAAATATTTATTTATCATTAAAACTATATGCCACATTTTTGATGACTTTACTTTGCTTGTAGGTACGACTATGAAGAACTAAATAATATAATAGTGTGAAAAACCATAACAGTTAACGAAATATCAATCCAACACTCCAACGACCACGAAACTATAAATATTGTATCTATGCACTTCATATTGCAAAAAATAAAAAAATAAAAAACAAATTTATAGAGGCAAACTGTCTAAACAAACATTTATTTAGTACTTATAGTTACGAAAAAACGTATTTACCAAACTCTTCAAAATTTTTTTGGAAATGCACTAATGCAAGGTTTAAATTCATTTTTAACTATAAAAAATATCATTTCTTTATTTAATAAAATCTTATAAAAAAAAATGGAAGTGAAAGAATGGGAAACTTTAATAACAGAATATATGTATGTATATATTTTCATCCACTAAGTTCTTTTAATAAAAAACACCAAAAATATATAAAAAATATAGTAAGTAAGAATTCCCTAGCGTCAACATGCTTAATATTGTTACGTTTCATGTTCTTAATGCTCGTTCTCTCATTAAGATTCTATGGAATTTATTATTGTCACTCATGTGAAGATGCCATCCATGCTTTTTTTCTTAATTACAAAGTTTAAATGAAAATATATAGATTTTTTCGCTTAATAGGAAGCTTTATTATTTTATCATTTCTTGGTCATTTAAAACCAAACACGCATACAGATACATACATACATACATACACACATACATACATACATACATACTACATATTTATATATAGAAAAATATCGTCTTAAATTAGGGATATCAATGACTAAAAATGTTGTTGTATTAGTGAGAGTAATAAAATTCACTCAAAGAAAAGTTTGATTTAGTAAATGAAAAACGTCAGTTATATTAGGTGGTTTATTATTATAGAAACATATTTTATAATGCATTTTTGCTTTTCTTACACTTAAATTTATAAATATTGCTTTAAGGAGAAATTTCCTATAGAAAATTGGTCTCTTTTAATGAGAAAATTGGGATCTTCGTACCAATTTAGAGAACGGGAACAAAGCTATTTTGTAATTTTTTGAGAAAAATTTAAACATATTTAAAATACCCTTAATTTTGACAATAAACAAAATTCCCTCTTTTTTCTTCCTCGCTTTAAATTTTGTTTTAAAATTTCCTCAAAAAGGGAAAATTCCCTCCACCTGACATCACTGGTTCTAATACTTTTATTTTAAATTTAGTAACAAAACAAATAGGAAAGGAAAACAAACAAGCAGTGTTGATGAAGTTCGATCATATAGTACCCTACACGCATGTGTATAGGCACTAAAATGTTTATCGAGAGAGGGCCTTATGTGGAACCTATCGTGAATTCTGTAACGATCCTTATGAAATTTATTAAAAAAAATGTATGCATATATGAAAATTATTTATGAAAAATTTTACTTCGATATTGGCATTTATGTGAGTTTTATGCATATTTAAGTATTTTTCGGGAATGTGAATTATATGGGAGCCATTATGAAATTTAGTGAAGTAATCTACACTTGTACAAAACTTAGTTGTGTCAAATTTTATCTCGATATTGATATTTATGTGAGATTTATGTAAGTTTAATTTCTTTCCGGAAATGGGGATTATATGAGAACCACATTCAATTATGGAAATATTATTTTGAAATTGTGTATGATGATTTATAGTTATATATAACTCAAATATATAAAATTTTGTATTAATGTTAAAGTTTATCTGGGAATTATGCGCTTTTAAGTAATTTTTAGGCAGCGGAACCTACACGAAAGATATGATCAATTATGGACCGATTTTTATAAAATTTGGTACTACGATTTATACTTGTATAAAACTTATGTCTGATGAAATTACATAAATATAACATATTTCAATTATTTATGTGCGTTAAAACACTATTCCTTATTATTACTTATCAAACAATTTATTTCCATAAATTTTTTCCAGTGCATTTTGTACTTTGTGCACTCTCAGCAACGACTAAATGAAAGAGCATAAGAATAAGTGTGAACTTAGATAGCACAATTGTGCTATGAAAATGACATCCCTATCCTAAATAATCACTTATGTTTGTAAAACTCTGTTTCGCATTAGGAATACTAAAACTACATATAATTGTTAGTCTATTTACTTTTCTTTAACTTTGATATAATTTTTATTAAGGGCGGCTTTGAACAGTATGTATAAGACGCCAAGATGAAACTATGTGCCAAAATTCGCATTCCTCAATCAAAATCCAATGACCAATACTGTTAGAAACATTTTATTTTAATAGTTCATTATATGTGAGATTTAAAACTAACTATCAACTATTTTAAAACTCATAAAAATACTCAGCAATCAGGTAGACAATCAATCGAACTTTGTTTGAAAAAAAAAAAACCAAACGTTTACAATACAATGGAAACAAGTCAAAAGAAATAAGAACTTTTATTTGATGCTAAAACATATATTTTTTGTATTTTTTCTTATGTTTTTTCTCAATGGCTGTGTACGTGTTTCAGATGCAGTCGTGTGAAATTTAAAGAAAAATAAACAACAACAAAGAAATAATAAAAATACTTATGGACACAGTAGGGAGACAAATGTATTCAAAGAATATTAAGATAAAGGAAATCACGCCTATTTAAAGGTTACCACTAAAAAACAATTTAAATGGAAATTAGTTTGAATAAAAAATAAGAAAAAATGAGAATAAGAAAAAAACACCAAAACACCCAAACACCCGCATAAAGTATCCGCTATTGTTGTGGTTTCTTTTCTCTTTCTGCTCAATAAACAAAAGCAAAATTTGAAAAAAAGAGACGGAAATAAAAATACAAAAACTAAAATCAATGGTAATGATATCGACCTTGGGGGATTTCGAAATGAAATTAAGAGATTTTCTTAAAGATGTTTAGATTTTACGCTTTGGGATTCAGGGTTAGAGAGAGTGTAAAGTCTAATTTGATTTGGTGGAAAATTTAATAACTAAACGATTATTTTTTTTTTCAGCTAAGTATATTATAGTAAATAGTTAAGAAGGAATAAGAGTTTTAAAAAAATGTAATAGGTAGATATTTATATATATTATACTATCAAAACAAATTGCGTACTAATAGATAATAACTTATTATATTTTATATATTAATAAAAAATCGATTAATAAAATGCAATTAATAACCTTAATTGCAAAGGATTAAAAATTACACTTCACTTACACTTGACTTTCATATTTAATCTGCCATTTTAATTTTGTTTAATTATCTTAAATTCGTTTATAATCAGTCGTATTGCTTCCGCTTTCCGAATTCATAAAATTAAAAAAATTAAATTTGTTAGCCACCATATTCGATCCACCATTTAAAATTTCTTATTTTTCATATATACTTTGCATATTATCGAAGTAATTTAATTATGACCAAAATTCAAGGATTATATACCACTTTGATTGTCCATATTCTTTCCACCTTTCCAAATTCGGAAAATCAAAAACTATATTCGTATTCAGGGAACACAAATATGTTATTACTTAAAATTTCGTCAAATAATAAAATAAATGTTAGCCACCATATCGGATCCGCTATCTTTAACTTTTTTATTACAGAATCGTAATCAGCATTCCCAAAAATCTTATATGTGACATTTACTTTTTACGCAAACCAAGTATTCTTTAAACAAAAATAAATAAGAAATCAACAATCTTAAAAAATTTCAAATAATTTAAAAGATTAAAATAAATCTTAAGCTTATGGACTGTAGAATTAAAAAGGCGTTGGTGTTGGTGTTGGTGCATAATATATAACCTCAAGGAAAATATAAATTTAGAGAGTATTTTGAAATCTTTTTAAAATTTAAAATAATTGTATTAGATTTTGTATTTTTATTTATTTTTGTTTATTTTCAATAAATAGTTTTTACTCGGGATGGAAAAGGTGTATTTAAGTTTTCAACCATAAAATATTTTTAAGAACTTAAGTACGATTTTTCCACTAAGTGAGTAGTAAAATACCGGGCCTTAAAATATAAAAAGTAAATATAGTATAACAATGAATTAACTCCATAAAACGGCAGTATAGTTTAAAAAGCTTATTTTTTATATCGCCCAATAATAAATATTATTTATTAAAAAAGAAAAAAACTTTAAAATATAAATTGTTAGTTCTTTGACTTTAAAATAAATAAAGAGATACCGATTTAACAAGTTAGCTCGTTTAGTTTAACTTATATAATTAATGATGTTCGCAAATTGCTCAGTTGTGTTTTAAGTATTTTATGAATACTTACATACTATATGTATATGTAAGTATGTATGTATATGTAAGTAACTGGTAGAAAAGTATATTTTTTTAACCGACTGTTAAAACTGACTGTCAACTATTGGTAACCATTGAAATAGTCGAAATATAAATTTTATTGTTATTAATGATTCATGTACGTGATTTTTTAAACAAAACAAACAAATAAACTTTAACGCTCACTCACTAACTCATGCACCAACCAAATGACCCACAGATATTGTGACATTAATGTTTGTTGACATAGAATAGTTAAAACAAGCAAAAGTTCTATATATTATGAATATTTAGCAGTATATTCAGCATTAACGTATCTTATTTACTTTTCACCTTAGTAGGAAATAAAAGTAATATAAATATATATAGAGGGCATATATTTAAAACCCTCTATCTCATGAAACTGCGATTTTGATGCCATTATATTCCCTATAATAACGCTCATCTATGATATAAATTTCAAAGGAAAATTTTATCAACGTTTTTGTATCCATTTACGAGTATGTTGCAAAATAAATATTTTTATTTTTTTTTTTTTAATTTTTTTTTTTTTTTTTTTTTTTTTTGTGCATAACCCTCTATCCCTCTGAGTAATTATTTTATTGACAATTTCAATATTACATATACCAATTCTGACTAATTTATACATGCTGAATATGAATCTAGCCAAAAAATTCAAATCGTTTGAAGAGCTCTTTTGATATACAATAATATATATTCGCAATATTCAATTCCACAAATTATTCCCACAAAATCTCAAGACTTTCATTGTATTATTTCCATAGATATGCGATAATTAGTATTTATTTTACATGGGTATTAACACTTCCCCTACAGCTGCCCGCCCCATTTTCATATCAATTATGACTTTTGCTCTAATAATTCTTAATTTAAGCGATAAATAATATTTACTCCAATAATAATTATTATTTTGTTTGTATAGTGAGTACCATTCCCTCTGCTCGGATTTCTGAATTAAGTTTTTTTTTTTTAAATTACTAACTAATTTAAAAAATTAAAAAAGTCATACATTAAATGGTAATTAAATGTATTTTTTACAATGCAAATCCCTCTATCTCTCTTTTAAATTTCCAATATTGTAAAATATTAAAAACAAATTATTTGTAAGATACTGTAAAAGAAAATTTTTTGAATACTTACAAAATAAGAGAAATAGTTTTTTTTTTATTCTCCTTAAAAGTTGTGTTTTCCGTGATAAAGGGTTTTGAATATAGACCCTCGATATTTTCAAAAATTTCCCTTTATAACTTTTATTCAACTATGGACAAAAACGCAAAACTTAAAATTCAACCAAATTTTTTTTTTTTTTTTCTTGGCAAATTGACAGCATTTTGAACGAACAAAAATAAATACTTCAGCGTTTAAAATCGTTGAGTAAATCACTTTCGCGATAGGACCCAAAAGTTATCGCGGTTTGAAATTGAAAATTAAAAAAATTCTCAAAATTTCAGATTTCACTTATTTACATTATAATTGCTCACAATAACAAATCTTGTGAAAAACTATCACCACAAAAAGACTGACAATATTATCATTACTAGCTGAGTTATACAGAAAAATTATTTATTTTTTTCTAATTTTGGCACAATTTTTTCAACAATAAAAAAGATATTAGGTGCGGAAAAAATTAAATGAATATTATTTAAAGTTTAAAAATTAAAGGAGTTTAAATCATGTAATCCCTTAATTTTTAGTGAATATATTTTAAAATATTTTTTAATGACTTAAATACGATTTTTGTTTTCTCTTCTGGCATTTGGTCGTGATTTTTTATGACATCCTAAATTTGATTTAGAGAGTTAACTTGGCAACCAAAAACCTTCTGTTAAAATTTGTTTCTCCACAATATTTTTAGGATGTTATTTGATGAACGTTGATCCTTTTTTATTTTAAAAAGTATTTTTTTATTTTTAAAACTATTTTCTGATTAAACTACAGAAAAATGATCATAAACTTTTTAGATTAATCAATAATCTATTTTGAAGAAAATTTTATAACGTCATAATTTTTGAGATTACGAAAATGTATTTTTGTCCATAAATTCTACAAAATTCATAGTTTTTTGTAGCGCCCTTGGTTTTAGCAGAAATCTTAGCAAAACCTTGCAATTGAGTCACATTTTGGCCTTGGATGTATCTAAGCAAAATGTGTTTATATAAAATCGTTTAGTTTTAAAATTATCATTAGAATAAACTACAGCGTGTCTCCCAATGTATTTTATATAGTTCGAAGACATTTTTTTTTTTTTTTGCATCCAAAAATGCCATTAAATATTTTAATGGGCTCCTCAATTCGATGTTAAATTCAAAAAAACTTAATTCACCACCAATGCTATTTTCTGAAAGTAGTCCTGAGAGTGTGCCTGGCAAAAAACTTTACTTTTTTTTAAAATTCACGCTTAATTTTTCAGGACTTGGAGAGCCCAAACTCTGTTGTTCACGAGGACACATTAAAGGGATATGCCACAAACAAGAAGTGCACATACAGTAACCAAAAAGTAGAAAAATATTAAAATAGCTAAAATTATGGTTTCAAAAATTGCCATCTTATAACTTTTGACCGAATAGGGATAGGGTCATAACTAGGGCAACCAAAAATATGCAAAATTATATTTTTTCTTAAGCTTGAAATGAACCGAACTGTTAGTTATTTATCCGTTTCAGACAATGTCTAAACATTTTGGTATCTATTTTTTTATAGCATATTTTTGCATATTTTGGTCATAACAGCATATTTTACATATTTTGAGCTTAGCAGCATGCTTTGTCATACTTTAATAAAAATCCATTATTTTAAAGCACATTTTTGAGATTTAAATGGCATATTTTTGCATTTTTTATATTTAAGAGAAAAATCTTGCATATTTTTTTTCCAATAGAATTTATTTACATAATTTCTCTTAGTGAATTTTCTCTGTTTACTGTCACATACGTTCTTTAAATCCGATTCCCTAGAAATTTCCATCTTATAAATTAAAAAAACAGCCTTAGAGTATATTTTTTGGTTGCCCTGGTCATAACATATAAAGTGATATTATTCTTTTATATAGCTCTAATGCCAAAAAAATTTAACTTGTGGAAAAAAATAAAAAATATGAAAAAACATTTTTATGATTTTTCAACTTTGAAGAAGTGTAACTAACCATAAAGACCGTGGACCATAAAACTTTACAATTTTATTACTTATAGCATTACTAATAAAATGTTATTAGCCATTTTGCCAAAATAATAAATTATTCAGAATTATTATAACATTAATTCGGTTTCATTTATTTTAAAATTTCGTGTGGTTTTGCACTTAGTAGAATAAGGTTTTATTCATAATAAGATTTTTATTAATTAAATTTGTCTGAAAGATTTTTCTATAAAGTTTTCATAAATTTAAAAAAAAACTTTATAAATAAAGCGGATAATAGAATATATACATTAGGGATATAACTTTTTACAATTTTTGCGAATATCAAAATTCAGAGAGCATAGTGTTATAGGGCATGAACAAATATTAAAAAACGTGTGTTGAAATCTTGAATTTAAGATCTTTTTAAATTGTTCATATTTTTATTAAAAACAAGGTTGGTTGTATCTCACTACTCTCACTACTGACATTGTCTTCAATAAATTTTTTTTTTTTTTTTCATAAAAAGCGTTAACATCGCATATTTTTTGCAAAAATTCGTAATATAATTTGTAAACTTTTTATTCCTTAAATTAATATTTTAGTCAACATTACTATAAAAATACATTTTAAATTAATTTTTCGTTATATTTGGCGGTTAAAAATATTAATTTTTATAAAAAGTATGATTTAAACAAAAGCTGAAATAAAGTGTCAATTTTTATTACCATTACGAATAATATAAACTTTTTTAATATTAAAAAAAAAAAATAATAATTTAATAAAAAGAATCTCAAATGCTTTTAGAAATTGCTTTAGGTGCGGAAGGTTTTTTCATCGAAATAACTCTTAAAAATGGTTTTTAATATCAATACAACATGGGCCATGACGTGGTACCCTGTGGTTTTTAAGTTATATCCCTAATATGCATATGTCCGTAAGTTATATTGAAGCTTAAATTGATTTTATCCAAAAAGAGCATTAAATCAGTTAGATAAATTACAAATATAATACAAAATAAACTTATAATAAATTCTTATCACTCATCGTTAAGAGTAAAAAAAAGGGTAGTGACAAGTATAAGTACATGATTATGCTTAATATTGTCTCCTGGATTATAATAAGGACTTAGCGAAGATTTCGTAAAGCTTCATAAAAATTATATTAAAAATAACAACAATCTTTTTCTGACAACGGATGTGTGTGTGAACGTGTGTATTTTTTTTTTTTTTTTCTTTTTTCAAACAACTCAAAATGTAAGAATGTTTATAATATAATAATGATTGAACACCTCATATGGACTTTAAGGACATAGTTATTTAAAATTTTTTATTATTTTCTTTTTATTTTTTCATTAGATTTACACAATTTCGTATGATTTTTGCAGGTTTGATATAAAAAGACCCATATGTATTACATATACACAAACAGCTGCTAAACTATTCAGACATATATAAATATTTGTATGTAATGATGTTCACTTGTACAATTACGTGGTTGTATAACAGTGGAAATAAAAAATCTCAAATGAATAAAAGACATTTATTTAGACAAATAAAATAAAAAGAAATAAACAAAATAAAATACTTAGGGATTTCTTTACTATGTGTGAGTGAGTTTTTTCTTTTTTTTTTTCATCACCAAAAAAAACTTGTATGTTTGTTTGTGCTTAGACATTTTTATTCTATTAATTTAATTGAAGATTATCTGACAAACCAAACATATATTTTTGTAAAAAATATAAAGAAGAACAAAAATGATCACATGCCCTAAACTAAATTGAAATAAACAAAAATACTTAGAAATCTAACAGCAAAATGTTATTTATTTAATATAAATATAAACAAACATCTACTTATGCTTTCTAGCTTGACTTTTTTCCATTAGTGTATTTATAACAGAAAATGTTTTTAGCGGTTTTCGTTTCAGTAAACATTTTTTTTTTTTTTTTAAACTTAATAGGCTCACATTTATATAACGATTAAATCGTTTCAATTCTTTTACATTTAAAAAAAGTAATAATAAAATAAAACAACTTGCATACATTTTCCTATGTGTAAAAACATACGTATAAAGCAATTTATGTAAATTGTCATTTAACGCCAAACAATCTCTATATTCTCCCTTAAAGCTAAGAAGAACCCTCAGCAACAACCACTGACAACACATGTGTTTACTATTATACGTGTTACACAAAAAGTAAAATGTTTAAAATGTATAAAATAAAAAAAAACTATAACTAAAACTTACTAACAAATTCACTATAAATCTAAAACACAACAATCGTATATACATACACACATACATATGTACGTAAAGGTATAACAACTACTGTCATTACTTTGTTCCCATCCCTGTGTAAATGATGTTTATATATTTTGATGGGAGTAGAAATGCTTGAAAAACTTTTAAAAAAAGGAATTAAAATAAAGTTTTACCATCATTAGCAGGCAAAATGTGTTTTCTCATTATGGCTCTTAGCTTACCTTGAAAATACTTTTCCCTTCAACTATAATCCAAATGGTGTAGAAGAAGGTTTAAAGACAAAACTTTATTCTTCAACAAACAAACAAGGAGAGAAGAAAACAAGAGAAGAAAAATAAACCATTTCCTCTAAACGTTTGGCAGTTCCAAGTAATTAGAGGCAGCGCTACTTTCCAACTAAATCGCTCATACCTATGTATGCATGTAAATATATACATATGTATGTATGTATGTATATTTTTACATTATGCATTCGCGCAGTGAATAACAAAAATTAGCAAACACTTTATGGGAACAATTTTTGATAACTAATTTTAAATAGATATATTTAATTATTATCTACTACTTTTACGTGTAAAATTTTTATAACTTACAGATCTGTATCTTAAATAAGTATGAATAATTAAGATTTTTTTGCACTTCTGTTTTCTACTGTAAAGTGATTCGGCGAACGTCAACAAGAGAGGGAAATGATGTGCGTGTGGTAAGTATCAAGAGCAGTTTGATTGTTGAAAAAAAAAAAAACTTTCAAATGAATTTCCGTTAAATAAAAACTTAATGGTGTATCGAAAAAGTTACATTAGTTACAAGAAAGAAAAAGGTTTAACTTTACATAGTTACAAAAACAATAACAGTAACACACACACATTTTTACATATGTAAAGTAAAAGTGTTTTGTAAAGTAAAAGTGTTAGACTTAATTTATATTTACATTTTTTATAAAAATGTACCTATATTCTTTACATTTGCCAAATCTGATTTGTAAAGAATGATATCGCTTTCAATATTAAAATTTACATATGTAAGTATATTTATAAAATTTCAAAGTCATACATTCAATTGATGCAAAATCATGAAAATCTAATTATCTCTCAACTCTGCAGATTTATTATTTAAAATATTTTTACTTAACATTTAAACAAATCATTTTTAACATAAACTATGGATGTATTTCATGAGTTCTTATTCCATCTATCAATGTTCCTTCTTTTCTTTTTAAATTGCTTCCAATGTATTACAAAAAACTTTAGCCATACAATAAAATAAAATAAAAAATCTTATTTTAACAAAATAAAAGATAAAGAAAATTAACAAAGTAAAAAGCTAACATTATTTTAGAGCCCGAAAATAAAAAGTCGAATCTAATAGATAGATAGATTGAAGAGAATATACATATGTATATTTTGCTAATTTTTTGTTGAATGATTTTTCCCTGTCACTACTTTTCTATTAGTAATATATATATATTTTTTTTTCTACCCTACACCAACAGAGATGATTAAGGTATTATGCGTTTGTACTGATGTTTGTAACGTACATAAATCATTTTTAAGTATACCAATCGGTTCAGAACTACTTTCTGTGACGATTTAACGATGTCTGTTCGACCGTCCGTCCATTTGACTGGACGGTTGCCTATTCATGTAAACCTTGTGAACGAAGTATAAGTCGTAATTTTAAAGATATCTTAATAAAATTTGGTACGAATAATTATTTTTATACAAGGATAAAATATGTTAAATTGGTTAAGATCTCTCCATTATTTTACCTTGCCTCCATACAAGTATATTCCGGAAATAGGGGCTTAACGATTTTAAATGCTTTAAGTATAGCAATAAAAGAAAATCGCCATAAGGAAGTTTTATACAAGAGTAAATAAATATTTCTTAATTTCGTGAAGATCGGTCCATAATTCACCATAGCTCTCATATAAATCTTCTTCCGAAAATCACTTTTATTTGACAAAAATAAGTTTATATAAGTAGAAATTACAGTTGCTAGCTCCTATATAAGACCTTCTTCTAGAAATCATTCATTAGTACGTAAATCCAATATACATAAATGTTAATATCAACATAACATAATGCATATGTATGTTTAATAGACATATTATACAAATATTGGTGCTCAATTGGCCACTATGTTGTAGGGTATCATATGGTCATATTTGACAGTCTATATATTTTTTACTTATTTTACTTGTTTTAATTGTTTTCCTGCATTGTTACTTTTAGTTTCTTGTTCTATTACGAGTATTATTGGCATTTTTAGCACGTAGGCTTATTAATATGTTCTCTTTAAAACTCTTGGTATATAATGGATGCAAAAAGCTGGTGATTTATAAATAATGAATAAGGAGAAAATTGCTTCATTTGGCATACAAATATTAATTACACCTGTCTGAAAAGAAATTATCTTTTAAACAAAAACAGGTGGAATATGATGATTTCGAAGTGGTTCATGCAAAGATTTTTTTATCGGCATAACTAATATGACCCACTTAATAAGGCAGTCACACTAGTATAACTCGATAATGGGGTTTTCAATTGTTTAAAGTTGTCTAAACATTATTTTTTATCCGTTTTATAGTTTCGGACTTATTTAGAAATTAGTGACGAAAAAAACAATTTTTTGCAAAAAAATTTAAAAATTTGCTCCTTAAAAATTTTTTAAAATGGTAATGGTTGAAAATGTTTGAAATTTTACCAAATTTTTATTTTGCTCTAAAAATAACATATCACGAACTATTATGTGAAAATATTAAAAAAAAAAATAAATCCAACCAATTTTACTGAACTAAAATATTTGCAAATTTGAAATAATATTATTTCCATATCTTAATTTATATCACTTTAGATGTCATAACTTTCAAAAAAAAAATATACCCATCGTTAAAATTTTTGTGCGAATTACATTCAAATATTTCGGGTGAAAATAATTTTTAATGAAGTGCGTGTTTGTTGCTCCCTTCACTTTCGTGCTTAAATCAATACTATATAGAAAAAGGACTGATATATATTTTATTTTTGATATTTTATTTACGGATATCTTCGGATGTAGCTAAAAACTAAACATTGTCTCTGTGCTGGACGTACTGACGGACGTTATATATATATTTACGATTCACTATTACATATAACCATAGTAGCTCTGCAAATGTTTATAATGATTACTCAATTAATTTCTGAGTTATTAATAATAATAACGGTATCTACACATTTTTTATACTAAATATTTTATTGTTTTAATTAAAATGAAATTACTTCAAAAAAAAATTATTTACAATAAAATGTATTACTTATCACAACGTTTTAATTAATTCAGTATAATGAAAATTTTTTATGGTTTTATATTTAAAAAAATATGAAGGCTGCAATATTTTCAATATTCTGAAAAATGAAAAATATTCTGAATTTAAAAAAATTTAAAGTGGATCTGGAGTGAAATAATTTACTTACTTTCACTTTTAAATGCACTAGGTAAGCTAACTATAAGTACAATAAATATTCTACTGCTCTTTAAAATATTCAGAATCCTTATTGATAGGAAAGTCGATATAACGATGTCCGTCTGTCTGTTGAAATTAGTTTTTAGAAAGCCCTAAATATCGGATATATATGTTATACATATGTTATACATCAATTTACAGAGATGAACGGTAATAAAAATTAGCAAAATCAGTCCATATCTAGTCGAGATATCGCCAAAAAACCGAAGAAACCTTTAAAAAACGTATTCACTTTTGACTTTTCTAAGTCACTAATAAGCTAGAAACTTCGTTCTTTCACGGAAAATTCGGATTTTTTTTCAAAATTTTTATGCTGAAGATATTAACAAAATAGTCCATTATTATCCGAGATATTGACCAAAACGCAATTTAGACTTTTTGAAGCCTCTATATAAGCTACAGACTTAGTTCGAATTTCGAAATTTTAAATCAATCTACACGGTCCATAAATTTTCAAAATACTCTTAGTGGCGTGCTGATTTGTTTTTTTTTTAAATTTATATTGTTTTCATTTATTTGGTGTTGTTGTTCTTTCATTAACTTTAAAACATATACATTTTTAACGTAACACTTCAACAGAGAATAATATATATATATATATATTATATATATATATATATATATATATATATATATATATATTTCGAAGTCCAAGTCCTATATAAGCTATGGACTTGGTTCTTATATTGATCGGTCACAAATATTTTTCTTGAATTTGTATTTTTGAATCAACCAAATCGGTTCATAAACAACCGAATCATACTCTTTCTTTTATTTAATGTCCGCTTCTCCTATAGTAAACTTAACATAAGGCATATATGATTTTTTCAACTTCGTTCTTTCATTAAAAATTCGGAAAATTTTTTTTCAGAATTTTTCTGTTAAAAAAGTGAACTAAGTCGATCCAGTATTAACTGAGTTATGGTCGTAACGTGTTATTACGATTTTTGCAGCTACTATTTAAGCTATGAAATTCTGTTTTGCACACATCTATCATAATTTCGAAATTTGGTTTTTTAAATCAGTCAAATTGGTCCATAAACTTTCCATTATACCTTTTTTTATTTAATTTAATATTGCCATGTATAAAAAATATATGTTCTGCGCCGAAGTGTTTATATTTTCTTTAAAGATATGTGAAATTTTATTTTTTAAATGTAAACGAAATGAAATGAAAATGTAAAATATATAATTTTTATTTTACATCCAATATCTAAAATCTAAAAATGTTATTAAATACTAAATACTACTATTAAATACTAAAAACTTTTAAATATATATATAATTATATATATCTATATATATATATATATATATGTATATATATATACGGGGGAAGGGTGTATAAGTTTCGGCACAGCTGAATATAGCACTCTACCTTGTTTTAAATGAAATTGAAATTATTTCAATCTCTAATGAGTTTTTATTATTCCTTTTCCTTAAGGTTGTTTTTTTTTTTTTTTTTTTTTTTTTTTTTTTGTTGTACTTAAGTTCATAAGTTTAATTGTTGTTGTTTTCATTTCAACTTGCTATCGTAAGTAGTTTTAGTTGCAGTAGTCGTTAAAATAATAATAAAAATATGTACAGAAATATTGTTTTCACAATACAATTACAATCTTCTTACATTTCATTTCATTAAGTTTAGCTTTAGTAGACACAACAACTCTAAAGTATTACGTATGTATGTATGTATGGGTGACTATGTTTATATGTGTTTATATGTTGCAAAAATTGTGGAAGCCATGATGTACATTTCATTTGCAACACTTGGCGCTTTAAAGGAAAAAATTTATATAATTATTGTTATTATTGCAATTGTTTTTAACGCGCTGAACTTACTCAATGCAACTGAAACTATATAAATGAATGAAAGAGTGTGTATTTGAATGTGTGTGTACTGCTACATTTGGTAGGATTTCTAAAAATGTTGTTATTTCTGATAGTAACAATCATTATAGTGCACTGTTCAACATTCATACAATAATGTCTTTCTTACATTTTGCTTCTTTTTTTGTGTATCAAGTACAGTACTTGAACTCATACAAACACAATACGCGTACAATACAAACAAATATCTAAATCTAATTTAAATTTCTTAACATCATTTGCCAAGTTTTCTGTTGTTATAGTCTTCTTTTTTCGCTTTGTTAAAGTTTTTTTTTTCTTTTGTCTGCTGTAGTAAATTCAAAAGAGTTTGGCATGCTGTATTTCTGTTTTAGTTCCTTCACTACAATTATAATTATTTTCGGTTTAATAAATTTAAATGTCCATCACTACCATGAAATATAAATATTTCTTTTATTAAATT
Source organism: Protocalliphora azurea (assembly GCA_932274085.1). Lineage (NCBI taxonomy): Eukaryota > Metazoa > Arthropoda > Insecta > Diptera > Calliphoridae > Protocalliphora > Protocalliphora azurea. Next base: position 2,344,359 of record OW026519.1, read on the forward strand.
TAAATTAATTTCTTGACACTCTTTGCAGTATCACCATAAATCAAATGAGTGAATATTTTTATTTTCTTGCCTTTTTTCGATTTATTATTACTTCATTTTTTTTTCTGCAGAATGTTAAAATCGTTTTTAAACCTTTAAATTTATAATACCCTTAAGACTTTAGCAAAAATATATAGTTACTATTTACTAACACATACATATACATGTACATTTGTAATGTGTAACATAAGTACATATGTATATATATTTGGATGAATGTGTTGTATTAAAGAGGACCACAAACTGTCTAATAACTTTTATTATGCTTTGTTGAATTGTAATATTGGTCTGTTGACCACACTTGGCTATATATAAATACATTCACACAAACACATACATATACACACATACATGCTTAGAACCATATTTTATTTATGTACCCTTTTTTATTTGTCCTAAAAGTTATAGAAATTCATAGCACATCATATCACTTAAAGCTCTCAAATACGCTTGACCATACGCTTGACCACACTTCAATATTATTAAAAAGGAAAAGAAAACGTAGACGATATATTTCGACCGCAACGAATTATAATTACCCTGAAACCAAACGCTTGTATTTAACTGCGTTTTAAAGTATATTGTTCGTACTTATTCTCTTCTGGAGAATGAAAGTGGTGTTGATTTAATAATATACATATAAGGAATATATATATATAGGAATCTTTACTGATATGATTTAAGCCCCCTCAGCAGACTTATTTTGTTTACTTTTTTAGGTTTCTTATTCATCTTTTTTAACAAATAGAATTTGTAAAAATAATATCTTAGAATAACGCATTATTTCTTGGAATAAAAGACTCATGCCCATTAACACAAACTGTGGTTTAATTAAATTTAACAATATATTTAACTTCACTTTTAGTTAGCATTATTGTAAATTTGTCTTGTGTCTAAAAGTCAACATGTTTAAAATAATTTTATTTATGTTTGAAATTAAATGAAACATTTAACCCTTATAAGAAATGTTTACATGAAATTTATTATCTTCAAAAGGATTTTCAGAATTAGACCTTAAGGTCAATTATGAACCAGTTAATTTCAACAAAGTATATTCAAAGTTGCAACTTGTATTTCGTTCATAATGTTTACATGAACAGACAGACAGCAGGACAGACATCCTTAAATCGCACATATATAATCGCAGAATGTAAATAGAGACATTATGGGTCTAATAGTATATTTTATGGTGGGGGTCCTAAAAAATTTTGCATCGGGAATGATAGCAACATTTAATGGGGTCCGCGAATAGGTCAGATTATTTCGTGTTGATAGATCCATTCGTTAGGAATAAGAGCGCTTGCTCAGGAATCTGGGTATAATTGAGTTTAGGAATGGGAAGTCGAAACTTGTTTGTGCCAAATTTCATCACCAACAGTGCGATTCAGTAACTTATTTTAACGATTATTGAATCGTTTATAAAATTAAACAACAAAATTACCAATTTTGCTATTCCATAGCATTTTTAAACGATATTCGTTATCGTTACATCTGCTTCTGTCGATACGATAACATTTTTGTGTTGTTTATTTTATCAACTAAAACACAAGTTTAACATACAAAAGCGGTAAGTACACATGTGCAATATTTACAAATAATTCCCAAATTATTTTTTATTTCTACTCCTTTTTAAGTTTTTTGTTTATTTTGACCCATAAGTGCCACACGAACACATAGATAATCGTTACAGCAAACAACAAAAGCCATCGACATATTTGTCGATTGTCGAGTCGCACTACAGATTGAAATTTATTAAAGATATATAAACATAATTTTTGAGAGTGGAACATATATATGAGATATGGTCAACTATAGATCAATCTTCGCGATATAAATTGCTCCAATGAATTTTATATAAATATATTTATATATAAAACATTTAAAACCCCATTGCGTGAGACCATTTATATGGGGGCTATATACAATATTTTAACCAATTTAATTTACCAAAATATGCAATTCCAAAAATATGTTTTGGCCAAACTTTGATTTCAAGGTTAACATGAATATTGTTCTTTTATAAATAACTGAGACCGTGTAAATGATGTATCTTTGTTTCAGATTAAATAGATTTTTCTTATTCTATTTTTTTATAAACTGAAAGTTAAAAAAATAACTCAAAGAATTTAACTTAAAGTTAGTGCTAACAAAAACTTTGCGTTAATGATTTTATTTTAACTTTTTGTTTAAACTGAAAGTTAGTATTTAACTTGTAGTTATTATTTTAATATTAACTATACGAGTCATTAGTTACCTATTTAAAACATGTAATTTTATGTTTTTTTTTGTAAATATTTATCTCAACATCTGCATAAAAAATATACATTTTTCAAATAATCAAATAATTAGCAGTTTATCAGTTATTAACTGATCAAATATAAACTTTGAGTAATTGATTTTAAAGTTAGCCAAATATTGTAACAACTAGTATCCAAGCGATTTTTATATACATACTATATATATATATATATATATATATATATATATATATATATATATATATATTACTATATATTACGCTTATAACTTTTTTTGTTTCTGAAAATACCATAGTACCACTTTGTAGCCAATATTTTCCTTATAATAAAAACCGAAATTTTTAGTAGATTTTTAGTTTGATTTGGGTGCCTTGCTATGAGGGACTTGCTGGCAATGAAAGAGCCGATTGTCTAGCCAATAGTGGTGCTCGATATTTATTTATGGGACCTGAGCCATTCTTCGGTATTCCCGCGGGATATGCTTATGAAAAAGCAGGATCGTAGGTTGCGTCAGAGTTCACTAAATATTGGGAAACCACACCTGGACTCAGATAAGCTAAGCGACTCATTACTCTTTCCAGAAGTAAGTCTCAAAGGTTACTATTGTTAAATAAAAACAATCTAAGAGTACTAAATTGATTTCTAACTGGACATTGTAGTCTTCGATATCACCATTATATATTGAGAAACATTGTAACAAGAGTCTGTAGATTGTGCGAATCGCACCATGAGACCTTCGATCATGCTATGTGAGTGTCCAGTCTTTGGTTTATGGTCTCTTACCATCCAGGGTAATCAGTTTCATTCGAAAACTGAATCTGGTATGGTGAAAATCATTGGCTGCAAAAAAATCCTATTTCTATCTAATCTACTCCTCTTTCATGTATTCCAAAAATAAGAAAAATATTGTAATTTGATCAAGAATTCGGAAGAAAATTACTTAGGACTTATCGATTATATAAAAATCTGACCACAAACTAATTTAACATATTTCAGATCAAATTGCTGGCAAATGTTTTAAGCTTTAAATTTTCATCACAAAATAACGAAAAATGTAACAATTCAAAAAAATACATATAAAAAGAAGAATAAAAAAAATAATAAATTCTTTTGTTTATAATTATAAATGCACAGAAAAATTCTGTAAAATTATTTTATATCAAAAAGACGGTAAAAAGCGATTAAAACTTAACTAATTTAGCGTTAAATGTATATCTACTACCCTACATAAGTAATTAAGCCTTTAAACAGGAGCACTGCGCGTATACGTTATATTTCAATTTGCAAGCACTATATGATTATTACTTATACGTCATGTATTCTTTAAAAATTTGATTTTTTTTTTAAATTTTGGATTTCTTAAAGAATACTTGACAAAAACTCATAAACTAATTTATTTTGAGAACTTTTCTAATCTGTTTTGAAACAAACAAAAAATTAAAAAACAGAATTGTATAAATTATCATATGAGTAGGAGAACTTTATGTATGTGGGAGTATTGTATGGTTTTGTGTATTTTGACATACGATTAATAAACTCTAATTTAAATAAAACAAAACACTTAAAGCATAAATAGAAACAGAATAGAAAAGATATAAAGTTCATAGAAAAGTTTAAAAAACGTGTTTTATTAGAATATGAGCACAAAACAACAAGAAAATTAAAAGAATTCAAAAAATATCAAATTAAAAATGTTTTAAACACAAAACAGTTATGTACAATTACCCAGCAAAAAAAAGACATGCAAAAGAAATTGTAAATGCATATGTTCACGTGATAATGCACTGATTCATTTTTAACATTAGCGTGTCATTGGAGTTCAATTTAGAGAAACAACTCGTCATTAAAATGAGTGCCTAAAGCCAATGAAAGTTTTGTGATTCGACTGCGCTTTTTCATTGATATTAACATATACACATTTATATACCAAAAGATTATTTCGGACATAAATTAAACTACAGATGTTACAAAAAAATAAAAAGAAAATAAATAGTACTAATTTTTTAGTTTCTTTTTAATATAAGTATAAACAAGTTAGTGTGATATATTCCTTTATACCCTTTACTACCTTACTGATAGATAACAAAATTTTCGCTTTAAGTACACTTTCATATTTTCACATTTATACTTATAAAATTAATCTACAGTTTTTTCAAAACTACAAAAATTTAAACATAAAATTGAAAATAACAACAATACTGATAGTTTCTGATGAATACTAAATTTATATTTGTATGTAGATACCTGCTTATACAAAAAACAACAAAAACAACACTGAGTCATTATAATACTCCAACTAAAAAACGTTCAAATATACATACAAAATTATTGTGCTTATGTATATACAAACAACAACTACTGTTTGCTTATACAAAAACAACAACACTGAAATTCATTCCAATGATTTTTATATGTTTGTGTATGTGTGTATATATATTTTTAATAATTTTTTCATACTTTTGCCTACAACTTGGTTGTTTATGAACCGATATAGTTAATTCAAAAACCAAAATTTTAGAAAAATATTTACAACAGATTTGTGCAAAAGTGAATTCTGAAGCTTATATACAAGTTTCACAAAATCAAAAAATTCGTTTCTTCCGCAAAAACACTCCAAAAAAAATGCCGAATTTTCTGTGCAAAAACAAAGTCGTTAGCTTATATAGGGGCTTAAAAAAGTTAGATGTATAAAACATATATATCCGATAACTGGGGCTTTCTAAAAACTAATTTCAACAGACAGATAGACATCTTTATATCGACTTTCTTATTAATAATGATCAAGAAAATATATACTTTTTTGGGGTCTTAGTAGAAATTGAAAAAGGAATGTCAAAATTATATATACTATTTACACCTGTGTATTGAATGTTGTTTTCATGAGTTCGCAAATGATAAATTTATTATGATAAATTTATTTATTATATTACGTCCCTTTGAACCACTTCAAAAAAATTTTGTTTGGTATAAGAAAGCAACCAGTTACATATATTTATATATAGACTTGAACAAGAAAGGTATATATTGAAAATAGTTTAGTTGGTTTAATTTTTTTATATATCTATTCATTATTCTATATATTCGTAGTCCCACTTGTCTGTTTATGTTTTGCACAATTTTTTTACACATTTTAAATTTGACAATAAGAATCTTGTAAAAGTAATATTTTTACCCAAACTAGTTCACAAAATTCGCTATGTGTATATGAACATGAATGCAAGCAAACGAAAGAATAAAATAAAGTTTTTTTTATTTTAATAAATATTATCTGGTTGTTTCCAAGAAACTGAACGGAACTTTTTTTTAAAAGAGTATTGTTTTTTGAACGCAGGCAATTCACAAGTGAACACACATTTGTATATTAGGATGACAACAGAAAAAAAAATACAGGCATATTCTCAACTAAAATTAAATTTGTTTTAATATACGTTACTTGGATGGATTTAAGGATGTTTGATCCAAAATTATTAGAAATTGTGTCGAAAAATATATTTATTTTGCTTTCATAAAAATTGGATCATCTTAATGTACAGACATACATACATATGTATATAAATAAGTATAAATGTACATATTTAAATACATATGCATGTTTAAGTAACTAAATTCAACTCCTCTGAAAAAAACGTCTTTGAAATACAGAAAATCATTTATTTCTAACTAGGTTTTGTCTACACATACATACGTAGTTTATGTATGTTTGAATTTATTTAGATAAATTTATTGTTTTCTCTATATTTTTCAAGGATTTTTTTCTTTTTCTCCCTTTTAAATTTGAAGTACAAAAGTCTTAAATATAATTAGAAAGCACATTTATTCATTAGTTTGTCACTTAGCACTAATCTATATATGCATTAGACTGGTTCAATTTGCAAAAACGTTAAAGACATTAACATTCATGAACATGAACTGTCAGTGTTCCACTCGACAAAAGAAATAAATATTACAAAATTCAGACAAATCCAAAAATATTTAGAGGTCGCTATAATTAAGTAAAAAACCAAAATTTAGTATCAAATTATTATATGGAAACTGTTGCAAATTTTAGCCACCCCTAAATATTCTCCGATTGGTTAAATTTTTTTGTAAGCACATTTGTTTAAATATATACAACAGGGGTGGTCTTGTGAAGCTCTAAAATATATCTTTTGCAAATCCCATATATTTCATTTATTTAAGATAATTAACATGTAAAGAAATTAAATACTTTTTTAATAATCATAATAATAATAATAATCATAATAATAATAATAATAATAATAATAATAATCATAATCATAATCATAATAATTATAATAGCAATAACAATAATAATAATAATTCAAATTATTAATAACTTTGTGTAATTGTCATACTAATTTCTTTATAAAAGTAAAAATAGGAACAAGAAAATTATAATCGGTCAAGAGCTATAATATGATACCCAACTCCATTGCGTATGGATGCCAATCATGGGCCGACAACATTTTATACTTTAATAAATCTTATTTATGGCTAATTTTACCCAGATTTATATTACATTTATGCACACTAAAGTTTCATTAGTGGCTCGAAATTACGGGTCAATTATGAAGCGGATCTTCTGAAATTTTACAGTGTGATTAGTACTTGAGTAAAATAGTTTTGCACAAGATTTTATATACATACGAGTATTTGTGCATACAGGTTTTCAAATTCTCGGTCTCTCACTCTAGAAATTTTTGAATAAGCCAAAAACTAACAAATACAAAGTTTTAGATTGACTACAACAAATTAAGAGGTGGCTCAAAGCGATTGAAATATTAAAAATTACGAGTATTTTTTTATTTTTATTTGGTTCATTCAGAAATAATTAATTACAACTTAAATTTTCTCGGTTTTTATCTTTTTAAATCGACTGTTTATTATCTTTCTAAAATGGCCAAAATCAAGAAAATTTAACATCCAATGATATCGTAGTTATTAAAATAAAATTACGTAAAACACGTAATTTTCAACCAAACATATAACAGTAAAATAAGGCTTCAACCAAAATTCGGAGGAGAGAAACAAATATCAGCATATAGTTTCGTCTTTGTGTCTTATATATCATGTAAAAATTTTCCGATAATCACGTGTGATCTACGCGAAATATTCACTGTCAAAAATTAGAAAAATCAGTTGTTTTGAATATATTTCACTTACGTATTTTGATGCCAATTGAATATTTATTAATGATAAAATTATATACGTGTTTTAGGGCAATATTATTTTAGTTACAATTATATTATTGGTTGTTAAATTTTGTTATTTTGGTCATTTCAAAAAAGTAATTTACAATGAAATTTAAAAAGACATTAACCTAGAAAAATTCAATTAAAATAAATCATTTATAATCGAGGACAGGAAAAAAATTAAAACGCCATCATTTTCAAATATTTTCCAATCCGTCTAATTTTTTTTATATTCATCAGATTTACTGAAAAAGTTCTAAATAATATTGTTACAAGAGCTATATAAATATATGAATCAGATAAAAGTTATATTAATATGAATTTGGAACTTTAAAAAAACTCATATTTTTTGGTTTTTTTTCGAAAAAATAAAGTTTGTTTTTTATTCTGGGTTATATATATATTTTTTAATATTTTCAAAAGACATCTAAACGCAAATGTGTGTAAAGTAAATCCGGATGAACTTGGGGTCCCATAAGCCCTATAAATTTTGAAAAATTAAAAAAAAATGTTTGTTAAATTCTCTAATTGAAGAGGTGGAATCAACATAAAATTATTTTAAATAAATATGTACCTTCATATGATCCGAAAAATGGAAGTGCTATTTAGAAAAATAATATTAATATTTAAATTGAAATAAAATTTAAACGAACAAAGATATCCTATTGAAATTTTGGCATAATATAGATAAAATTAGAAGAATTAGAAAAATCTCACACTTTTTTGCAACCAATGCCCAAAATCTCAATTCGGGAAAAACATCTTTCAAAAATTGACTTCTTCCGTCCGCCTGAAAATACTTTTTGGATGTTTACCTTACATATATTTAATTGAAATAATTTTATATTAATCTTAACTTTGCGATATAAGAATTTAACAAAATTTTTTTTTTAAATTTTCAAAATTGATAAAGTTTGGATAGGGCTCGTGGGGAGACTTTTGCCCCAAGTTCCTTCGGATTTACTTTACATACATATGCGTTAAGATTTCTTTTGAAAACATTAATAAAATAATATAGGTCAGAACAAAAAAAAAACAGTTTTATAAGTTAATAAATATTGCCACCTTTTTGGTAAAAAACCCAAACAACAAAAAACAGTTTTATAAGTTAATAAATATTACCACCTTTTTGGTAAAAAACCCAAAAATATGAAATTTTTTTAAAGTTATAAATTCAGATTAATATAACATTTTATCGAATTCATATATTTATATGATTCTTGCAGCAATATTATTTAGAATTTTATAAGATATGTTAAATAAATATCAATATTAAAAAAAAAACAAAAAAAGAGGCTAAAGATGAGAGAAAAATTTATTTCGCCCTGAATATCTCTTAAACTGAAAGGGATAATCTACACATATAAACGTATATTTTGTAGAAATTTACAAGGACTAAATGAATTTTTGGCAATTTAAAAAAAAATGACATACCTGAGATGGCCAACTTTGGTAGCCCACCCGCTACCCCCCTGAAGTGCTAGGAATCTATACTCCTCCAAATCAACTCGGAAGCAGCTCAACTCTGGTCGTGTGGAATTTTATTTAGATATCTCCAACGGTTCGGAACTTACAGAATTATTTCCAAAAAAAGAAAGCGTTTTGGAACCACTGTGCGCCCATTAATTAGAATATCAAATAAATAAATTTCTCTCATTAATGACATATACCTAAATTGTATCGCATAGACAAAAATTATTACACACAACACATTCGTTTTATATCATATTTTTATTTCTTTAGCTAAAATTTTTAAAGTTAAACTATTTTTTTTTTTTTTTTTTTTTTTTTTTTTTTTGTTTTAATTTGTTATTTTGTGCATTGAGTAAATTTAAGTAAATTCTTCTTAATCATACAGTAAATCTAAGTTAAAAATAAAAACAATTTCCTTTTTTGCAAAAAGTCTATCGTTGTTAATACAATTATTAGATTTCAAATACCTTCTGTGGAGATTTTTTTTTCTATTTTATTCTTAATTTATTAAATTTATGGTTTTCGATATTAATACTGGCTTTTTTTTTTTTTGCCCGCACAATGTCTTGTTGGGACTTTAAATTTCAATTATAAATAAACTGCTGTTCATCGCCAAACTCTTCAGTATTATCAATATCATTATTATACTCATAATAGTCAATGCCACTGTTAATACAATTATCATTATCAACGAAGATGATGATGATATCTTCGTGACTACCATTCACCATCACCATCACCATCACCATTGTCATTATCATTTCATCGGAATTGTCATAGTAGTGAAAAGTGTGAGTGTTTGCTGAGCGGTGTTTAGTGGTTTCAAATTTAATTAACAATTTGACGCACAATATCCGGCGGCAACATAAAATTATTTTTTCTTAACGGTATTTCGCTTAGCTGACGGTCGATTGGCAAACGTGTATCATAGAGAGAGGGTGATTGACAGATAATTGCAAAAGTACCAAAGATACACGACAATGTAAACGTCCATAAAAAGAAACGATCCAAAACCATTGAAACAAATTTCCAATCTTCTATGATCTAAAGGAATAGTCAAATGGAAATGGGAATTAATAAAACAAAAAAAATCATTTATCTATGAAAGTATGTAAATGCTTTAGTTTTGTATTTGTGGGTGTGTTTGTGTATATTTTTATGAATTAAGAACAAAAAAAATGCTTTAAAAGATTTTTAATTAAGCTTAATGAAAACCACTAAAAACTCATCATTTTATGCATGAATTGCACAATTTTTTCTCACTCTATTTTCGTCGCAGTTTACTATATTTCTCACTAATTGTCCTGCCTATTGCTTCCAACTCCTCCCAAAAAAATGATAATAATTTGCTTTAACAGCTACCAACCTATTTTACAGTTGCTTACGTTGAGGTTAAAAACACCAAAAAAAAAAAAAAAAGAAGAAAACAAAAAGATAACAAAAAGAAAATAATAAAAAGGAAAAAAAATAAAAATCACAAGGCATCTTTGAATGCGCCACAAAAACCATAAACCCATAAACCAATTTCCTTTTGTATCATAAAAAATAAATACTACATCATAAGGATTTGTTTCATTGCTTATTGCTTTTTTTTTTTCTTGTTCTATAGTAGAAAAATAATATGTATCGTGGTAATAATCCTTTGGGGAGAAATCAATATACATATTAATTTTATGATGAAATCAAAAAAATAAGAATTTTGAAAATTAGGCATTAAATATTTTTAGAAAAATTATTTTATAACAATATATTTGTTCCAAATTTTTTGAAAACAAAAACTATTCAATAATCTACATATATAAAAGAGTAACGTTACTGATTGAATGACTAACTGACTGATTCATCTTCCCACATGCCAAACGTCTGAAGCTAAAGAGATGAAATTTGGACCGTATGTTGGTCTCTCGCTAAGTAGATCCACTAAGACGGTTCTTATGGAAAATCTAATATTAAAAACGAGTAAATTCGGTAAACTTATAGAGATAGAATTATAAAAGCTGTATTGCAGTACTAGAATGTAAATTGCAGTCTAAATTTTATATTTTTGATTTTTGTGGTCATATGGGTTGTTTATCAAGATAACCTATAAATTTGAAGGGCGAGAAGTTATGTTTCAGCATGAACTTGCACGAATGTAAAAACGTGAAAGTATTCGTCAAAGTGACTATTTTATGTAACAATTTATATAGCGCCAGCTTTTTTTGGCAGACACTTGCAATCGACAATTTTCTTTCAGTTAAATGTTGGTAAACCTGAGCGAATATAACATAATTCAAAAATATATCTACTGTAGTAAAATTATGTATTATAGGTTTTTAGCAAAAACACATAAATTTGGTTTTAATAAATATTATTATTAATTTTAGATAAAATTATTATATTTTATGAAAAAAGTACCAAAAATAGGTATTTGCATGTTTACAGGTTTGGAAGATGCGTATACGACAAATACACGGACTTATATAAAATTTAAAACAATGGTCTTAAAATACATCTCTTAGGCTGCAATTTACATTATACAGCATTGTTATAGATTTTTCTAGTACTGCGATAAAGCTTTTATAATTTTAGCTCCATTTTAATTATTAGAATATTTAGAATTTCTGCCCAAAAATTGGATTTTGGACCAGTGTGTATTGGTATTTTTTGATTTTTTTTTTTATGATTAATTAGGTTTCAACGAAACCACAATGGATAAGACACCACGAATGCTGACGAAGTGTGTAGCGGCGCAGGAAATACGTATTCCATTCTACTGGCGTCTAATTATAGTCCACAAACTCTGCTTTGCTTACGATTGCAAACTTGTTTAATAATATTGAAGAAGAAGAAGAAGAAACATGAAATTAAATAAACATGGCCCTAAGTGAATGAGAATCCATAAGAGGAGAATTTGTGGTACTTTTCTTTTTTGTTCTTCTATTGTTACTTTTTAAATTTTTAATAGTATTGAACGAAGAAGAATTAAATTTAATATACGTTGTGCTATGTGAGTAAAAATTTACAAGGGGGGACTTTATGGTACTTTTTCATTCTTCCAATAGTACTTCTTGAATTTGTGGTACTTTTTTTATTCTTCTATTGTTACTTTTTGAATTTTTTGTAATAATTAATCTAGAAACATGAAATTATGAGGATGAGAATTCACAAGTCCTATTAGTCACATTCTTCTCTACTAAATATAGTAATGATAGAAATAATTTGGTAGTTTTTGAACCTTCGATTATTGGTACCCTACGAAAAGAAAATACATAGGAATAGATTTTAAATATTATACTTCCTTTATCACAAATATATCAAACATGTCGTTGGTACTTCTTGAAAATCCTATTATTTATTTTACTTTTTGGTACTTTTTTAACTAAAATAAGTATTTAAAAAGTTTATTGTTGCCGACACAATGTCCTATATATCTCTCCCCCAACATTTTTGGAAATTTGTAGTCTTAGACAGTGAAATGTGAGAACAAGATTTAAATAGTTTTTTTTTTTTTTTCAACCCAAAAAAATAAAAAGCTACCAAGTTTATATCTAACGCAGTAGCGGGTTAAAAACTAATTAATAAATAAAATATGAACTAGATACATTATTGTTATACACAAACCTCGTTATCTTTATCAGCATCCTTGATATGTTGAGCAATAAATCTGACCGCTCGTAATGCCTGCAGGACCTCTGGTGTCAAACGACGCGGTATGACGTTATCGGAATCTGTAAATTAAATAGAAACTTGAGTATAATTATTGCTTTTTTATATATTAAATTGCTTCGATTTGTATGGGGACAAAAAATGTTCCAAATGTACCCCATAATATCTCAAAAAAAAATAGTTTTCGATCAACAGTGTACACAGTTTTTAACTGTTGATCAAGAAAATTACAATATACTCGGCCTCGGTCTGCGTCGTTAATTGGAACCGCAAAATTGTGACGCAAACTGAAACGACGCAAATCGAATCATTATTTTCTATGTTTTTACACTAATTTCTTTATAATTGGTTCCAGAATAAAAATAGTTCAACAGAAGGGAATTAATTTTTTATAAGAATTAATTTATATAATTTTTAATAAAAAGGCATACTTTTTGAATTTAGGGTGAAATTAAAATACTTATAAAATTTTTTTAATTTTCTTACTTAGCACAGAGAATGTAACATATCTTTTTGTCCAACAGTCTTCAATTGTCTTCAATTTCTTTACACCTGTTATTACAATTATGAAGCTCCTTATATAGCGACGCAATCGTAAACAATTGTAATTCAAGCAGTGACGCACACTGGTACGTGCTTGGCCAAAAATGGTTAAAGTCGATGTTAGAATTTTAATATTTTTTACAGTTATTAATAGATCAATTAGATTATATGTAAAATAATAGTTTAAAATCTTAAATAGTTTTTGAGTTATTATGGATCAAAGTTGAAGGTTGCAAGTAGCATGATAAATTCAAAGAAAACTGCTGAAATGTTCGTGATCATTGTGCTTGTACTTTTAATATTTGAAATCACAATTTTTTTGTAACGGTTAGATCGTAAGTATAAAGTAATACAACACTTTTATTGTTTTCAAATATTGATCATATGTGAAGTATCGTTAGCAAAAAGTCTATTCTATTGTAAAGTTGGATTTTTTAAGAAACTAAAACTTTAGTAGTAAATTAAAAAAGTACCAAAAGATAACTCCTCAGTTTTTTAATATATTATTGCTATAAATATGCATTTTAAAATATATTAAACTTCAGCTGTACAAGTTTGCAAAATTTTGATTGGTAAACATGTTTTAGTGTAAATATCACTGCAGATTCTTGATATTTTTAAGCTGTGGCTGGAGTTAAGGCATAATATAACTAGTGCTGTAACATAAAATGTTAAACAATATGTTTAAAATCTTTTACAAAGAATGCTACTAGTTGCATAAGTGAACAAATTTTATACTTTTAAAATTAAAGCAGAATTAGAACAAATACTTGCGTATTAGGGGTAGATTCGAAAGTGAATTGAATAACTGGCTAGATTCCGAAATATTAAATGAAGACGTCGGTATTGTAAGTTCCTTTCAATTTGTCGAAATTTTTTTTACCAAAACGTAATTAAAATCTATTATTAATCCAGTGGCAGTAGAGGTAGATCCTACATTTGTTATGAGAAAGCTTCAGAACGAACAAAAAGGAGACGAGTCGATGATTCGTGATCATTTAACATATCAAAAACAAATTGTATCAAATTTTAATCGAATCGATTTACCATTTTAGAAAATGGACGATTTTGAAAATTCGGGATGTATGTGCTTGGACCAATTTTCATAAAATTTAATTTGTTCTTTTCTAAATGAAAAGTCAATAAATTATACCAAAATTTATTCAATTCGAATTACAAATTTAGAAAATAGATGATTTTGGACGTGAGCATGTCCTTGGACCGATTTTCACAAAATTTCATTTTTTTTTTTTTTCTAAACACAAAAACTATACATATAAAAATTTTTATTTACCTACGACAACTCTTTCCATTTTTGACCAACTTTCATATGAAATCGAAACAGTGTGCGACACAAAGCGAAACGACTCAAATCGAGGGCTGAGTGTGTAATAGATACATGTCAATTAATACATCATGAGCTAAACTTTTAGTAAAATTTTGTATGAAGTCTTTTAAAAACTGAGAGAAAGCAACATTTTTCAAACAAAAAAAACCCAATTTTTGACAATTAGAGTAGGACCATGAGAAAATTAACATTTAGTAAATAAAAAAAAAAATAATATTATAATAAAATTTATTTCCGTGATATTTTGAAAATTTCTAATGTTTTATATTATATATATATTTTGATTTCTAACTGATTGTTTCGGTTGATAACGAATATCTGAGCTTTTCCAAGGCATATATTTATGTGTTTCTATTTTAGTTTTGCGAAATTGTAAAATTTTGTTATTTTTCTTTACATATTGATATTTTTAAAAACTTAAAAAAATCATAACTTTAAACAATAATATCTCGGAGACCACTTAACAGATTAAGACTGCGTTTAAATTGTATTGTTGTCGTCTTCAACTAAAAGATTTGGAAAATATTAAATTCATTTATTTTTATTAAATTAATTTGCATCTTAATGCAATTGCACTTTTTTGACACAATTTTGTTAAATATACCACCTTATGTTTTATTAGCATTTAGCAGAAAATATGGAATTTTTTCTTTATAATGGAACACACTCATTTATTATGTACTATATTGATTTCAAAGAAATCTAATCATATATTTTCATACACAAAACATATTATTATTACTGCAATAAATAAGTTTTTTTACTAAAAGTTAATTTTTTCAGCATTCCCTCATGGTCCCACACCAAATTTTTTATATGTTGTCCATAACACTTTAAGAACATTTAAAAAAAAATTATACAAATGGAAGGTATGATTTTTAAAATATCCTCGATACAAGGACACATATAGATTTCAATATCCTTTTATTTTCAAAATGGTGTTTTTATAAAAATAATAAGAAACTACATTTGTTGGGCATTGATTTGAGCGCAAGTATGTTTAAATCAGGCAAATCGGCCCGAAGATATGTGGATTTAAAACTCATGTATTTAAAAAAATGTCTAAGAAACTTGAGCTTTGAACCGCGATAAAAACTAAACTATAATGAATTTTAAAATTTTGAAGAACTTCAAATTTTGTATTGACGTAGTAAGTGGGTATATCGAATTTCATCGAAATCGGAAATGGTGAGGTTCGTAGGGTGTTCGAAACTTTTTGTTTTCTCCCTACTATTTTATTAAAGTTTGAATATTTCTGACATTTTTTTATCTTAATTTAACGTATTATTGGAAATACTTTATTCTATTCTTTATTTATGCACCTAACCCTTTAGTAACAAAAGTAATATATTGAGACCACCGGTTCATAATAGGTTTAGTTAATTTTTATTGCAAATAAATGATTGGTTGATAAAATAAATATCACCAGAAGCATAAAAACTATTAATTTGTGTAAAATAGTTACTAAATTTCAAAGACTCTCTTTATTCGACTATTCATTGATATTTAAGTGTAATAAATACTTCCATACAATTTATTTGCAAAATTTGCTAATTTAATCTTTTGGGAACCAAAAAATAAAATTGACCCTTTTGCTTCAATTGTTTTAGGATAGACCTTTCCAATGCCACCAGTAAACCCAATATATGTAAAAAAATTCACGAAGTATATAAAATTACATGTTTAAATAAGGAAAATATGGCAAACAATTTTAATGCAAAAAAAAAAAAAAATTTAAACATTTTTTGAATTGATATTCCAGGTGTTAGTATGCCTTTATTATATTTTGAAGTTAATTTTATTATAACGAAATATTTTATAAATAACTCGAAACTTGGATTGTCAGTTCAGAAATAACGATCGCATACTTATGATTTGTAGTTATAACCCGATTTTAACAAGCAATAACTAATTTAATTTGCAAGCTTAAAAAATTAAACTGGTTAACAAGAATTCGAGATCAGAAAAATCATTGTTTTAATAACTGCCGATTTAAAGGATTTCATTTTAAATATAGTACATTAATATACTTAACCGTACCTACAAAGTACACTATGCTACATTCTGAGTGTTTTTCATAGAAGCATCGTGCAACAACAAAATACATATGTAGTCATACATATATATATATATATATATATATATATATATATATATATATACATATCATATAATCTTCTAGTTTTATTCTATGGCTCTACTGAAAAGTAAAATCACACATATTACGATATTATTGTTAATTTACATGAAGAAAAAGATACTTTTAAATAAAAAAAATATGTGTGGAAGATACACTTTAGACATAATTTTTATGTATACCTATAGATGGTTGAACACCATTGTCGTATACGACATCCTGTCCATCTTTAAAATCACAAGGATAATCGCTAATGCTATCCCTGAAAAAAATAAATAAATTATATGTTTTTAAATCTATTACTTAATAGTTTATTAATGTAATTGGACATTGGACATAAGGAAAATCATATTACCGAACATCTATTTCATTTGTGTAACCATTATATTCGGGATAATAATTTGCAAAATCGGGCATATCAACTGGTGATCGCTGCATGAACATAATTTTTGGCATAAAACTTATGAAAACCGTACGGACCCACGGCGACATCTTGTGAGTTGAAGGAGATCTAAATTAGAGAGATTTTAAAAAATTTTATATATGTAATCGTAATTACAATTGCTATGGATAATTGTATAAAGGATTATAATGGACCTTGAGTCTTTTGATACACTTACCGAAAGTGTATGTTTAATACACACACAGTTGTCCACACAGACAACGATACCAAAATCATTGTAAATAGTAGATATTTGCCCAGTAACGGCACTGCCAATGATGTTGGCGGTATAATTTCAGCCAACAGGAGGAAGAACACAGTCAAAGACACAAGAATAGAAATACATAACGTAACCTGTCAACGATATGTATGTAAATCGATACGATGGATGTATGCCAATCGAATTTAATCGCATCGCATTTCATCAATATTAATATATATGTAGAAGAAAAAGTGGAGGAAGGAAGGACGTCATTGTATTTTGTTGTTTTTCTATTTCTTTTTTTTTTTGTTTTTTTTTTTTTTTTTTTTTTGTTTCTTGTCTTAACGATTTTTAAATAAAATATACACACACTCAAACACATTTTTACCCATACACACAAACATAAACAAATAATAAACATTTAACATTTTAATTAATAAACTTACATAAATAACACTCACTCACATTCATTCATATATACATACACGTATGTACATACAGTGGTAGCCATAATTTTAGCACATACCTTTTTGTACTTTTATAATTAAAAAAGAATGTCAAGAATATGCGATATTATTTTACTTAACTTTTTTTCGTTTATATTATTTTTTATAACGAACCCTCAAAAAGAGACTGAACAGTAATTTAGCACAAATCAACAAAATTTATTTCCAAGGCGATAAAAATAAAAACTGTAATATTAATTTCACAAAATGTTTAATATTTGGTAGGATAGCCCTTATTCTTTAACACAACTGCACATCTCCAGGGCATACTGTCCACCAGGCCAATGCAGCGTTCTTTTGGTATTGCATACCACGCGTTTTGTATTTCCGTTCATAATTCGTTCAAATATTTGGGTTTAACAGCAGTTATGTGTTGCTCTACATCTTTCCAAAGGTTCTCTATAGGATTAAGATCCGGCGATTGAGCTGGCCATTTTAAAACGTCAATGCCACTATGATCCAAGCAACATTTCACTATGCGTGAAGTGTGTTTTGGATCGTTGTAGTGCATGAAACGCCATCTAAGTGGCATGTTTTCCTCTGCATAGGGAATCATTGTACTCGAAATTATATTTTTGTAAACGTACTGGTCCATTCGCGCATTGATTTTAATTATTGGACCAACACCGTGCCCAGAAACCATCACGTTTCCACCACCATGCTTTACGGTCTTCGAGGTGTACCTGGGATTATGTTGCATGTTTGGAGGACGCCATACATAACATTTTCAATCAGAACCAAATCGACAAAATTTGGATTCGTCGCTCCAGAGGATATTTTTCCAAAAATGCAGGGGTTTGCCTAAGTGTTCATGTGCGAATGAAATTCGGGACTTTAAATTTTTCTTAGACACGCGTGACTTGTCTTGTACAATACATCCACGCAATTTTTTTTTTTTTTTTTTCATTAAGTCTTCTTCTAATTATTTGTGAGGAGACGTCGATATCAAATTTTGTTGAAACTTCCCTTTGAATTTCAGTTGAGGTTTTAAAGGGGTCCGCAACTGAAGCTCTATAAATAAGGGAATCCTCTTTGCATGTGTGTCCCATTGGCTTGAATATGACTGAGTGCATTGCACACCATCTTTCTAGAACAGTTTAATATGGAAGCAATATCACAAACGATTTCATATAATGGAGAACTTTACGCTGCTCCTCTGTGCACCATGTACCTTTAGCCATATCTAGTTTTTGTTTTACGTTTTTTAATAAAACCTATCAATTAAAGTATTAACAAAACTTACCAATTTAAGATTTTAAGCAAGAAAAATGATGAAAATATCGAATGTGCTAAATTAGTGTCCAGCTCAGATGTCCACCAATGTATACACATTAGGATGGCCGTAAAAAAGTATTGATGTTTTTAGCTCAAATGAAAATTTACTTCATTCTAAGAGCTAGATCAAAATTAAAAAAGGTCCTTTTTCAGGACTTTCGGATTTTTTTTCATATTTCTGTCAAAGGAACAATATGAAAATTTGATACATAATATAATATAACATAATATAATATAATATAATATAACATAATATAATATAATATAATATAATATAATATAATAAAATATAATATAATATAATATAATATAATATAATATAATATAATATAATATAATATAATATAATATAATATAATATAACATAATATAATATAACATAATATAATATAATATAATATAATATAATATAATATAATATAATATAATATAATATAACATAATATAATATAATATAATATAATATAATATAATATAATATAATATAATATAACATAATATAATATAATATAATATAATATAATATAATATAATATAATATAATATAATATAATATAATATAATATAATATAATATAATATAATATAATATAATATAATATAATATAATATAATATAATATAATATAATATAATATAATATAATATAATATAATATAATATAATATAACATAATATAATATAACATAATATAATATAATATAATATAATATAACATAATATAATATAATATAATATAATATAATATAATATAATATAATATAATATAATATAATATAACATAATATAATATAACATAATATAATATAATATAATATAATATAATATAATATAATATAATATAATATAATATAATATAACATAATATAATATAATATAATATAATATAATATAATATAATATAATATAATATAATATAATATAATATAATATAATATAATATAATATAATATAATATAATATAATATAACATAATATAATATAACATAATATAATATAATATAATATAATATAATATAATATAATATAATATAATATAATATAACATAATATAATCTAATATAATATAATATAATATAATATAATATAATATAATATAATATAATATAATATAATATAATATAACATAATATAATATAACATAATATAATATAATATAATATAATATAATATAATATAATATAATATAATATAACATAATATAATATAACATAATATAATATAATATAATATAATATAATATAATATAATATAATATAATATAATATAATATAATATAACATAATATAATATAATATAATATAATATAATATAATATAATATAATATAATATAATATAATATAATATAACATAATATAATATAACATAATATAATATAATATAATATAATATAATATAATATAATATAACATAATATAATATAACATAATATAATATAATATAATATAATATAATATAATATAATATAATATAATATAATATAATATAACATAATATAATATAACATAATATAATATAATATAATATAATATAATATAATATAATATAATATAATATAATATAATATAATATAATATAAT